>OX632364.1:35750110-35805110 GCA_951751655.1 Ophion costatus | reverse complement strand
TTTATAATTTTTTAATTATTCTCGCAAAAGCTCTAGCCGGCCGATGACGATTTAATGGTCGCTCAAGAGCCTCGTAATTTCCAATTTTCGCAAATGTTTTTGTACTGTTCTCACTCATAAATTTGACGCTTTGTAAAATTTTCAAAACAATTAAGCCTTTTTTTCTAGAAGCAGATTTTTCAAATTTACCTCACACTTCCAGCCCTAGAATTATCATCTTCGTTCTCATAAAATAATAATTTCAATCACTTTTCCGTGAGCAGTCCCCGAAAGTAATCATTTTTTTTATATTAAAAATAATATGTTAATATGAATATATTAATATTAATAATATTAATATAATATATTATAACTTATAACAATTTACTATAATATAAAATATTTTTTTATACAATTATATATAGTTGGTTTAATGAACCATTAGAAGTGCCACTTATAGATCATCAGCACTTTCTCCAATGTTACTAATATATTATCATCCGTCGCTTATTCTCAATTCTCCAAAGACTCCACAACAAGAGCCCTTTTCCCTCGCCCTTGTCGCGGAGATTAAATTTTCATTTCTTTTTTTTTACGGTTCAAAAGTCGAGTGCCTCGTATGACCGACGGTTTTAGAGCAATTTGTCAAGCGCTTGTGTCGCCCCAGTCTTCTCGGCCGCCTCCATCTCTCATCATTTTCTTTCGTATATACGTGTATCTCATTGGTGCATAAGATTGTGTCAAGGAGGCTTGCACGCATATGCATTTATGTATAAATATATATATATATATATATATATATATATATATATATATATATATATATATATATATATATATACACATATATATATAAATACATATAAATATATATATGTATATATATATATTTGTTCCATTACGAGAGTGCTCTTTGATCGCATACCAGACTAATAATTTTCCCCGAGGTTTTTCATTATTAATTGTGGCGGATAGGATCACGACGCCGCTGGGGTGGTCGCGTTAGCTCATAAAAACATGATTTTTTTTTTTTTTTCGTCAGGGATGATAATGGGTGAGAGAGCTATCGATGACGCTACGGGTCTTTCAATTTTTGTCAACGAAGCTCCCGTGACTTTTTCATTCCTTGCTCGTCAGCCCCCCCCCCCCTCCGCCAGTTCGCCTCTCAGGAATTTTGTACTTCACAGCGCGTACGTGTCACGAGTTTGACCGATTACTTTCATCAATCAAGGGGCCGGCGAGAGGCGAAGGAGACATTTTTTTTCAACTCTTTCGCTCTGGCATGCGTGGCAGTGAAAAAAAAAAATCGAAAGTCGACAAATAAAAAATAAATTAAAGACCAGTTAGGAAATCATTATTTTTTTTTTCAATGCAGGGAACGTTGAAAATCAAACGTGACAAAAAAAAGCCGCGGGAAGAAAAAACGAAAGAAAAAATATCGGAGAGACTGGAGGATCGAGAAACTAGGCGGAGATTTTACCGAAAATTCGAGCGTCGAATTTGCAATAATTTATTGTCCGGTCTCGTATCCCTGGCAGTCCTAAATTCAATTTGGAGACCTCTCGCTCTCTCGCTCGGAGTCGATAAAAAATACGACCGAGTCGGCAAAAGTTAATGAATGCGCGTGGGAAGAGAATTTGATATATAACCTCGCAAGTATATCGACGGCCGAATGGCTAATTTGGGATTCATGAGACAAAAAAAAAACGAAAAGAAAGGCAACATAAAAAATGAAAGAAAAAAAAACAGGAACAAGATAAACTAAAGACACGAACAAAACCCATCGGGTTACGATGTGTCTTAATTTGGAATTTCGGAATTGAGTTTTCAACGATGCCCCAACGGCAATTCCCCGGGGAAGTCTTTCCGCTGGAGATTTTTTCACACCCGCTGATCGATGTAATCGACATATATATATACATATATATATAAGAGAAAGGAGAAGGAGACTTGATGGATGATGGAGAGCGAACCATATGGAGAAACGTTTTATCAAACGGACCTTAATGAATCTATTTAGCGGCCACTACGCGTGTGAAATAATATTCTCCACATACGTATGGGGGTAAAGTGATTTTGAAGACTTTCGACAAGGGCCGTCCCCATAGTAGCCAGTGTTCAGTAGTCTTCAAAATCACCTTCGGGTGGACGTCAAGAAGTTACGTGGGCTTCGCCAAAAAAGCATATTTTCTCTACTTAAAAAAAATAATATATATAAATTATT
The DNA here is from genome assembly GCA_951751655.1 of Ophion costatus. Lineage (NCBI taxonomy): Eukaryota > Metazoa > Arthropoda > Insecta > Hymenoptera > Ichneumonidae > Ophion > Ophion costatus. The sequence continues at coordinate 35,802,907 of OX632364.1, read as the reverse complement.
TTGTTCAAAACGTTGAGCACGTAAAAGAGCAGCATTTCAAAAATATTTTGAAAAATTTTCATCAAAAAATTTGGGAAATTCAGCCGGTGGCACATGGTTTCCGGAAACCGTTGGTTCAAAAACCAAAAAATCATATTTTCTCTGCTTTAAATGAATATCATATGTAAATTATTTTATTTAAAATATTAAGCACATAAAAGAGCAACATTTGAACAATATTTTGAAAAATTTTCACCCAAAAATTTGGGAAATTCAATCCGTGGGACCTGGTTTCCGGAGACCCCGCAAAAAAACGTGTCCTCGTGGTGGTCAGGATAACTTATGATAGCTTTACTTGATATTGAAAAACCAATTTTTTTCTGTTAGTAGATAAGTATAGCTCGTGATTAAACGAAGGATTTTTGGAAAAATTGATTTTTGAAGTTTGGGCAGTGCTATATGCAAAATAGGTCAATTTTTGGTACAATTTATACTACGTATAGCCTTGTAAAATTAGTTTTAATCGAAAAAGAACCTTCGTTCAATCTCTAGTCATTGCTATTTCAGACGCTACAAGAAGGCTATTTTCATGGATTTTTAAAAGGGTTTACATTATAGATATTGATATAAAAGTTGTTGCACTTAATCAATACACGTTTGAAATACACTAAAAAAAATTATTTATTTATTTAAGTGACTTTTTATAGACGAAAATGATAGTTAAAAAAAACTTCCTAAAAAAATTGTATGGCTGCGTTGATGAAATCTCGGAGATAGATCGTCCAAAACAAAAAAATGAAACGGTTTTAGATTCAGTAGGTCAATGGCTATAGCGCGTATCGCACGATTTTTTATATATGCAAAAATAACCAAATGGCGGATATTTTTCGAAAAAATAAATAAAAACCACTTGTTTTTTTCACCGTTTTTAGCAAAAAATTAGTAAATATAAAAATTTAAAAAAATTCTTGATATGCGTTATAGTTATTGTTGTAAAGAATATACGGTTAGAATTTCATGAGGATCGGGTTTAGTAGTTTCGAAAATTTTATCAACAAGCCGGCGAAAAACGTCGTTTCGATAAAAACGCATTTAAAGTTTGTTTGGATTACATAACTACACGAAATTTTTTTTTCAGTATTTCGAAAGGGTGTTTATTAAGTGTAACAACTTTCATATCAATATCTATAATGTAAACCTATAAAACATTCATGAGAACAGCATTTTTTAGCGTCGATAGTAAGAAGACCCCTTAAAACTTCGGAAAAATATTCTAGTACTAAAAACTTCGGGAAAATATTCTAGAAAATTTTCTAGTACTATACATATTGTACTAATAGATAAGAAAATTCAAATAAATGGATTTTTTTATTATTTTCAAACCACGTCACCCCTTAAGCATATTTATATGAAGGTCGTTTCGAGGCCCTGCCCCTAGAATCAACGATTCGGTGGAAAAGAAAATCATTCGTGGAACGTCCTCAAAATAGCCGAATGTGCTGATAGCCAACGTTATGTGGATATAACGGGTTCAAAATCCCAACTAATAATACAAATCTGAAAGTCTGTATGTACGCCCGTCTGTTACGCAATCACGCCAAAACGGGTTGACAGATTTTAATGAAATTTAACACGTACATAGTCCGTGACCTGGATTAACACATAGGATACTTTTATAATTATAATATTTTTATAATTATAATAATAAAATATTATAATTATAATATAAATATTTTTATAATTATAATAATAACAATATTAGAGTATATTAGAATTCAATCACGAAATTTGGTACACATTTTGGCGCCTAAATTTTTATTTTAGAAAATGTTCATTTTAGAACATCAAATAGTCACTATAAATATACATTCATAGCTGTTATTCCATGACGTACTCTCCCTCTCTGCGTGAGTTCTCTTGACAGATGACGAAACAAACAAAATTGAGATATGGAAGTATAGCTGCCTAGCTACTTTCATCGTAGCTATGTAGCTACATTCGTTCCAACAATGCAGAGCTTTAAAGCGGAATAAAGAAACACCGGCTGTGGGTTGCTCTGGAGGCAAAGTACCATGTTCCCCGTTTGGAAGAGCCAATCGAACCTTCAAAGTCACGAGCGAAGCGGCGAGTAAAAGTTCGTGCTCTATATATATGTGTCTATATATATATTCTTTTTTCATTTTATTTCATTTGTTATATTTATTTATTTTCTGTATTTGTTTATTGTATATATATATACAATATGAAATATATTATAATAAAATAAAATAAATAAATGTAGAAATTTAAGTAAACTATATCAACGAAATAAATATAATCAATCAATACATTTATTTATTTTATTTTATTATAATATATTTCATATTGTATATATATATATATATATATAATTTCATATTGTATGTATATATATATATCCACACAATATGAAATATATTATAATAAAATAAAATAAATAAATGTAGAAAATAAAGTAAAATACATAAACCTTTTGATTTATGTATTTTACTTTATTTTCTACATTTATTTATTTTATTTTATATATAATCAACAAAACAATATAAACAAATACAGAAAATAAATAAATATAACAAATGAAATAATAAAAAATGAAAAATAAAAGAATAAAAGAATAAAAAAATGAAAAATAAAAGAATAAAAAATACATTATATCATTTGTCATCGGCTGTTGGCAAATATTCGAGAACTCATACCACCGTATATCCCTCGAGGACATTCTCCTCTCGCGTACACGTTCCATACGCGCCCGCAAAGGCGTACACGCGAAAACCGCCCTATCATTATCATCTTATTATTATAAACGTTTCGTTACAACGCGCGAGGATCAAAGTGGCAAATAGAAGACTTTCAACGAGACACAGCGAGAGAGAGAGAGAGAGAGAGAGAGAGAGAGAGAGAGAGAGAGAGAGAGAGAGAGAGAGAGAGAGAGAGCAAGTACTTGTCGTTTTGCTTATGCTTTCGGTTGTCCCGTTTGCCCCGAGGGCGAAAATCATTTTGCTCCTTGTTTGCTTTGGTCCCTCATCGTTTAGCTGCGCTATCGAATCTTCTCGCCGCACGTAAACTGCTAAAAAGCAAAAACTCGCACGTTTCCAAACTCTTTCGTTTTTAAAGTGCCTCGAGACATTTCTTTTTTCGGTTTTGAAATTCTTTTTCACGTTCTCGTTTTTCGTCCGCGCATTCCTGCGTGATTATGATTCGTTGCGCACCTTGTCAGCCGCCACCTCCGCGTCCTATAGGAGAGATAAGCCAACGCGATCTTCACCCGTCTGAGTACGTCCACCTTAAGTAGCCTAATGCAAAACGAACAGATTTTGGCCAAAAAGGCACCTTTGCCATTTTTTTGCCCTGGAAGCTAGGACCGGTAGCCTGCCCCCCCCCCCCCCCCCCCGCGTGCAGAGTCGTGTATGTATGGAAATTACGATCAAGAAAGGACGTAACATTTACGACACGTTATGAGGCGCGCGGCCTTGGGCCGATTTTTCAGGCCACGAATGATCGTCACGTTCTCAGGCTTGTTTATCTTTACGAGTAAGCGACATTCTTATATATATACGAGTATATATATTTTATACTTATATACTTATACTTGTACTTACTTATATACTTATAGTTATAAGTAAGTAAGTATACTTATAAGTATACTTATACTTATATATATATATACACACATACATATATATGTATACATGTGTATATATAGGGATTATTTATATAAACATTTATATGTATATATAAATATATTATATTGATATATTTGTATACAGGTTGAGGCAACAACTATTAGCAGTAGAAATATTTTCTAACCTATCAGACTTAGGAGAACATCTTTGCCACAAAAATTGCACAGTTTGAAAGGTGTCATCGATCCGTGGCACTTCGAGGATTTAAAGGCCACCTCCTTTCTTCCCAATGGGACCAGTATATTTTTCCAGAATTTTTTTGAGGGTCTCAAAATAAGTTCACACACCAAATTTCAAAATAATCGATCAAGAGTTAGTACATGAAAAATGTATAAATATAAATTCATAGTAAAAATAAATTCATAAATGAAGATCATATCAACTTGCTCCTGATGATTTTGTGAACAATTTCATTCTGTACTAACAGTAGGGGGTTCTGTCTTGGGAGAAGGAAATTCTGTAATGGCAGAGATATGAAGGGGGGAGGTGAAATTGCTATACAAAAAGCATATTTGCGATAATTTTTTTTTATCACACAGTCAATATATACATTTATTTATGTAATTAGTATATAATAAATGGACATTTCAAGAATATTCTGTAAAATGTTTAGTAATAATTATGCAGAAATGAGTCTTTGACAACAAATCTTCGCAAACGCCTAAAAAAAAAGTTACATTGCAGTGAACCGCATAATTTATTACTGGATCATCTGAAATTAAAAAAAAACACAAAGATTTCATTAGTTGATAAGTTCCTTAAGTTCGGGTTTTTTTTATTGATTTTTTAATTTTTGGTTACACCTCGAGGTCGAAAGACCGATTTTTCATTTAAAAAAATCGAAAGGTTTGTTATTGTAGAATAAAATAAAACTAAAAAAAATATTTAAAAAACTCGTCAGCGTTACCTCGTAATTTACGGATAGAAAGAGTGTGTAAAATTTCAAAAGAAACGGTGCAGTAGATATTGACCTAGAGAGATAGTTCACTGACTTTGAAAATGCTGAGTGTGGGAAAAACGCGTTTGAAAGGTTCAAAGATTTCTACACCAAAAAATAAAAAATGAAACATCAATAAACGAGTGTTTTTTCATATACTTTTACAGAATCATCGACGTCAAGCGAGCATTAATATAACAAAATAAAAATAAAAACCAAGAAACACCGTACCCCCCTTAACAATATATATATAATAGATACGTAAGCCGTATACACGAGGTATTTCTCCGAGGGGCTGACACCAGAGGTAAAGTGTTACCGAAACAACTTATCTCAGTGTCACACACCGATTTTCCCAGTTTTTGAGATATTCGGCTCTTTCAAGTCAGACGAAACACAATTACAGTACGATAAATTTGACTCTATGCCTCTGTGGTTCAGGCACTTGAGACTTTTGAACAGTTGTTCGTCTCGTGAACAGTAGGTAACGCAGTCCACGATGATTCATCGAGCAGTAGAATTAACAAAGATTCCAAGATTAGTTTGTTTTGTTAAATTCAGTACAAATGGAAAATAACCCCTTTCTGGCCTGTCGAAGGAAAATGGAAAATCACAAAATCATTAATAGCATTATTGGACATTAAAATGATAAAAATCGTTTAAAAAAAGGAATATTTCAACAAAAAAATAGAAGAAAGAATAGGCCCACAATGAGACTAGGCTTAAAAATCATAGAATGGGTCACTCTATTTTAGAGAATTTTTTGAAAAAATAAAAAAATGTCGATCATCTGTTAAAAAATAATTTTCACTTTAGAAGCAAAAAAAACGTTGATGTTGATAATTGATGATTCTTTTCATATTTTTTAACGAAAGTATGCTCGAACATGAAAGAAAATGACATAACTCCATTTGTCGATATCTCAATTAGTTCAGGAGTTATCAGCGTTTAAACGCTTCCAAAACTTCTGAAATAGACTTTTTTTGGAAAATTATAACTTCTAAAAGAGAAGAGATAAAAATCTGAAAATTGGCGTGGATATTCCTTCCATCGGGTATAATTTTACAAAAAAAAATCGGGTAAACCAAAAATGGTCGCAGTGGTCAGACGAAACACAATTACAGTACGATAAATTTGACTCTATGCCTCTGTGGTTCAGGCACTTGAGACTTTTGAACAGTTGTTCGTCTCGTGAACAGTAGTAGGTAACGCAGTCTACGATGATTCATCGAGCAGTAGAATTAACAAAGATTCCAAGGTTTGTTTGTTTTGTTAAATTCAGTACAAATGCAAAATAACCCCTTTCTGGCCTGTCGAAGCAAAATGGAAAATCACAAAATCTAATAGCATTATTGGACATTAAAATGATAAAAATCGTTTAAAAAAAGGAATATTTCAACAAAAAAATAGAAGAAAGAATAGGCCCACAATGAGACTAAGCTTAATAATCATAGAATGGGTCACTCTATTTTAGAGAATTTTTTGAAAAAATAAAAAAATGTCGATCATCTGTTAAAAAATAATTTTCACTTTAGAAGCAAAAAAAAACGTCGATGTTGATAGTTGATGATTCTTTTCATATTTTTTAACGAAAGTATGCTCGAACATGAAAGAAAATGACATAACTCCATTTGTCGATATCTCAATTAGTTCAGGAGTTATCAGCGTTTAAACGCTTCCAAAACTTCTGAAATAGACCTTTTTTTTGGAAAATTATAACTTCTAAAAGAGAAGAGATAAAAATCTGAAAATTGGCGTGGATATTCCTTCCATCGGGTATAATTTTACAAAAAAAAAATCGGGTAAACCAAAAATGGTCTCAGTCACAAACTAGCTGAAACGACGTGGAATATTCAATATAGACATATGGGCATCTTGAGCTGCATTAGGGATTTTAATGAGGTGCTAGCGAGGAGAGATGTGGGCCGTGTTGCATCCGAGACTGGCATGACGCACTTGATACTCGAGGAATGGATCGACGAGTCCCAAAAACGTGAAAGAGTATCATTCGTCATAATCAGGCTCAATCATTATGTCAGATTGATCGAGTTATCTAAGGCGTGTGGCGTGACGGGTCCTACGGGAATCAGCTCCTACACGCATTCACGCCTTCAACCCTCGAAGAACGGGATCAACATCCACCATGACATTTCCGTTCCCGTGTGATTTGAGGGTTTTCAATTTCGTTCCACACATATAAACATAGGACGATCTACCGGCCAGCACATATCGCGATCGAACGGAAATTTCTTATTTAGCTTTTTTTTTTTAATTTAGTTTCTTTTTTGGCAGTCACGAAACAGCGGCCGTCCAGCGTCCGTTTGGAGAACGAGACACCTCAGGGTCGTGACGGTTTCTTACCTCCCGTATAAGTATACTCCGCGCGATCTTGATTATTATTAATTTTTTTTTTTTAAATTCATTTTCGTCCCGGACAGGCCTCGTTTGTCGCTCGCAAGGAATATCACTAAATTGATTAACATCGTGGAAACGAATTACGGGGACCCTCTCGTCTAGACAAACGGAGAACGCTTTCGGAATAATTAAATTTCGTATTTGGTTGAGCCCGGATCTCTTTGGGCCTTTTGGGGCTATATATGTATATATAGGGATGGGCGGGAGAAATGGTTGAAAAAAATATAGACGGACAGAATTATCGCTCCAGGGCGGTCCTATCCGCTAAACGATTCAATTGTAAATTTAGACCAGAGAGAGAGAGAGAGAGAGAGAGAGAGAGAGAGGCAGAGAATGGACCCCCGCTGATCTTTTCTCGCAATTCTAACCGCCCGAATGGATCGCTGAAACCATCCAGGCCAAAGATGCTCGACGAAGCGTGCCCGCACCAAAAGGAGATGCAGCGGAAGTGGGAGACCGAGATAGAGAGAGAGCCGGATCAAATATCGCTATTATACCCAGTCCTGATATTGGCTACTCCCACAAGTTCAGACGCTTTCAAATTAAGTCCCAATACTTTCGCATTAGATCGTTAATTGCATTGATGTTGGATCAGAATGGGGCTTTCCCGGGCCTGATGATCCATACACCCTGTGGTATTTTTTCCTCTGCAGTTTTCCCGAGATGCGCGTGCTCGGAGTCGATTGTGTCATGTGAGATGTCTGCATAAGCTAGGGCGCAGCAAACCGGTCGATTTTCAAGATTTTTTTCCAACGAGAACGTCGGGATGACGAGGTCGGAATTTTATACACAATTGAGGCATACTCTTGTTGAGTTGGAGTTTTTTTTACAGTGAAAAATATTTATAAACAACGAAGTTATTATTATTCAAACGAAGTGCCACCGTTGCTACATGGCCAATTCGTGTAGGTCCTTCCGGCAGCTAGACTCATGTGGAAATAAATCTTAACACAATGCAGTTTTGCTATGATTATGAAACTTTCGTGTGACCAGATGGATTTACGAAGTTTTGGGAGTTGGGAAAATGGCGAGCGGTAGAAAAAAAAAGTTTGATTTCCGAACAAAATAACTATAATCATTTGTTATTAACAAATGGATGACAATATGGAGGAATCATAGGATCTACGGTAGAAAATGTTAGGAACTATGCTCTCTCCGAATGTGGAGTGACTCGGACTCATAGGTTTTGAAAAATAACTTACACCGTTCCGTAAAATAGTTTTGAGAAAAAGGAGAAAAATAAATTCGGTGGTCGATCTGATCCTTCACAAAAATCGTCATAAGTCGGTCAAATTTGGAATTTTTACGATATTATGCTGGCAAATTAAAGTTATGGATATGCAATAAAATTGTATATTTGAAATTTCAAGCTTATGCGGACCCCTTAACGGGTTACACCTAGATGGTGGCCAAAAAGGCGGAATTTTCGTGACATGTTTCTGGGAAAACGTGTGGAGGTTTTTAAATTTGTTTTTCTTGTGAGATTATAGTTTTAATTATCTTTTACAATTTTCGTATTGACAGATATTTACAAATGTGGTAGATACAACGATTTGTGCAGACCACTGTTTGAAAAACGTCCTTTGTGGTGACTGCTGCTGCTCGGAAACAAATCATCCGAAATGAATCGAATCAAACGGATTTAGTTTTTGTATGAAATTATCTAGTGCTCGGAGGGGATGTGAAGTGGAACATGGTGGGGAATATAATAAGGGGGCGGACCCTATATAAATTGAAGCAATAATTTAAAAAAATCTAGTGCTCGGACAGAAGATTTTTCAAATTGGTTTTTGAAAAAATGGCCGCAGTCCAAAGTGAAAGTATCGATTTTCGGTGTTAAACGCTCTATTTTCGTTGATAAAAGCAAACTATGCATCGGAAAAAAATCCTTTGTTGAAGCACTGCTTTTTGATATCTCAAAAAAACCTTGTTAAATTTAAAGTTGATCGGTACAGTGATTTTTTCGATTCGTGATCACCTATTAGAAAACATTAATTTTGAGATAAACGCGATTAAAGTTCGCTCAACCGACTCACCTATACACCATGACTCCCTCAATTTTGGCGTGCTATATCTCGAGAATCCGTCGAAAACCAAAAACCGATATTTTCAAACATTTCTACTACGTGTGAGCCCTTAAAAAATAGTAATTTGAAAAGGTCCAAAAAAAACACCAAAAAAAAATAGCCTGAACAGTCCCCCACCTTTATTTTCCTCCTGACACGATGAAAGAGACACCAACCGAGAGAACCTGTTGCGACTGTTACCAATCGCTTCAATGAGCCCTGTGTAGTCAATGGCAAGGATTAGTCCGCCAGCCTAGAACTCACATCGCACCAAGGTAGCAACGTTAGGAATTTGGGATCGCTGATTCATCAGCTGTGCCAAGAACTCTTCCCCTTACTTGAAGCATACCGTGCCACGTCTTCCACCCTCCCAGCGAAGAACACTCCAACGTTGGATCCAAAGTCTCCTAGCTATTTCCAGCAAAGACCAAAAGAAGAAAAAAAAAGGTACCCAAGGAAGTGCCGGCAACACTTTCTCTCGCGAAGAGGATCCTTGACGGCTCGTCAAAGTGGCGTTATCAGCTCGAACGGTAAAACGGTCCCGAGTGTACCCTGTTTTTTTTTTGTCGTTGATGGTTCGGCATAATCCGAAGTACTGCCGGCTCTCCTTCTTACGTTATGGACACTGGCGCCTGTCCTAATCGCCGATACCTTACCTGCGTGCTTCTTCCTTTTCTTTGTTCTCCGCTGCTCTTGTGCTCGCGTCACTCTCGTTTCATAGCGGTGGTTAGGGGCGTTTATGAGCTCGTGGAAGTCTCGAAGAGGTGAAAAGAAAGATGAAGTGACTAACGAGGATCGGTGTGCAGCGGGACGAGACGAGCGTGAGTAGAATCCGACGTGAGCAGAGCCGCGAGGAGGGCCGAGGGATGTAATCTGGAAGTGCGATGAGCTCCGTTTCCTCGAGGGCTCATCCGTATGACGGAGCTATTATCGGCCGCACAGGATGAGCCCGGGTTTCTCTCATTTCCACTCTTGGTCCCTGCCTACCCTCGTAAAAGTGGTAACAATGTACAGGCGGTTCTGCACTTTTTGCTCCTCTCTTTCTCTCGCATCCGCTTTCGATCCCCCCGGAAGGCCTAGTTTGGGATCCAAAGGACCGAAATTCTAGGACAATGCAGTGGACATGTTTTGGATGGACCGGTTGATTGAACTGAGGAATTATTCTGTCGGCAGGTGATAGCGATCCGCCAGGTGGATTGGATTAAGTTGGACGACGCCGGAAGGAATTGCCACGTTTCCTTGTCATTGGGACGATTGACGGACAACCTCTGAAGAACAGGGGACAAGGTGCCTCCATCCTCTAGCCATTCCGCGAGGATATATCGACCAGGGAACGTATCAACTGGAGGACGTTGAAGGCAAAACTAGTCGCGGACGTCTTCCAAGTCGACGGAAGAAGCGGAGAAAAAAGGCAGCGGAAGTTGAAGACGAGGAAGAGACAGAAGACCCAGCGCATCGAAGGTCCGAGAAGATCAACGGACAGTGAAAGGAATCAAAGAAACGGTACGTCCGGTACTGTCTCCCTGCTTTCCGCAGTCCTTGTCCAGTGTCGATGGTGCATTTCCCATGTAACGGTGATGTACGGCAGAGAGAGAGGCAAAAGGAAAAAGCTGCCGAGTGAGTGGCCGACCACGCATTGAACTAGGATGGATCATTGAGTACCCCCACAATTTGAATGGTGGTTGGAAACTGAATCATCATCAAAACGTCTGCAAATCGTCTATCTATTGGATAGCGTGCTCAATAAATACCAACAATCCCAAATAATCGTCGATATGGAGCAGACGGTCCGCTTTCCATACTGCCTCAAACATGGTAGCCAGAACTGCGCCACCTCGAAAGGACCATTTGTCCACTCCTTCCGAAAAACTGATTAGCCTCCAATTCAACGATTATCATTCTCAACCCACAGAAACCTCTTCCAGCAGGCTCTCGATATAGTTAGCCAAAATTCATATTTCTTGTTGAGGAGGTGCCCCAAAAGAGTTTCAAGATTCTGCTACATATTGATCGAGATCTCCATTCGAGCCGTCCTCTCGCAAAATTTCATGCCGATAGGTCTAAAATTATAGAAACTGTGAGGCTGTAACGAATGGCTGTGATGAAGTCACAAGGCTTCTAGGTTTGCTTAACGAACCCTAAAAGTCACCAGCCTCTCCTACTCTCACCGCAAGCTTCCCGAATCCAAACGAGCCCCTTCCGAAAGCATCTCGAACGTGTCAACCAGAGCCCCGGCACGTCGGAAAAACACATTAACCGTCATTCCTCCTCTCATCAGCTTTCTAAACCCAAACAAACCTCTCCGAGCAGGCTAGCTTTCAAAACCCAAACAAACCTCTTCGACCAGGCCAGCTTTCTAAACCCAAGCAAACCTCTTCGACCAGGCCAGCTTTCTAAACCCAAGCAAACCTCTTCGACCAGGCCAGCTTTCTAAACCCAAACAAACCTCTCCGACCAGCGTGATCTCCAGCGTGTAATCCATCTCCTCGCCACCTATGAAAAGCAATCTCTCTCACCATCCACCGCCCGTAGACAAATCAACAATGCCTCTCCAACAGTGCCCCAATCATTGCCAACTCCATACCCAAAGTGCCTACCACAATGGATTCCTCTTGTCCTCCACCGTACGAAAGACGGACAGTTTTTGGACAGCCAACGTAGCGTTCCCCAGTGTGCTGCATAGCCCCAAACCTCGGCTAGAGACCCCCGATCGTGAGAAGAGCCCAATAGCACTCATCCCTCAATAGCTGTCGTTGTTATTGCAGGAATGAAAAGGCGTGGATGGTTCAGGCGAGCCCAAAACGAAACAGCACGAAGTCCAAGGGTGCTGCGCGATCGTGTGTTCTTCCGCAAGTGTCGGACACCTCGCGAGAGAGACAGGCAGCCTCGCGTATGCAAATGAGGGGTGGAAATTAGTGCGGAACGTTGACTGCCTGGCTATTGGCGACAGGAAAGGCATCATTGGCTGCTGGTGAGCTGATCAGCGCACGTGTGTCCACCGTTCCATTGGGGTGTTAGCTGCTTGCCGTGTTTATAATCGCGCTGGTGTACGCGCATGTACGCTGCATACACGTAAGTCTCAACGATATCCAATCCACATTGAGAAGAGCGAGTGTCTTGCGCCAGGGCTGGTTTGCCACTGCTGCTTTAGCTGGTGCTGCTGCTTCTGCTGCTGCTCGGCGTGGCGGCGCGTGCTGGTGTGTCGGTCTCCAGTGTGGTAGCCACGAGAGCGAGAGAGCTCGTCAGGGAGCGAGAGAGTCCGAGAGGGAGTGAGAGAGAGAGAGAGAGAGAGAGAGAGAGAGAGAGAGAGAGAGAGAGAGAGAGAGAGTGAGAGAGAGAGAAGGCTCGCGAGAGTCGAAGTGGCCGAACCCGAGAGCCGCCACTGCCGGAGAAGAGAGAACCGCGAGAGCACGCTCGTTCAGTAGTTTCTCGGACGCCGCACCGGCATCATCCGACCTACGAGAGATAAACTTGCCCCCTCCCCGAGCCCCCCCTTTTATTTTTCCACCCGTGAAACGTTGGTGGTTCAATCTTGAGAAGACAGAGGAGAGCGTGGACCAGTCTTTGCGCAGTGTCGTCAGATTCGATATCTCTCGTGAGAGTGAGAGAGATTGAGACTCGGTGACTCTTGATAACGGTCTATCAGCTAGATCGGTTGCTCCAATTTTCATTGATCAACGGCTGCACTCGACATCACACTGTCGCTCTCTATCTCGCTCTCTTTTTCAATCCCTCTCTCTCTCTCTCTCTCTCTCTCTTGCTCTCTTCTGGAGGTTCTCTCCCCGCCAGGTGACATCCCCGTTCGTCGCCCCTGACTCGTCATTACACAACAACGATTGGAATAATCGAAGAGCCAAAAAACCGCGGAAAGGGAGTGAAAGGGAGCAGCTCTGTCAGGACAAACGCCTAAAGGACAAGGAGGCGGAGAAAAAGAGAGAGCGAGAGAGAGAGAGAAAGAGACTGCGATTGAGAGAATCAGTTTCGTTGGCGATCGTTGAAATCGATGGCGCCTGAACCGGCCGTAATTTGATCGTGCAACGGTTTTTACGCGCACCACAAACGCCTCCCTTTGCGCTCTCTCCAGCCGTGTGTGATTCGTCGAGCGAGTGCAGAAGGCGACAGAGGAGTTATCAGGCGAAGGGATCCAGTGAGTGCAAAGTTCGCGATTGTTACCAGTGAAGACATCCGGCGATAACAATAGCCAAAGGAAGGTAAACGGTGCGAGGTGGTCCGGAAGAAAGAGTGTAGTTTGAGTTGGCAACGGAAGTCGATGCGAAGCAGCCCAAGGGAGTTAGAGAGTCCGTTAAGGCGAATGTGAGTCGATCTGGTGTTTCTTGTGATTGATCGGGAAACGATCGTGATCGCGGCGACTAGTGGAACTTAAAACTGTGTTTAGTGTATGTGTCCGTGTGTCGAGTGCATCAAAGAGGAGTAGCTCGCGAGCTGCTTGATCACCACATTGATCACCGAATCCAGGGACATCACCAGCCCAGTTGGATCGAGTGAGGCGCGACGGAAGTTCCTGACGGTAGGATGTTCCGATATCGGAAGTGGGAAAGGAGCGTCTCGCAGCGAGGGGTCGCGAGTTCGCTCGAGGCTCGTCATACCAATCGGGGCTTGCTGGATCACAGTCCGGTAACTCATCGTCACATCACAGCAGCTGCATTCAGCTTGAGGCATCACTGAAGTGAGACCGGGGAGCCTGCTGATAAGCACCGATAAGGAGGAAAAGCAGTAGGGCAGAAAAGAGAAGGAGGAAGACCAGTAAGAGAGAGAGAGACAAAGTGAGAGAGAGAGAGAGAGAGAGAGGAAAGTGCCGGGTACGGCGGATTGATGAGAGCGTCATGCCCGCAGTGATCGACACGGGCGGGCCAAGGGTGCTGCACCGTGTTGAACGCGTCGAGCCATCCTCCTTGACTCGCTTCACCAGCCGTTTCGTCCAGCGAAGGCCGGCTGCGTTGGGTTCTAGCGGAAGTGAATCGGCGGCCGTCAAGGCGATCGTGAGCGATGAGTCGATCGGCCAGTCTTCGCTGCCGATTCCCCTCGAGTTCCCGGCGGATCGAGGATTGCGGCTGCGCGACCGGAAGCGTTGCGACGCCGTCGAGCGTCGTTGGATCGAGCGTCGCAAGCGGAAGTGCCAGGCGATTTCCGAGGTGGACGAAGGTGCCGATTTTTCGTCGGCCGCTTCGTCGGGTGGTAGGTTCGATCGGCGGGGCTCACCGATCGGCTCGGTGGAGACAGAACCTTCGGCGGTCATCGGCCGTCACCCGGGGCCCCATTCGTGCCTCGATCGAACGGACAACGAGGCCCGATCGTCGCCGATCGTCACGAGGCTCTTCGGCGACGAAGAGGCCTCGCGGCTCAAAGACCTCGTCGTCGTCGACGCGATCTCTAGTCAACGGGTTTTGAATTGTGCGAAGTACGAGTGGCGGTGCTTCAACGCGATACCTGACGGTCTCGTGTCGGCCAAGAGCGAGGAGGAGACCGAACGGGCGACGAGGGAGAGGAGAAAGCATCGCGAGACGAGGAAAGCTCGGGCATCGTACCTTCGGCTCGCCATGATGCTCTTTCTCGTCGCTTTTGGCAATCCCATCAGATCGAACTTGGCCGCTTTTGGCGGCGGTAGAAACGCGGGTGTTGGTGGCGGTTTGGGTTTGTTGGGGACAATCGGCGCGTTCGTTGGTGCTGTCAAGGCAACTCCGGTTGATCTTGATGCCGGTGTCAGGGCTGAGAGGTCCGCCAATCTCAGCCACATCAGCGGCGCATCCAGGAAAATACAGATGTACATTAAGAATCGCCATCTGCAGATACTGCGCGATGGCACCGTCAATGGATCGACCGACGACACCTCCGAATACAGTGAGTACCTTACGTATATTTACGTACCCCTCGACGATTGAGTTACTAGGGCCTTTCCGGTTCAACATCTTTCTCTCTTTCTCTTCATCTCTCCCCAGCCCCCTCTCCCGGTCTCTCTTCTCTCTACCCTAAATCCCTCTTTGCCTCTTTGTTTGCCGCCGTTGTTGGCTTTTAGAATCGTCGAATTTAACCGCAGAATGCGATTGCACCTCCAACTGGGCGGTCCGAGCCAAAAATACTCGACTCTGCACCAGCCCACGACTTTCGCACTAAACTCTGAGCCAATGTTCCCAAGTACTTTACTTCTCTCTCTGACTTCCTCTCTTTCTCTCTCTCTCTCTCTCTCTCTCTCTCTCTCTCTCTCTCTCCCTCTCTCTCTCTCTCGTCTTCTTCTCCCCCACGAAGGTTCATCCATCTCTTATCGACGAAGTTTCCTTCCTCGTCGAATTATTTCGCACTGCACCACCTTGCCCTGACCCATTCGCTTTCCCGAGCCATTCCGGGGGCCCTGCTCGACTCTGCGACGATGACGTAACTCTGGAGGATCGGACTCGTGGTAACGTTGAGCGGAACATAGCGTGACCACTTCGATCTCGGTTAAACTCGTTGCCGCTCGAGATAATTCAAGTTAAACATTCCGTGGTTACGTATATTATTATTTGTATTATTATTATTATTTGTGACGTTTTTTTATAGCAAAATGGATTGGAGTTGAAATATTCAAGGATATACGTTTTTTTGAGGACCTGGCTTTGCTTGGGTTGTCCATTGGCAAAGGAATTGTCAATTGCTTTGACGATCGTTTTGAGTACACTTCGATAAAAAGAAATACGTTTTTTTGTGATGGGTCGCATTTTTGAGGGAAAATTGAGGATTGTGGAGAAAAGTAAAGTTTTTATTCTCAGTACAGCGGGAGGAAGATAATTTAATTACGAATACGGAACACTCCGGGAAAACTTTTTTGTGCATCACGGCGTTGAAATAAAAACTTTCGAAGATGCATTTTAACGTGGATGGATGTAATTCCATTTTGTGCGAGAAAAAGTTTTTTAGGAGAGTTTCGTGTTTGTAATTGGATCATTTTCATTCCGCTGGATCCGAAATGAACTTTTGTTTTTTTTTTCTTCGAAACGCTCAATTTTTTCTGGCAAATACTAGTCATCGCGGAAATTCGATAGACTTTTTTTTCGCAGAGGACTCGAATAACTATTAAATGTCATAATTTTCTCGGTCGCAAAATCGGTGAGCCTGACCCTTAAACAACTATTATATATAGATATATGCCAAGTGCACAAATTAATTTCCTGCCTTTCGTTATGGAGTTCCGAATTGATCTATAAAGATCTACGAAAAATATAAATCGATAAAATAGTCTCCAACGTTTTCGATGGCCTTAAAAATGGCGGAGACTATTTTATTAATCAAAACTTTTCTCGTGTATTTTTCAATATAAAAAGAGCAAGAAATGACATTTTCATACACATACAGAGAGGAAGGAAGAGAGCGAAGACTTTTGCGCCCCAGATCAATCTTTGGGCATAAAGAAATTGCGCCGAGAAAATAATGAAACGTTATATACAAAAATATTACAAATAAACTAAATAGGGTACGACATTATACGAAGTTAGGAAAATTGCGTACAAATTGATACAAAATCGAGAAAACGCGTCTTAAATAATACAAAGTGGAAACTTAAGGTACTAATAATACAAGCCATAAAATAAACTGAAAATAGAAATAAGATTGAAATAATAGGAAAAATAATAGTACAAAAGTTTAAACCACAATAAAGCAAACCATGTACTCTTACCGTGCAGCCATCAGTGCGTTTCGAGCGTTACAGCCACTAATAACGACCAATAAAACTATAAGTACCTTCAAGACCGAGCCGATCCTCGGTAAAGGAAGTCCGAGGGCGTAACAGATTTTATACCTTGCTACGTTATGCCTCGAGGACGTAATAGCAATCGAGAATCTTCATTAATAGCGTAAGACGAATCAGGGACAAATTAACGGGTTTGAACAAACTTGGGGCCTGAAAAACAGGTCGATTATTAATATATTTTCTTACGACAGTACACAGACGATGGGATCGAAATTTTTCACACGACTGATGCACAGTCTAGCCAGCTTTGAGTTGTTTTTTCATTGTACGATATTGATTAACAACGACGTTATTATTATTTACGTAAAGTGCCACCATTACTGCATAGCCAATCGCTGTAGGTGCTTCCGGCAACTAGGCTCCTCTGTGATAAGACATGAACAGATTTACTTTTAGTATGATAATTTAAAACCATCATATGGCCCGATACTTTTTCGAAATTTTCAACATTACGAAAACGATAAGCTGTAAAATTCCGTTTCTAGCAAAAAAAAAACACCACTTCAATCATTTGTCATTAACAAATGGATAGTAATATGCAAAAATCATGCGGCTCGATTAATTTCCGCAGTTCTTACAAAATCTCTCGCCCAACCCAAAGTCACGATCCGAGGCCATAAAATGAAAAATAAACGTTAAATTCAATAAGAAAATAATGAATAAAAAATGAATATAATTTTACTTAAAAAAAAAACAATGAATTGAAATTCAAACAATCGTGTCATTGAAATGTCAAGCTCAAGCAGACCCCTCGAGATGATCATTTTTCTCATTGATAATGAGTTTCGTCAAACGTTAAAAAATAAACGTTAAATTCAATAAGAAAATAATGAATAAAAAACGAATATAATTTTACTTAAAAAAAAACAAACGTCAAACGTCAAAAAATAAACGTTAAATTCAATAAGAAAATAATGAATAAAAAACGAATATAATTTTACTTAAAAAAAAAAACAATGAATTGAAATTCAAACAATCGTGTCATTGAAATGTCAAGCTCAAGCAGACCCCTCGAGATGATCATTTTTCTCATTGATAATGAGTTTCGTAAAACTAAGTCTGGTCATTGAACCTGACTGACTTTTCCAAGGTCGGGAGCGCGATTCGAGTCGTTTCCTGCACCGCTCAAGTCTCGTCACTGCCACTCGTCGAAACGAAAAAGAAAGCCAAAAATAAAGAAAGTGGAGAAAGCCACGTAGCTCCGACAGATGCAAATAGAAAGAGAGGGTTGAACTCTCGATCGGGGGAGAGTGGAATACGACGAATAGGGGCGATGGGGTAAGGGGGGGGGGGGGGGGACAAGAGCCGGCTGTGACGACAGCCTAGCGGCCTGGGATCAATCATCGTGGAATCCAGTTCCCTGGAGCGGCTCATTCCTAGATTCATTGGTGCGCGTTCCTCCGCGTTTCGATGGACAGCTGCTCGGCGATTCCGCTGCGCTCTCCTCCTCGCCAGGTCCGCGTGCATACCGAGTCCGAGGTAGCCGCGGTATCCGCAGATCGATCTATGTCCGGGGTAGCCTGTCGTCGCCCCCCCCCCCCCCCCCCCACAACGTTAATGAGAACTTAAGCTAAGAGGGCCCAAAGGCACTGATGCCGCAGTCCGCCTGTAACAATGACGAGGTGCAGAGAATTTCTTACTCAACCCTGCGAGACCGCGGTCGTCCATTTTCGCCGCGTTTCCTCCGAGAACTTGTCATTCGAGTTTTCACTCGAAGTATGTGCAACAATGGAGAATCGGACAGGCGGAATCTGGACGAGTTTACGTGCATGGCTACGAATGGTAACGACTATTGGCCTAAGCTTGAAACGGCACTGGTCCCGCTGGGTCTAGAATTTTTGGAGAATTTTCTAGGCAGTTTCTGGGCTTTCCAGTGGCGCCATTTTTGTTTTTTTAACATGGCAGTTTGAGCTTAATTTAGTCGATTTTTTAAATGGTCGATGGGTGTCATTTGGGGTGCTTACGAGGGATGGAAAGTTTTAGGGGTGATGATAGTAGAGGCGGAAATATTGTTGGACATTGCTGATGATCCACCAGGGGAGGAGGGCTGGAGGAGAACGAGCTCGAGTTTCACTTGCTCTTTTCCATCATCATCTTCCTCTTCCATTTTTTCTCTATCTCATTCTCATCATCAATTTCTCATCTTGCACTTCTTCTCCTGCTTAGCCAGTATTAGCTCCCACTTCTTCCGCTTCTTCACAGGCACTATCCCACTTATTCTCCTTCCATTCTGTCTTCATCATCTGCCAGTTTTGCTTGTATGCTATTATCATCTTTGACTTCTTCTTCTCCTTCGTCGCCATCATCATCTTCTGCTCCTGCTTCTTCAGCATCGTGTTTTCTTCCTTCTTCCATTTTTCTTGGCCATTATTATTTTCCACTTCAGCTTTTTTCGCCATTATCATCACTATCATCATCATCTGCGGCTACTTCTTCTTCACGATCATCTTCTCTGTCGTCTTCTTCTTTACCATCATCTTCTCGTTGGCCGTTCGTTCTTCATTATCTTGCACTTCTTCTGCTGCTTACCCAGTATTAGCCTCCACTGCTTCTTCTTCGCCACTATCCTACTTCTTCTTCTTTCATTCCGTCTTAATCATCTGCCAGTTTCCTCGTTTCCCATTATGATCTTCGAGGTCTTCTTCTTCTATTCTTCTTCGTCATCATCTTCTGATTCTTCTTCCATTCTTTTTCCATCATCTTTCACTTCTTCCCCTTCTTCGCCATTATTAGCTTCCATTCCTTTTCCTTCTTCGCCATAATCATCTTCTGCTCCTATTTTCTCAACATCATGTTCTGCTTTTTCTTCAATTTCTTCTTTGCCATTATTATCTCCCACTTATACTTTTTCTTCGCTATTATCATCACCATCATCTTCTGATGGTGATGACTTCTTCTTCACGATGGTCTCCTTCGTCTTCTCCGCCATCGTCATCTACCCCTCCTTCTTCTTTACCATCATCTTCTTCGACCATTCCTTCGGCATTAGCTTCCATTCGATCTTCTTCACAATCACCTCCTTCTTTCGTTCCTTCTTCGTCATCTTACACTTCTTTTCTTGTCAAGCCAGTATTGGCTCCCATTTTTTCTTCTTCGTCATCATTTTCTGCTCCCACTTCTTATTCTTCCATTCCTTCTTCACCACCTCCTAGATTTTTGCAGACGCCAACGTTTCCTTCGCGAACTTGTAATTCGCGAACGGCGGGCCATTGTTGTCTTTTTAAATGGCAGTCTGAGCCGAATTTGGTGGCTTTTTGAATGTTTGATGGGTGGCATTTGGAGTGTTTACCAGGATCGGAAAGTTCTGGGGGTGACATAGATGGAGGCGGAAATATTGTTGGACATTGGTGACTGGTAGACTGGGCTGATAAAAGTGCGGATGATTTGCCCGGGGAGGAGGCCTGCAGGAGAACGGGGTCGGATATGTATGTACGCTACTTGGTACAATATCGCGGATGATAAAGCTACGCACTCGACGCGACGATTCAATGCCCCCGAGCGATGTCCGCGCCAGCAGGTCTCTCTCCCTTTCTCTCTCTCTTTCTCTCTGCCACTTGCTCTCGCTCTATCAACCGGTCATTAATAGCGAGTACGCGATTAGCCAAAGCCGGAACTGCCGACAGAGTTCAAGATGCTACGACCTACGCGAGCAACTCCCTCGGCTCCTTCCGACATAAATACACACGCGCCTTGAGTGAGGCCCCCTCGTTCATGTCAGTCCGCCTTTGGTCTCTCGTTGTTTCAAGTGTAATCACCATCATCATCGACGTGCAGCACCTTTCTTCCTCGTCTTCCTCTTCTTCGTTGGCTTAGTCTCCTTGGGTCTTCGTGTTATTTGGCTTCTCCTTCAACGTCTGATTCTCCACCTTTCGCGTTGCCTTCTTTCAGTTCATCTTCAGTATGGTCTTTTTCAGTATATTCTTCTTCAGCCTCAGCCTTCAGTATATTCTTCAGTATATTCTTCAGTATATTCTTCTTCAGCCTCGGATCCTCCTGCTTCGTTTGTTCCTTCTTTATCTTCTTTATTGTTATCAACCTTCTTCGCCATTGCGCTCTCCTTCGGTATTTTCATCTTCGACGCCATCATCGTCTACTGCTCCTTCTGATTCACGATCATCATCTTCGTCCATTCCTTGTTCATCATCTTCAATTCCTCATTCTCTACCGTCATTTTCTCCTCCTCCCGTTCGTTCTTTCTCATCTTCCACTTCTTATTCTCTACCATCATTTTCTCCTTGTCCCGTTCGTTTTTTATCATCTTCCACTTCTTCTCCACCATCATCTTCTTCGTCCATTCTTTCTTCATCATCGTCCACTACTTCTTCTTCGCCATCATCTTCTTCGTCCATTCTTTCTTCATCATCGTCCACTACTTCTTCTTCGCCATCATCTTCTTCGTCCATTCTTTCTTCATCATCGTCCACTACTTCTTCTTCGCCATCATCTTCTTCGTCCATTCTTTCTTCATCATCGTCCACTACTTCTTCTTCGCCGTCATCATCTTTTGCTCGAACTTCTTCCTCTTCGACATCATCTTCTTCTCCTCCTGCTTCTTTCGTTCCTTCTTCATCATCCCCTTTATCATATCCCACTTTTTCTGCTCTTCTTCGCCATCAGCTCACTCCATTCCTTCTTTGTCATATCCTCCATCATCTCCCGCCTCTCCGTCGCGTTCACCGCGCACAAAGTTTAATTAAGACTGCGGATACTCGATCACGCGATCCACTCAACCTGTTCTCATTGCGCGTACCGAGGAATCCGCGTGATACGCGCTATTCGCCTGCTTGCGTCTGCGGGGAATCTCACTTTTGACCTATCTCAATTATCGAGCCTCGTCGAGGTCTTGGCCTGAAACTACGGCTGGTTCTGAAAGGTTCATCCTTCCCGATCGACACGATGGCGAACCCAACAGGCCAACGGACAAAGCTCACATTCCCCGTCATCTTGCAAGCCGAAACAATCAACGAAAAATTCCAAAAAATTCCAAAAAATATCTTTTTTGTTTATTTTTTTTCGCAGCGGGAAGTTTCTTTCGTATTTTCTTTGTGTGACGCAATTCAGAGGTGTTTCGTTATAGTACGTAATGAAAAGATGGTTCGCTAGAGTACCGATTACTGAACCTTCATAAATTGGAATTAGGAACATTAGCTGTCAGATTTATCCTTGCGAACTTGCCAAACGGCATACCCATAAATATATACACGGTGTCACATTTATCTTGAAACATCGAAATAACTCAAGAACAGAGAAGTAGATAGAAAAATCGCAAGACACGTATTGGGGGGATTCGAACGAAGAATAAATTAGCAAGCTAACTTCTTTGTTTAGTGGACGTTTTCAAGGTGATTTCAAGGTCAACTTTTATTTTTCACCGAAAACCTATATTTGCTTATGGCGATTTCTTATTTTCTGTAAAAAAAAAACAGGTTACGTTTGCCCGAAAAATGTTTGTGTCTGGCCACTTCGGAAATTTTTTAAACATTTTTTTGAACAAGCATGAGGCACTTTTGTACTTAAGGATGTAAATTTTACCACAAAGTGATGAAACAAAACACGACAGTCGGCGTTATTCCAAATATTTGCCTTGGTATCTGCGCAGATATTCGCTTTTTAGTTTATCAACTATTTATTTGCCTCACTCATTTACGTTTAGCACTGAAAAGTCATTATTTCAAATGTCATTTGTCATTTTCAAAATAAAAGTCAAATGAAAACAAAAAATCGGACGAAAGTTACCTATTTTTATCTCGTAGAAAAAGATGCCAGCTTAAAACTTATACGATCATATTTAAAAAAAAACAAGTTGACCTTGAAATCAGCTTCAAAAAACCCACTAAATCAAAAACTAATCTCGCCGTTTCGCTCCTCGTGTGAATCTACACGATGTGCGTCTCGGACTTTTTCGATTTGCTTCTCTGTTTTTGAGTTATTGCGATGTTTCGACATAACTGGGACACCCGGTATATCGCGGCCCACTCATTTCTCATAAGTTTACGAATCAGAATAAGAATTTCGGACTACTGTAAGAGTCGCCATAGCTGACACATTAAATTTCTCGACTCTTGCTAAATAAGTAGGTTACTCTCCGACATTAATGTCGTTCGATCATAAATATATCGAAGATATATGTCATCGTTTCGCAAGACTTCGTGGGCGACAGCAAAGTTTCACCAGGCCGTGGTTAACCGAAAAAGCTCGTCACGAAAAAAAAAATCAAAACAGGAAATTTCATTAAAATATGATACTCGGTCACCAAAAAAAAAAAAAAAAAAATGAACGACATCACGGAGCTTCGCTACAAGACCAATACATAAGAACTGAAAATTACGGCAAGCGGCTTCTTTGTAGACGCTTCCGGGCTGGGACGAATTTATCGAGGCTGACATACGGCCCCGTAAAACAAGTGAAATATTTTCGTCACGCGCTTTTCCGTGAAGTTTATCTCCTAATGATAATTACGTAACGCACGAGGGTCGATTATTCGGAATTGCAAAATATCCCCTCCCCCTGGGCCGCCGCCGCAATTTTTTTTCAACCACGAGGCAAATCGTAAATATAAAAATGAAATAATTCGCCAAAATTGTATTCGGGGCAAAATAATCATCGATATTTCTTAAATACTTATTTTTTATTGCGCCAATTAACATCGATTCAATATCACGATGTTGCGCTTATCGCGTTCGTTTTTTCTGAGAAGCTCATTTTTACGAAGGCTCGTTTTATCGGGATGTTATCGTTGGTAGTCAAGTGGCGGGCCACTTGTGCCCGCGTCCGCATACCTAAACGTCTCAATTAAACGTCACTCGGCAAATTGTCAAATGCTTCCGGGTCACAAAGTCTTGCGGCGGAACGTTTCCTAGACGCGTTGCACATGGTGTAAGTGGTTCGTGCGTGTATATATATATATACATATATAAACAGGATGATTCACAACTATCGGTTCCCTTGGTGAGTATACAGGGCGTGTCGTTGCGAGCAAAACGCTTTTTTTTTAAATGCCGTGCGACCAAAATTGGCCGAGATATTCGCGTGCTGAGCCCGGCGCTGAGTAAACAATAGTACAGTAGTTGCTCACGCACGATTTTTCGCCTTCACGAGTTAAATAACGAATTTAAATTATTATCTCGTATTATCGGTTTGCAAAGCAAGTCCAGGTGTTCGTTGATGTTTACGAAAAAAAAAACTACTCGTCCAAAGGTTGATTCGAAACCGCGCTCGAGCCGGCTTGCCCGTTGCGCGCGACATTTTGAAAAAAAGCGTTTTGCTCGCAATGACATACAGTGTATGGTCGCTGAGGGAACCCTGATAATTGTGGATCACCCTGTATATGGATCGTGCGGTGCGTTGCACTCTGATCAGGCGAGAGCGGGTGCACCGTGTCCATTGCCTTTATATATATATATATATATATATATATGTATGTATATATATATATATATATATATATATATATATATATATATATATAATAGGTGCCCACCATGTATATATTCGTATATATGCACATATATACTCGGTGTCTCGGATCAAATGTCACAACCTTATATCTCAGAAGGTACAGATTACAATAACAATTGTTTGAAACAAAAGTTGTCTCGTGTCAAGAGAGAAACAAAAATGGAAAGTTACAATACCGACAGTTGTAAATACCAAGTTCCATACCTTAATGAATACTCGATAAAAAAATGCGTATCCCTAGATTGTTGAAAAGCTCTCGAGGTAAGCTATAAGATAATATGACAAGAAATGAGGCTGCCCAATAAAAAGTGTCTAATTTGACCTTCACGTGACCTTGAAGTTTGTACCCAAGGTCAAATTGACATTGCCATCTCTTTCCCTTCTTAAAACACCAGATTTTTCACTTGAACCCTTTGTTTATTATAATCCGTACCCTCTGAGATAAACGATCTGACATAAACGTAACACGCCATCCAAGACACCCAGTATAAATATGAGGGAAGGGAACTATGAACCGGTTATATCCATGTAACGCTGGCTATCAGCACATCTTGAGCTGTCTTTGAATTTGTTTTTAATGATATTTGCAGAAATATGCTTAGCGTTTATCCAAAAGGTGATTTTGACGGGTTTACATAATGTTGAATATGAGGACAATTGGCTACTATGAGGACGGTCGCCGAAGTCGAGTGTCATCAAAATCACTTCTGCTTATATGTATATACGATGGCGATAACCGACCACAATCGAAACGGTGGAACTCCCGGGATTCCCGGGGGTTTCACATCACTCCGCGAGTCACCGAAGCTGATGCTGGTAGCCAGGGCATTCCTCTCTCGGGTGATTAGCCCAGTGTGCACGTAATTGAAATATCCCGGACGTATGAAAGAGACCAAGCAACCGGGCGAAAGATTACCCCGGCGAAATGGACCAAGCGACATGAGTCTCGAATGTTGCGTTAGCTTTCATTTTGTATGCTGTGCCTCTTATCTCCGGCCCTCTCACTCTCTTCCTCTTTCTCTCTCATACGAATATCTGTGTGCATAAAATTGCTAAAAATCCGCACGTGTTTGTCGCATCAGCCTGACATGCAGTAACAATCTGCACGTTCTTTCCTCAATATTGATTCGGATCGAAAGGAACAATTGAAACAGACTGCGAAACATTGGCCAGAAATCATTTTCACCAAAATTGTATTTCCTTCGAAAATATTGATTGGATGGAGGATTTTTTGAGATTAAGGGGAGGGAGGTTCTTCGAGGGAATAGTTGGAAGGTGCAAAACGTGATTGTCTGTCTCTCGCACTGGCGTGGAGGCTGCTAGGGGCTCCTGAGGAGGGCTGAGCTTCGCGCTGAGCTTCGCGCTGAGCTTGACCCTTTGGCCAGCGATCAATTGAACGATTGAGAGATGGATGGTCGCCGAGATGTAACGCGACCGAGACTGTGGGAGGGCGAGAGAGAGAGAGAGAGAGAGAGAGAGAGAGAGAGAGAGAGAGAGAAAGAGAGAGGGGAGGGAGGGGGGAGGAATCCTTTGCCAAGTGTCCTTTGTCGTTAGGGTCGTGAACGCTCAGCCGAGGGCGATGGCCCATTCGCCTCATCCTGTTACACATTTACGGGCTATAGACGCAACCGACACGCGGTCATACCGACACATCATCAATTTCGTAATCGGCCGACGCGCGTCTCGGGGGCATTTAACTCGTTTGATGCGCCACAGCTGTGACGGGGTCACAGGCACATAGTCGCGCTGGCATGTTTTATATCGAGACGAGTGTTGTGCATCGATCAGGGCATTGGTCGGAGAAAGAGAGAGAGAGAGAGAGAGAGAGAGAGTCTTCCTTCCTCGTTTTCGCTTTCGCACCCAAAGAAAGAAAGAGAGAGACTTTCTCTCTCTCTCTCTCTCTCTCTCTCTCTCTCTCTCTCTCTCTCTCTCTCTCTCTCTCTCTCTCTCTCTCTCTCTCTCTCTCTCTCTCTCTCTCTCTCTCTCTCTCTCTCTCTCTCTCTCTCTCTCTCTCTCTCTCTCTCTCTCTCTCTCTCTCTCTCTCTCTCCTCTCTCTCTCTCTCTCTCTCTCTCTCTCTCTCTCTCTCTTTCTTTCTTTCTCCATCCTCGTTTTTCACTTTTATTTCGTACGCGCGCCACATTTGCCGCCCTTATCCAAATTCTTATCCGCGAACTCGTAACTGCCCTAATGGACGATCGATTTCTCGTCGTGTGGCCGCGGCACGACGAAAAAAAATCTCACTTTCGATATTACGACGGCGAGTTCCCAATCTCAAATTTATTCAAAGATTATAAGATCGCCCACGCTTAGCGCGTACGATATGTCTCTTCCGAGTTCGACTAATGCGCATGAGATTCGTGTATATATGTAGAGGTACATGTATCACGATTAGATTGCGCAACCTCATTCAGGCCAATTCTTCTTATTAACGTGCATGCACAGGTATACGTATATGCATACATATATGTGGAATTGAGTGTACCCGATTTCTTTCCCCATATATATATATCATTATTTTTAATGAATATTAAAATGATTATTTTTATTATATATTATTATAATAATTATATAATTTTTATAAATATTATTATAATAATTATATATATATATATATATATATATATATATATATAATTATTTTTAGTGAATATTAAAATTATTATTTATATTATCTCAACTATCATTCTTACTATCGCAATATAATAATGAGCAATAGAAACAATATTTACAAAAAGGTATAATATATCAAATCATCAAATGAAACTAGAATTCACTATAACAGTCAATATATATATATACATATATATAAATCTTTAAACACGCAGATATGTATTATTTTGAAAAGTACATCACATTATGTCTTTATTGATTATATTATTTATATTACTTATTATTATTATTATCATTATTACGAAACAAAGCAATAAAAATAATAATATTCATATTAATCAAACACTGTTATATATTAATATATTAATTAATATATTTACAATCGATACGATTCATTATTGGTGTTATCAAAATTATATTATGCACACATATATACATATATATATTGGAATACATATATGTATTAAATATTTCAACCTTTATAGTTCCATCGTACGGGGACCTTCCCTTTTTACGTGCCCGCCTTATTCCATTTTCATTGTTTGTTTTGGAATACATATATTTATTCAGAATTATTATGAACTAAAGCAACGTCTGTCTTATTTGACAAATGACATTGTATAATTTCTTCATTTATTGTATTATTTCTATTGCTCATTATCACTATTTTCATGAAAAATCGCGATTGATTAAGATATTTTCAATTAATTCGATTAATATATTTGCAAACTATTCATTATTGTTGATACTAAAGTTATATCACGGACACATGTACCATATACGTTTATCTATATGTATTTCGGTTTATACATATACATACATACATAACCGTACTTGCATAGTGTCTGCATATAGGATGCTCACTCTCGAAGGCAAGTGTCATTGCACTCTTCCTCGAAATATTCCGCACACACACACACACACACACGATTCTCGTCGATGCCTCGATGCATCTTCCTCGACTCGAAGGGTCATTGCATTTCGGTGAATTTGCGCCTTACTCTCGTACTACTTTGCTCCCAATACATCGATGGATTGCTCGCAAATTATCGAGCGTGGGAAACCTGTTCGGTAATGTTTTCTTTCACAATTAAACATTTATTTAAAAAATAACAAACTACTTATCATCGAACATTCCAAATTTTGTAGAGTGATAACTTTGGTGCAATGTTTTTTGTTTTAATTGCGCTCACATGCTGCAGTGAATCATTACGCGGCAAAATGTGTGTTTATCTGCAAAAGAAGAACAATAAAAATGAAACACTTGGCTCTCATTGTGAGCGCGGTGCGTAGCGATATCTTAATTGCTTAAGCGTATTTGTTGCGTGCACCATATATATATATATATATATATATATATATATATGTGTGTGTGTGTGTGACATTCCACGTCATTTCGCTCGGCCGTGATCCTGACGATTTGTAATCTTTTTGTTTTTTTTTTATCAAATAGTATGCTATGCAAGGAGTATTTTCACAAATTTTTAAATTTTTATCGCATGCTTTTCAGAAGTTACAATTTTTCGAAAAATCTGGATTTCAGAAAGTTCGGAAACGTTCTAACGCCGATATCTCTTAAATTAATCGATATATCGAAAAATGTCTATAGATCGATTTTCTTCATATTAGTTCACACTTTCATAAAAAAAAAAAGGAAAAAAATTTAAATCATCGTTGTCAATATTTTTTCAGCGTGTCAAGTGAAAACTATTTTTTAAAAAGATGATTGCCATTTTTTTTTTTTTTTTTCAAAAAATTCTCTAAAACAATATGATGAATTATATGAATTTTAACTCTAGTCCCATTGTGGGCCCATTTTTCCTTGTATTTTTTTTTATAATAAAATCATTTTTTTTCACGAAAATTTCGAGTGTTTCGCATGAATTACTAATAATTTTTATTACTAATAATACTCGTAAGTAATAACGATTGTACTTATTTACAATTAGTAATTGTAGTGATAATTTTACAATTAGTAGCCCCATCTAATATGTTGAAGAATTATTTCTCCATTACTTTCCTAGAAGAAATAATAAAAATTATGCATTATAGGATAATATATGAATGCAACACTAAGTACATATTTTTTTATCTTGAGAGAGTCAGATATTTATTTTCTCACTCGTTTATAAAGTTTACACAATCGAAACTGATCAGATTTTTAAAAATCGAGCGAAATGGCGTGGAATGCCTCGTATATATATATATATACATATATATATATATGCGTTTTCTGAATACAGAGTGCTTTCTAGCTGGACGTGAGCCTCCGGGGGCAGGGGGGGGGGGAGACGGTAGAGATTAAATTACACAAAGTAACTAATGTTCGTGTTACACCGAGGCGTTTGATTTTTGAGGTATTTGGGATTTGGTGGTTTTCCAGAAAAATGCTGCATTCGTCGACGCGTAAAATTAGAAAATTCCATTGTTCCATCAACATTGGAATCTTTGTTAATGCTGTTGCTCGACGAATCATCGTAGGCTGCATTATCTACTGCTCACGAAACGAACACCTGTTCAAAAGTCTCTAGTGCCTGAACCGCAAAGGTTTGGAGTCGAATTTATCGTACTGAAATTGTGTTTTATTTGACTTAAGAGATTCGAGTACCTGAAAAACTGGGTGACTCGGTGTGACATCAGTTTTTTCGGTAACATTTCACCTCTGCTGTCAGTCCCTTAGAGGAATACGTCGAGGCAAAAGGCATGTGTGTATATATATATATATCCCAAAATACGGATAGGTAAATATACATAAATGTGTGCATGAAATAACTTCAATAGCACTAATGATGACTATGATCCGTTGGAAATATATTCAACAATTACGATCTTCGATTCATTTATTTAAATAATAATAATGGACAATAGAAATAATTGAATAAATGAAGAAATAATACAACCTTATTTATAAAGGGATACAAATGTAGCTGTATATATATATAGCAGTTATGTGTTCATGTGACCTTGGCCAAAGGGTCAAGGTCAGTTAGGAGAAAGTTTATATATAATATATAGATATATATATATGGGGCTGATTTTTGTAAAATTGCACCCCATGAAATGAATATCCGAATTAATTGTAAGATTTTTAACTCTTCTTTTTTAGGAGTTACAATTTTCAAAAAAATGTCGATTTCGAAAGGTTTGAAAAAGTTTAAGCGCTCATAACTTCTGAACTAATTGGGATATCGACAAATGTCACTATATAACTCTCTTCTCATTTTGAAAGACACTTTCGTTAAGAAACATGAAAAATGATCAATTATCAATGCCAACGTTTTTTTTTTGCTTTTAAAGTGAAAAATATTCTTCTTAAGATGATTGCCATTTTTTATTTTGTTCAAAAAATTCTCTAAAATAGAGTGACCCATTCAATGATTTTTAAGACTAGTCTCATTGTGGGCCCATTTTTCGTTCTATTTTTTTTCGATTCAATCATACTTTTTCGAGGATATTCTTATCATTTTAATCTCCAATAATGCCATTGATGATTTTGTGATTTCCAATTCGGCGTCGACGTGCCTCAAACGGTTTATTATCAATTTGTGCTAAATTTAACGAAAAAAAAAAAATGATTTTTTACTCGTAAAACGTATAGCTAAACATAAATATATTTGTAGATAATATAACTTAAGTAACATTAAAAATGAATAGTACCCATTGCAAATATATTAACAAATTACCATCTGCAATTTTTATTTTATAATTATCACAGTGAGCAATTGGAGTAATATGATAGATAAAGCAATAGTACATACAATGTCATTTTAAAAATAATACGAACGAAGCTGTTCATCATAATACTCAATACGTATATATATATATTCATATAAAATTTATGTATAGAGATCTCCGACGATACTTCATGTACGGCAAAGCCACCGACGTTACAAGATACACAATTTAGCCTCTTATCTTACGCGCGGGAGCCTTTTTTTCAAATCACGATATCCAGCGTTTATAAGTCAGAAGCGGCAAAAGAGGAAGAGCAAAAAATGTAACGAATAAGAGAAACAGCAACAATGTACGAGAGCGGATAGGTAGGCAATAAAATTCCTCAGCGATGAGGTAGCACTCGACAAACGCGAGCGAAAGATCGGCATTAACTAGCCGGGATTCGTTCGCATACGCGCGCGGCGTTATTACATAAGGACGAGGCAGACGTGCAAGAAGTTAATTCGCGATATACGAGCACAGAGACCGACGGAATATTTCGCGCGGTCTCTCCCGTCGTCCGCCCATAGTTAGGCACTCGAGTAATAATAATCGTGGACGAGTATATATACATAACCGTTGTATTCTTTATATGCTGGCGCAGGTACTTATCTAGTGCCGTACGTGACCGAGAGAGTCACGGGACTCGAAAGTCACGTACCGAGTACCATTATTTTTCCCTCCGAGGAAATGCATATATTAGAAAATGTTAAGGATGTTGAGTCCCTATGAAACATGTTAATGTTAATTGTTCAATAAATAACTTCTTAATCGTCGTGAAATTTTTACACGACCTCCTGAATACTTCATGTAAAAACATACCAAATTTTCAGAATTCTATCATCATTACTTCAACCTCCTTAAGGGTTGAAATAAAAAATGATAAGAAAATTCTGAAAATTTGGTATGTTTTTGTATGAAGTATTTAAGAGGTCGCGTTAAAATTTCACGACGGTTAGGAAGCTCGTTATTAAAAAATTGACATTTTGTTAAGAACAATTTTTAAAAGAAATAAAAAAAAATTATCAATAAACTTCGTTTTGTTTCCGTTGCTTTCAGTATATTGTAGATATTACAAAATTGAGAGGCCAAAAAAAAACTTATTGCAAAGTTACATCAGTTTCCATAAGACAACGTTTAATTTGTGAATGTTAATTGTTCAATAACGAGCTTCCTAATCGTCGTGAAATTTTTACACGACCTCTGAAATACTTCATACAAAAACGTACCAAATTTTCAGAATTTTATTATCATTTGCGATTTGGGACTCCACATCCTTAAGGCAGGATTCTACTTTGAAACCATGGAAGAAACGCTATTTTCGTGAATTTTTTCTGAGAATACTATTAAAGATATCGATATGGGGTTTAAACTGTTCAATAGATACACTCTTTAAGTACATAAAAAAAAAATTTTAAATGTATTTTATTAATTTTTTGTACACGTAAAATATGTTTACAGCCAACGCCTCGAAAAGCAGGTACCGTTGCCGTGGTCGTGAAATCTTCCCGACGGATGGTCTGAAACAAAAAAATCAAATAGTTTCATGTTCAGTATGTCTTCAGGAACCGACCTAACTAGAATATTTTATATACGTGCAAAATTAACAAAATGGCGGCTAAAATACGAAAAAAAAAAATGCGTTTTTTTGGGTATTTTTTTGCAATAAAAAAATAGTTCTAATAAAAATTTTAAGTTGATTGTAGTTAGGTCGGTTGGTACACACATATAGAATATGTATTCCAAATTTCATAAGGATCGGTTCAGTACTTTTTGAGTTATCACGACCACGGTACTTGAAAATGTCGTTTCGAGAAAAACGCGTTTAAAGTTTTGGTGAGTGATAAATCGTAGAAAAAATTATCTTACCCTCAATCAGCGATGCCTGGGCCATATAATATGCCTTCGACGACTTTCGAAAAATGTAAAAAAAAAAAAATGTTTTTTTTCAAAGTTTCAAAGTAGAATCCTGCCTTAATTCGACTTAACTCGAATCTACTTGAGTCCCATGTTTTTTTTTGCCTCACACCCTACTACGAGTCATTAAAAAAATGTTTTGGCATTTGTCGATGAAGACGACAATAAATAGGTATTCGAATGAAAAATATTCTTGTGCGCTATAAGGGTGTGTTGAATTTGAATATATGTTGTTAGGGGGAGAGGTTCCCATGGGCGCGGAAAGAAATGATTTTCGTGATTTTTTAAAACCATTCCTTCACCTTTTTTTAGACTTAGGGTATTTTTTGTTAATACTTTTGGCTGTTAGATGGTATTTTTTTTTATTAGTCTTTAAAAATGACGGAAAAGCCGGATGTTGTCAGACGGCGTGACGAGGGACGGCGTCAGAGTCGCGTGCGCGGGATTGGTCTGAAAAAAAAAACTAACGAAAGTTTTTCTTTCAGTGACACTCATACGCAGAATATGAACCAAGAGAAAGTGAGAAATTTTGAAAAATGATAAAATTGTACGCTTTTAAATCAAAATATGGAATTTTTTGAAAAAATGGCTACGTTTTGCAATAACATTTTTTTAATTTGTTTATTTTCAAGAACATTTAGGGTTATATTTTATACAGTAAGGTTAGAAACATTTATACCCAATTTCATCAAAATTTATTTTTGAACGCTATTTTTAAAGATTAATAAAAAAAAGTCTCATATAACAGCTAAAAGTAGTAATAAACCATACCCCAAGTCTCAAAGATGTCGAAAAAATCTTTCCTTTTAAAAAGAGATCATAAAAATCAGCAATTTTTTTCCTAGCCTAAAGGTATCTCCCCCCCTTAATACGAACACCTAAAAATTCTATTTGAATTACTAGTAATTTAATTTGCAAGCAGAAAATTTACGATTTTTTCTCAGGAACCAATAGATATCTTTCACAAAAATTGTGGAAAAATATTTCGCATTACTGATATTTCGGTATATAGGGTGAACCAACCAATAAATGGACGAACAACCACACATCAATACGAATTCTTCATCCGCTGTAGCTACCAAAAGATACTATTCTGATAGTATAAAAAAATATTCGATGTAATTGCAACAAATAATATTGAAGGAAATGATAAATAAATATACAAATTACTAAATCTAGTAATTTAGTACTTTAGTAATCTAGTAATTTAGTAATAGTAGTAGTAATTTAGTAAATCTAGTAATTTAGTAATAGAAATAGAAATAAATATAGAAATTACTAAATTATAAATAAATACTAGAAATTACTAAATATAGAAATTA
Organism: Ophion costatus; assembly: GCA_951751655.1. NCBI lineage: Eukaryota > Metazoa > Arthropoda > Insecta > Hymenoptera > Ichneumonidae > Ophion > Ophion costatus. Next base: position 35,769,043 of record OX632364.1, on the reverse strand, counting down.
CTAAAATAAGTGAATGGACGAAATTACCAGTAAATCGACACTCGACCGCCAGTAAACGGACGTTCAGTGTAGATCAACGCTGTAAAGCATAACGATGTGTTATTTATTTTCATCAAATGCCAGATTTGGAGTTGTTACACGAAAAATATAAAATCCTTATATATATATATATATATATGACAGTAGTACGCTCCTAATTCGCCACATTATTCAAGTTAAAAAATCTACATAGACCCCTTTACTTCGTACAACCGATTGTTTTTTTGCCTGAATGATACAAAGTATCCAAACGATTCTAAGCACATTGGTTTTTATTGCTCAACGGTGCCGCATCGATCGTGGTTTGAATAAATAAACATATATTATAAATCAGTCTCTGTAATAGTAGAATAGAAGGGAAACATTGTTTAACAAAAAAATTCTGTTAATTAAAATAAAATTGCATTAAATAATCGAAATTAGGTAATTTTAACAAATATTCTTTTAAATGTGTTTTTATCTGTTGTCTGTGTCTGACAATCCTTCAAAAATATGATAACGAGTAATAACGTAGCGGAAAAAGAACAGCTCGTACGTAAAAGAACAAAAAAACGTAATAACGTTATTTGGTTCACGGTTGCATGAAAGTGCATGAAAGTTTTCGACAGAGTAAGACGAGATCGGTGCTGTACACCTAAAGTACATACACACACACTAGTATATATATATACGTGATCGCGGAGCCGAATTCCCCCATGAACATAAACCCCGTGTATATGGGATCGTACCGGCATGATTTACGATCGCGATAATATCGCCGCGCGAAGAAATGAAGAGGTAAAAAGAGTCCTTAAGGACCTCGAATTTGCGCCTGAGTTATTGAGCTAAGAGCCTTAAGAGGAATGAAGATCGTCTCGTGATGACAATAGACTGTGGTTATTCGTGTACTACATACGTACCCATATATATATATATATAGCATACATTTATAAACATATATGAATGTAGTACAGGAATATGCACTATATAATAATATTAACAAGGCTTACTGAGATTTTTTTAAGTTAAAAAAATTCAACGTTTTATCTGATCAAAAGCCTTCAAAGAATTTTTTTCACATCGCTTCGGCACTTTTTTTACTACATAGGTACATGTAGATGTGTTTTTGGATGTGTATATGCATATTTATATATTTTCAGTTTTTATTGTTGCAATGTACATTCTCGAAAATTCATTATATCAATCAAATCGCGTTTTATTTGCACAACTTTTAACATTTTTTTTCACAACACTTGAAGATTCGATATAAATAATTTATGACTATAGATCCGTCTTTAAGATTACTCAATTATATATATATATATAATCGCTCGAGACAAATATAAAAATAAAGAAAATTTGTAATAAATAGATATGTCTTTATTTTGTAATTATATATACATATATATAATTACAAAATAAGTCTTAGTAGTAATAAGTCTAAATAAATAGTATATATATATAACTAAATATTAAAATAACTAAATAAAAATAATATATATATAAATATAATTACAAAATAAAGACATATTTATTTATTTACAAATTTTCTTTATTTTTATATTTGTCTCGAGCGATTTTTCTTAGCGAGCATTTGTGCGATCTTCTTATACGAAATATATATATATGAATGGACGCGTCTTCTCATACATGCGACTTGCAATATTTCGGCAACTGTCAAACACCTCGGCTTTGAAATAAATAAAAAAAAACAAAAAAAAAAAAAAGAGGGAGAGAGAGAAATTATGCAATAAACGGACTTTAGGTGCGAATGTAATAAAATAAACATCCGGTTTTCTCGGGTGCGAGGGTCGCCACGACGCGAATAACCCGCAATCTCTCGAGATTCGCATTCCCGAAGGTTCCGAAAATCTCGTACCTACAATATATATATATATATATATATATATATAAATTAATTTATATATAAAACCGACACTGGTGAATCGGGATCCGGCTCCGGCGACCCTTCGAGTTAAGCAGCGTTGCGCATGGCCGACACTCGGAGGGGTGACCGCTCAGCCGTGCACCGGCTGGTGCATCAACCAGTCAGCGGTCGGACCAATATACTTCTAAGACCTTGCTGTAGATACTCGAGTATTTTTATTTTGAGTAAAAAATGGTTTTTTATTAAAAATAATTTTTTTCGTCGAATTCCGCACAAATTAAAAACAAATCGTTTTTGGCCTGACGAAGCCGAATTGGAAATCACAAAATCATCAATAGCATTACTGGAGACTAAAATGATAAAAATCTTCTCAAAGAAGTATAATTAATTCGGAAAAAAATAAAAGGAAAATGAGCCCACGATGAGACTAGTCTTAAAAATCATAGAATAGGTCACTCTATTTTAGAGAATTTTTTTTAAAAAATCAAAAATGGCTATCATCTTTAAAAAAAGTAGTTTTCACTGTCGGAGGAAAAAAAACGTTGACCTTGATGATTGATAATTGTTTCGTATTTTTTTAACGAAAGTATGCTTTAAAATGAGGAAAACTTGTGCAGTTACATTTGTCGATATCTCGATTGCTTCAGCGTTTAAACGTTTCCAAAACTCCCGACATCAACATTTTTTGGAAAATTAAAACTCCTAAAAGAGAAGAGATATAAATCTAAAAATTGGGGTCAATATTCCTTTCATGGGGTACAATTTTACGAAATAATCAGGAAAACCAAAACTGGTCGGGGTCACGGATTAAGGGGGGAAATCACAGTAGCACACAAAGAAATAGGTATATTTTCGGGAATTAATTTTGGCTGAATAAAAGTATCAATCGAAAATCTGTAAAATAGGTTTTATAGCAATACTAAAAAAGTACAAAATGTAATTTTTTCAATAAAAAATATTTAAAAATGGCGGCTGCGCAGCATATGCCCCAAGGCGCCTATTTTTGAAAGCGTGTCGATGGCCGAAGACGTAGACTCCTTAATTTTTGACCTGGAAGAAAAAACCAAAATTTTTTAGTTTCCATATAACAACAGCTAGCGAGCTACGTAGGATTTTTTCGATATATTCATTTCTCGCAAAATGGTGCATGTTTGCAAATAAAGTTAAATTTTTAACAAAAAAAACGCCATAAAATCGTCGATAAAAAAAAACTAAGCCATATAAAATAAAAAATCCTGCGTAGCTCCGTGGAGAAAGATGTTTCGAAGCTACTGTCAAAATTTCAAGTCGATCGATAAAGATTTGCTCGAGTTGTGTCTTCGGCGAGCTCAAAAAAAGTGGTTTCGAGAAAAACGCGTTTAAAGTTTTAAGTACTGAGAAACCATATGAAAATTTCATATACCTCTAATCTGCAATGCCTGCACCGTACAGTCGATTTTCGTACGCAGTATCCTTTTTCGTCCCTTTTCTAACACGACTCGACGATGTGTCACTCATAATGACAATGATTTACAAATATCACTGTTTTTTATCACTATTTATGTTATATATGTATGCACGAAAGTGAAGCGTCGTGAAAAAGCGTTGTATTCAACGCAAGAAATCTGGGCACTCGGACACTTTTGCCGTATTCCATCATTTGGTATATTATTTTTAAGACCCTAAAGCACCTTTTAAGCGAAATTTTTTTTTTCGAAAAATTGAAAATTTTACTGTGATTTCCCCATTTAAGTGAAATGGCGTTGAATGTCCCCTGTATATATCTCTGGGCGTACGATCGTTTATCAACGTATTACGGTTGCTCGCGTGAGCCTTGCGATTATGACACCTGGCGTGTATTTGTCGTCTCGAGACCGCGTACATCCACAACCGGTCGATTTCTTCGACGAAATCCAAGTTTTTCGCCATTTTTATTCCCCCGTTATTTTGAATTCTCACTACTTTTTTTGCTTGTTTCATTTTTGTTTTTCGGGGTCGCGAAACGCGCGTAAAACGCCGAGAGATTTTTCGAAGGAAGTCGACGAGAGGCCTCGTCGTCTCGGGAGCGCCGCGCGCGTAAACGCCGACGCTAAAACGTCTAATCCGATTTAGCCCGAGCTGCCGCGATTACGCGCGTTGAAGCAAATAAAGAGGAAAGTTATGCGACGACGAAAACCCGCTCAACAGGCCTTCGTTTTTTATCCCTCGGAGCTTTTCTCCGCTCCTTCTGGGTCTGTTATTTTTGTTTTTGTTACTTTTTCGAAAATTCTTGTTCTCTTTTTTCGAATTCATTTTTCAACGATGTAATTGCCGCGAGTCTTAATCCCGTATGGAGAAGAAGAAAAAGGACGCGGTCTTGTGTATCGTAAAAAATAATTTGGGCCTCGGAGAGGAAGAGAGAGGGAAAGAGAAAGAGAGGGAGAGAGAGAGAGATAGATAGAGAGAGAGAGAGAGAGAGAGGGAGGGAGAGAGGAAGAGAATGACAGGCGAGAAAATGTTTTGGGTAAGAAAAAAACCGAATTGGAGAGAAAATCCGGTAAAATATTTTTCAATATCATCAACGCATCGGTCACGGATAACGTTAAAAGCTGACAAAATATATGGGATCAGGGAGATTAATAGCGTACATGAAGGGAAACGAAGCGGGAGGGCCGAACTTCCATTTTTTGAACTCCTCCGAGTCTCTCTTTCTCTCTCTCCCTATATATATATTTTTATATATTATATATATTATATATATTATATATATTATATATTTTTTTATATATATATATTATTTATATTTATATATTTATATATATATATATTAATTATATATATATATTATATATATTATATATATATTATATATATATATATATATATATATATATATATATATATATATATATATATATATATATATATTCGGGCACGGAAATCGGGACATGCATCGGGTAATGAATATGAGTTCTGTCACCGCATGTTTCTTAGGCCCTGTCACTATCACCCTATACGCCGCATTGCCACATTAAAAAATGGAGTGAAAAAAAAAAGAAAAAAATCCAAGCGAGGAACTAATCGGTCCAATTAATTTTCACGATATTTAGACGCCAGAGGTTATTAGTGTGGAAAATCGAGGAGGCTTGCTTACGTGGCAATGTGGACCATGGACTAACTACCATATGTATTTACATCTATCAATAAAATGGCATTACATTTATTCATTCCAGTTGTTGAAATTAATTATAGTGAATTAATTAATTAGTTCACTATTCATTAATTCTAGTGAATTAATTAATTAATTCACTATTCATTAATTCTAGTGAATTAATTAATTAATGAAATTAATTATAGTGAATAGTAAATTAATATAAGTGATATTTAATAATATATGCAGATATTGAGACACAGAGAGTGTGTGTATATATATAATATATATATATATATATCTTGTAGATAGATAGTATTATACTTGTACTGTATATATAACGGGACTGCGTATACTTGGGGCCCAAAAAACAGGTCGATATTCGCAATTGTTAAAAAATAAAAATATTGCTATGATAAGAACGATATTTTCCATGCATAGCCTTGGCAAGTTGGAGTTTTTTTTGTTATTGCTGAATATGGAAAAACAGTCAAGTTATTTTTTTTTTTTTGAAGAGCGCGTGGCCGTCGCTGGATCGGTATAGGCTTGACTGGCAAATAGGCTCGTCGGAAATGAGAAAAAAATGTGCTTTTAGTATGATAATCAAATTTTTGAATGACCGGATACTGTTTTGGAATTTTGAAAATTACGAAAATGCCAAGCTGTAGAAGTGAATGTGTGATTTTTGACGAAAAAAAAAAAGAATAATTAATCATGTTTTATTGACAAATAGATAAACCTATGAAAATAATTAGCCGGTCATAGGATAGAAAATGTTATAAACTTTCCTCCGTCCGAATTTGAAGTGAATCGGACGAATAGAGTTGAAAATACGACTTGAACGCTTCTGAAAAAAAAAACATAGTGTTTGAGAAAAATGTAAAGGAAAAAAAGGAAATCACAGGTGGGTGGTTCACCATTGCGCGGTGGACGGACCTTTTGCAAAAATTCTTATAAGAGAATTTTTATAAGTATATAAAAATAAACTACAATAAACTGCAGTAAGTATATAAAAATAAACTACTACAATTTTTTTCAAGTAAATAAAAATAAAATACAATGAAAAAAATTACAGTTCTAAAATTGCAAGCTTGAACATAGTTTAAATTTCTTGAAAATATCGATCTTTGGTTTTCGACGCATATCCAAAGTATAAAATTTCAAGTCGATCCCTTCAAAATTGAGGGAGTTATGAGCGTTTTTAAGCAATTTCCCTGAACCAGCGAACCTTAAAAACGTTCATATCAAAATTACTTTTTAAAAATCACCGACCACGATATCTCAAAAATCACTGTGTACCGATCGACCTCAAAATCCCCAAAATTCTTTCACACATCAGAAAGCAGTGCTTGAAGGAAGGAATTTGTTTGCCGATGCATAGCGTTTTTTTCACAACGAAAATAGAACGTTTTTTTTCCTCGAAAATCGATACTGTTACTCTGAGCTGCGGCCATTTTTCCAAAAAACAATGCTTTCATTTCAAAAACATACTTTAAAAAACAAAGACGTTTTTCAAACAGCGCTTTGCACAAACCATTTTATCTACGTCATTGATAAATATTTTTTAATATGAAAATCGTAAAAGATACTTAAGCCCATACTCTTCAAAATAAAATAAAAATTAATAGCTTGCACACGTTTACCCACAACAAATTCACGAAAATCCGCCAGAATTTTTTTTGTTCTGCGACCAGCTAGTTGTGGCCCGTTAATTGCCATGCGAAGATAAAGTCTTCAAGGAGCCTATCAACTCTCTATAAATATATATTTCAATATAAACCTAGTACTAAATAATATTAAATTCCAGTGATACGTCTATATATACGTCTATACGTATATATATATATATTATATATATTATATATATATATATATATATATATATATATATATATATATATATATATATATATATATATATATATATATATATATATATATATATTATATATATATATATATATATATATATATATATATATAATATAATATAATATATATATATATATATATATATATATATATATATATATATATATATATATATTATATATATATATATATATATATATATATATATATAATATAATATAATATATATATATATATATATATATATATATATATATGTTTATGAAGAGGTACATATGGCGACCGAATGTACATATGGTATAACGAGTATACAAAGGTTTACAATAATCATTAAACGTGTACAAATCTATTGATATTCATATGTACACTCAATAAACACCGATATCCTCGAGTTTAGATTTTGTGAGTACAACGGTTCAAACGGGAACCTCGGTAATTTATGTATGGTCACTTAATAGGTCCCGGTAAGATATGCGATAAATTACCCGGACCTGATATGTAACAATACATAAAGCATCAATCAGGTGGGTAGCATTATTATTATTATTGCACCAATTAGAAGCAATTGTTTTTATTATTATACAAAATAGAAAGGATACAAAATTTCGCACGTTAATACTGCGCTCTATTTTCGTTCACGTACATACAAATAATAAAGAAAACATTGATAATAATAAAATATGATAAAGAAGGCTTATAAAGAAGGCTTTTCTGCTTATACTTTATTTTTTATTTGGATGTTCACCCAAGTTTCAACTGCAGGAATGTTTCGCCGTGAAAGGTCCGGATTCCTTTCCGTCGCCTCTTGAATTTTTTAAAATGAAGGTAGTTTTCCTTTTTCAATATTTTTGCCGAATTCTCTTGAGGCTATCGTTTTTTTCCTTCTAATTCCATCCTACACGCTTTCCGGTTTCATAGGGTGAACCTTGAAGAAATTGGATTAATTACATTTATTTCCGTGGGCGTATTAAAATATTATATAAGGGAGGCTTTTCTGCTTGTACTTTTTCTTAATTTGGTTGTTCACCCAAGTTTTAATTGCAGCAATGTTTCGCTGTGAAAGTTCCGGATTTCTTTCCTTCGCCTCTTGAATTTTTTTAAATGAAGGCAGTTTTCCTTCTTCAATATTTTCGCCGAATTCTGTCAAGGCTATCGTTTTTTCGTTCTGATTCCATCGTACACGCTTGCAGGTTCCGTATGGTGAACCTTAAACAAATTAGATTAAAGACATTAATTTCCGTGGGGGTAATACTATTCAGACGTACTATTAGGAAATTCTTTCTCATTTGATAAAAAACTGGAATTCACTATATTCAGAAGTGATTAAAATATTACGGGCCTCAAACATATTGTTTTTCTTCTTCTTACATGATCGAGTTCGTCGTGACTTTTCGATTTTGTTGTGGTTGAGATCGTGATGAAGCGAAGAGTCGTCAGATGGGTCGTGGAGCGTCTCTACTATCTCATTCGGGTTTTCTCCTTCTTCGGTGACAGGCGGGTGTAGTTCGCTTGTTTGACTTTCGCTGTCACTGTCATCAGGGTTACTACCTCGTCCATCTACGGCTTCCAGTAATTTCGCAACATGTAAAATGTCTCGCACCGCGTTCGGCTGCCTGTAGTAAGTTTTGTGGATGTGGTCATTGTGTCCCATAAAGTTGGCGAGCTCGGCCACTTGCTCGTCCGTTAGATTAAACGTAACGCACATCGTGGCTACATGCTTTCGCAAGACCGTTCCGCGCAACGTTTCCGGTCGTTCAGCCCCACAAGTTTCAGCATAACGCCTTAACAATTCGCAGGCGCGAAGGTATTTATAATCGCCTTTCAAAACGCCAGATATGCCGAAAACGTAGGGATTTTTTATGTGCACCCCTGCTGCCTTTCTGAACAGCAGTAGCAGTTCAATGCATTTGACCAGTTCCGTATGTAGCAATACCGGAACGGTGCGATTGAGCTTACCCCTGATCTCAAATCGCACATATTTTTGCGCAGCTCTTTTTTCTTCGCTCGAAAATTTTTGATACACTTCACCAATGGTGGTACTGTTAATCGACTCGTAGTTTTGAAAATCTTTTATCAGAATTCGTTCTGTCTCTCCGGGCCGACGTCGATTAAAGAGCTGAACTGATACCAATGTTGACGACGCTAAATCTCTCCAAGATTGCAGGGAAAATTCTTCTTTCAACGCCTTATAATTTTTCTGAACGTCCTTACGTAGGTGAATTTGCAATTTTTGGATATCCTCGTCCGTCGGCAACACGACTTTTTTTTGTCTTTTATTTTGGATGTTTGTTTCGATAGCTGTACGAGCAATACTGGCTGTATAATCTTCGGTGATTAGTTTCAGAAAATCCTCTGCCAACGTTTGTTGCTCCTTTTCTTGACGTTTTATCCATTCCGAAGCGCAGAGTTTGCCGACCTGTTTGAGTAAAGTGCCGAGTGAAATGGCGAGAGATGGCACGTTGAAACCAGTCTCGCTTTTATTCAATCCAGCCAGCGATTGAACAGCTGTTATGGCGGCTTCGTAATTTTTCGGAAAAAATACGCTGAACAAATCATCTACGTGTGGTGTATGCTTGCGAATTTCTATCAAAAATCGACCGAGTTGGCGGATTTTTTGTCTTATCATATCATAGTAGTGCGGATCTTTATATTTTCGACATAATTTGTTGCCGTAAAGAATAACGAGTTCGTCGTAGCGTACAGCTTTCACAACGTCATCGTCTTGTAACGTGGGAAATACTCTTTGTCGGAGGATATGGTTCGCCTTCGGATGAATACGACCCTCCGCCTTCTTTGATGCGACTAAAATGTCTCGACGATTTTTGTTTTTACGTGTTGTACATCGACGAACATGATGGCGTAATGAGCTCTTCGCGTAATCGCCTAAGCAATACGGGCACGTGGCAAAATCGGCTGCGTTTTTGTTGTATCGAGCATTCGGCCTCCGTATAACTTTACGTTCTCCCGTATTTAGAGATTCGGTCGTGTTGAAGGCATAGTGTCCCTTTTTTCGTATTTTTGCCATTATGATTTTTCGCTCACGCGACCCTTTGGGGTGACTGGACAATATAGCAACGTCCTCTTCGGTTTTGTGTTTTCTTAAAAGATGTCGGCTCAATTTCGCTTGCTCTGTGTTGCAATAAATGCAATAATCCCTTTTTGAGCCCGACTCCACATTTGGTACGAACATTTTAGTATCGTCCGGTGCGCTGTTACCCAAAGCATTGGTATGGAGCGACGAAATCGGATTAATCGTGGTGTTCAATGATTGACCGGTATCGTGAAGATGGTTCGTTGAAGATCTCGAATCGTCGCTCGTCGAATTTGAAGCATTTGGATCTGGGATATATTCCGACTCACTAGAATTGGGATTTGCATCCTTTGGTGAGCAATTTCCATTGAAGTCATCCGAATCTTCAATGAGAGAGATCAATTGGTAATTAATAACGAATTATCGGTGCAGCATACGTACATATAAATTATGTTTGATATATTCAACAATACCTTGGACTTCTGTAGTTTCGATCTGAGACAGAGAGACGGGTGCCATATTTTTTTCGGAAACGGCCGGTTCGTTGTGCTTATCAGGAGTACTTTTCGGATTGAGGGGTAAAATCTTTTCCGTATTGTCAGTTTCGAGCGCCAGGACTCTGCGTTCTTCTGTTGCCGAACAGCAGTCCCAAACGGAATTGCTGACGTTCATCAGCAGAGCCGCGGTTCCGCTAAGAGATGTATCTATTTCTAAAAAGAATATCATCGGCCAAAATATATGTATATTATATAGTATTCATTTTTCACGTCTATTTGATTTACAAAAATAGCCATTCAACACACCTTCTTCAGGTAGGAGTTGGATAGACGAGAGTCCCGTTACATTATTCCAATCGTTTGAAGTGTCCAGTCCGTCCAGTCCATTCGTAACGTCTAACTGCCATACTTTAGATTTTCCGACTTGTTCCACAACGTTGCAAATATTTACTATCCGATGTTCGATGACTGTGGGTTTTTTGTGACATTTATCTGAATTTTCTTGTAAATCATCTATACAAATAAAAGCTATTTTCTTAGTCATATGAAATATGGTCGTTAAATATTTTTCTACGTGGATTATTTTGCCTGTAGATTCATAGAAAAATACTCAGAACCATAATATAGAAAATATGTCGAAAACATTATTTGCGAATAAATTAATACTACTATTTACCTGTAGCTGGGTAACGTTGAGGTTGCCGATGCACTTCAATGTTACTGATCGGTAAATCGTTTTCTGAACGTCTTGTTTGGAGATTTCTTTTTTCTCCGACTTGCTCGTCATTGACCTTTAAGGTGTTCTCTTTTTCAAATTCGGTCAGCTCGACTAGTATATCCGAATTCGTAAAATTGGTAGAAGTGCAAGTGATGGGTTCGGATCGTCCTGATATGACGTTTCTCTGGATTCCTTCGCCAAAGTTATATTCGACAATAATTGGAATTTTTTTATCGATGACCGAGATTTTTGCGGGATTGTCTGAACGAAAGAAATTAATTTCCTCTTTTAATATTTATGATTTTCTCAAACACCTTTTTATACAATTTAGTTCCGCCTTTCAATTTCATCATTTAAGCAATGAGAGAAATTACACAAAATAAGGGCCACAAATATTTAACTCAATTTCACACCGATTTCACTATGGTACGTACCTGTTTTTGATTCACATACGGTATTTCCGATACCACCATCTTCTAGAAAATCGTGTTTCGCCGCCGTGTTGTCCGCGTCTTTTGACTGTACTTCATCGGTGTCAGAATTTGCATTTATTTCTGCGTTTGTCCGTGCTCTCTCAATCTTCTTTACTTCTATAATTGGTTATAAATTTATACCACAGCTATATTTCTTTTAGCATGTTCCATAAGAGGAAGGCGGAAATTTGACGACCTCGCGCTCGAACACATGACGGACTTACAACAATAAAAAAAACACTGTGCAGCATACATCGATATGTAATGGTAAATTCGGGGACCGAATGGATCTGATTTGTGGAGTATATAACTTGTGGACCCGGAAAAAACCTTTGCGATGAAGAATATTCTCAGTGCGTATATCCTCGAGTAATATTCCATACCATTATCCGTGGCAGAATGTTTAAAATGGGGACCATAGTGGTTAAAATAAGTTTAAGTAAGATCCTGAATTTTGTATTGACGGAGGGGTACAGAAGAGCGTTTTGTAGGATAAGAACTTCTAACCTGGATTTAAAAGGTTTTGGGGCACTATTAAATCCAAACTAGAAGTTATTTTCGTACAAAGCGCTCAAATAAATTTTATAGCTCAAATGGCAAATCTTACAATTTTTATAACATAAGCAAATTCTCTTCTATGCCTCTCCGTCAATGCAAAATTCACTATATTATTTTAACATTACTTGCGCTTTGTGGTAGTGTCATATGTTCGCAACCTACAGATTTCTATACGGTCCCCATCTTGACCGTTCTGACAAGGGTACTGGTATGCACCTTTACACGTGTATATACTTCAGCAGATTCTTTATTGTAAAGGTTTTTTCTAGGTCCACATGTCATGTACTTATCCATTCAGTCTCTGAATTTACCATTACATGTCGATGTTCGCTACACAGTGTAATTTTTTGTGATTCCGCCATTGTTCTGAAGGAAAGGTTATAAAATGTTCGCCTTCCTATTGTGGAAGATGCAAAATGTAATGTAGCTGTGATATAAATGTATAAAAAAATGTAGAAGCACAGAAGATAAAGAAAAGCATGCACGAAAGCAGAAAGAAGCCAAGGTGTAACATTATGACAGCGTTCATCGTGCGTCGAAATAATTCTATTTTTTAAAGTTAACTCTCCCAGTAAAACTACTTAATGGAGTCTATACTATGCAAGACATTAAAATATACAGAATAAAGAACATGCTACAATGGCAAAAGACTAAAAAAAGCAAGTGAAAAAAATTGATAGAATTGATTGATAGAAAATCTTTCTAGCTATTCTTTCTAGCTATCTTTCTAGCCCTTTGTCACTTTCGAAAAAGTAATATCCAAAATGTTGTTAGGATTTAGATCTCATAGCCTACCGTATAAGCTCAATTCCAATGTTTGTTGCTTTTTGTTAGTCATTCTTGTATCGTGAGAAAGCGTAAAAAAATCTTGTGCAACTTTTTCATTGCAGTTTTTGCAATCATGCCAAATTATTAAAAGCTTTTGGGGCACTATTAATAATTTGGCATTATTTTAAAAAACGTAATAGTCGCACAAGTATTTTCCTCACATTGATGTGATCCAAAAATAACTAACAAAAAGCACCAGATAATGGAATTGTGCTTCTACGACGGTCAGGGATGACAGCTAAATCTTAACAACAACGTATTGGATAGTTGAACCTTTTACGAGTAAAAAGTAACTAGTTTTACTGGGAGTGCCAAATTAAAAAAAATAATAATTGCAACGGACGCTCAACGCTGTCACAATGTTACACCTTGGCTTCTTTTTGCTTTCGTCCCTGTTACTTTGATCTTCTTTGTTTGTATAATTTGTTATACACTTATATCATAGCTATATTTCGTTCAATAAATTGGGATTCAGTACATGCACTTTAGATAAAGTTGCGCAATAAAACCTATCATAATTTCCAGCCTCTATAAAACAAAACATTCGGCTCTTCATATGCAATTCGACTTAGCGACGTTTCACTCTATCTTAAATACGCATTTTTTGTAGGGTAACTTCGATTCTGTAGGAAGTTAATAATTGGCCGTATGTGTAGAATATCTGCCAATAACAACAGTTGACGAATAAATTTCAGGATATTATAACTAGTTACGATTCATTCAATTTTTTTTTTCGAGCATGATCGCAGATACGAGCGTGTTTTTTGCCGTTCTTTTTAATATTGTACCCCGTGTTTTGTCGTTAGGTTGTTTATTGACAAGAACATTTATTGTAAATCAAATAAGTCATTCAGCGAACTTTAATTAAATCGGATAACTTATATAAATAGAATGAAATGCATTTATTACCTACGTAATACAACCCATAATGATCAGCTAGACAGAAATCAACATCGCATTCATCATATACGAACCTGTATTTTTAGTTGACGCATGATCCTTTACGTCTTCTAACAGAAGTTCTTTTTCGTCGTTTTTTTCACCTTGGTATTCATATGTTTCTTTCAATTTTAACAGTTCTTGCTTATCCGCTGGAAATATTTACATTTACATACGATTAAACGTAAATTCTTTTTAGCCTCTCGTGAAAAAATTGTACATAGTATGCGCAATTAGTTAACTCGGCGGTAAAATTAATTTCCGTACTTACCGTTAGCCGCCAGAACAGTGCACTCAAACCGGCATCCTTTGTACCGAACAATAGGTTTATTCTTATTTTTTCTTAAATCTTTTTCCTTGCAAACGTAATACGACTCATCGTTGAACTGTATCAACGCGAACATTGCGACAGCACGATCTTACTCCTCAGAGGATCGGCGCCGAACTGAGATTTAGCATACACCAGGAGTCAACACCGAGTGACATGTCAGTGTATAGTAGTGTAGTTTACAAAAATCTGGCAACACTGGGTTTCAAATACAAATCATAATTCTATAATGTACATTTGCGAATGTACATGAAGAAGGGTAAATATCGGGACCACTGATGCCGTAAAACTGCAGATCAAACTGATAATAGCCGTCGAAGCGGAAATTTGGCAACTCGACCTTCAGAACAAAGACTTGCCTTCAGAACAAAGACGATCCTAGGATGTACGGATTCACCGAAAAAACTTTGTAGCGTACATCGGTACTGGTATCCACCTTTACTTGTGGAAATACGCACTGAAAATATTCTTTGTCGTCAAGGAACCATTCGGCCCCTGAATTTACCATTACATATCGATATATGAGTTGTGAACCCAGGAAAAACCTTTACGACAAAGAACATTTTCAGCGCGCATTACCACGCGTAAAGGTGGATACCAGTACCATGCGGTCCCTGAATTTACCAATACATACCGATATATGAGTTGTGGACCCGGGAAAAACCTTTACGACACAGAATATTTTTAATGCGTACTTCCACGAGTAAAGGTGGATACCAGTACCATTCGGTCCCTGAATTTACCATTACATATCGATATATGAGTTGTGGACCCGGAAAAAACCTTTACGACAAAGAACATTTTCCGTGTGTATTTCCACGTGTAGAGGTGAATACCAGTACCATTCGGTCCCTGAATTTACCATTACATATCGATATATGAACTGTGGACCCGGGAAAAACCTTTACAACAAAGAATATTTTCAGTGCGCATTTCCACAAGTAAAGGTGGATACCAGTACCCATGCCAGAACGGTTAAGATGGGGACGATACGGAAGACTTTGTTTGGATTTGCGATCGTAGAGAAGGCTGTGCGTTACGAGTTTACGGCATAACCGCGAGGTGCAAACAATTCTTAAAATAAAATGCTAAATTTTGCATAGATAGAAGACTACAGGATAAAAAAATTGTATATTGTAAAGAATTTAAGATTATCTATTTAAGCTATAAAAATTATTTAAGCATTTTGTACGAAGAGAACGTGTAGTTCAGATTTACAAGTTTTTGGGGCAATATGCATAATTTTGCATTATTAAAAAATAATATAATTAAAAAGTCGCACAAGCATTTTCCTTACATACCTAGGATACACAAATAACTAACAGAAAGCGATAGACATTAGAATTGTGTTTCTACGAAGGTCTTCTACTAGATCCTCTTCTACCAAATGAGTTATATTCATTATATTTGGACGAAAAGATGTTAATTTTGACAGTTGCTGGACAAGCATCGACTTGGCGCGATAAAAATCATCATAATTTGCAGCCTTTATAAATCGAAACATTCGGTTCTTCATTTGCGAATTGAATTAGCGACGTCCTACTCTGATTACTACTGGTAAATTCTGGGACCGAATGGATAAGTATGATTTGTGGACCTAGCAAAAGCGTTTACAATAAAGAATATGCTTGCGTATATCGACGTGTGAAGGTGCAAACCAGTACCCACGTCAGAATGTTTAAAATGGGGACCGTAAAGAAGACTGTAGGTACCGATTTAACGGCACAACCGCGAGGCGCAAGTAATTTATAAATAAGATCCTAAATTTTGTATTCACGGAGGGGTGCAGGAGCTTTTTGTTTATGTTATCAACATTTTAAGATTACCCATTTGAGCTATAGAAATTATTTGGGCCTTTCCTACGGATAGATCGATTATTTTAAATTTGAAAGCTTTTGAAACACTGTTAATAATTTGGCATTATCTAAAAAATGTAATAAAAAAGTCGCACAAATATTTTCATTACATTCCTACGATACAAGAATGACTAACTGAAAGCAACCGACATTGGCGTTTTGCTTCTACGATTTTCAGACTACTACAGGTAAATCCTAACAACAACGTATTGGATGAATTGAACCTTTTGCGGGTAAAAGCTAGAGTGACGAAATTTTCAATAGCTAAAAGTATATTCATGTCCATCTATTTTATTCATTTGGCTTCTTAGTCTATTCTCATCGTAGCATGTTCTTCATTCTGTATATTCTATTTTTTGTGCAGTATTGGCTTGACTAACCAATTTCACTGGGAGTGTTAAAATAAAAACAAAATAGGTTAATTTCAACTCATGATCAAGGCTGCCATAATGGTACACCTCGTCTAAAACAGAATCGCCTTCGTTCTGGTTCTGAAGCACATGTGTAGGAGAAGTACAGCCTTGCTGAGCATGCAATGGTGCTTACCGGTACCACGATTCCTTTATAAGGGTCAATTCAGGGACCGACCGAACAATGATATTATTTTTTCACCTAGCACAAGCTGGTATGATAAAAAATTCTTAACGCATACATCCATACATAACAGCAAATGCCAGTACGAGTCGCTTTGGCGATCTTTTACTGATCATCACCGATCTTTTACGGTTTTGCGTCCTCTGTAGAGCACGAGTCACTTTCATCAAGTTATCGATAGTAACGCCACCGCAAAGCCAGTAAAATATAGCTCCATGTATTGACACGTAGATTCTAAAGTTTCCTTATTCTTTCGTGCGAATGGGATACAGTAGTGTATTGCTAAGGAGTGGCTACATCAACATGAATTATAAAAGGCTTTCTTAAAAAATAAAAATTGTGAATATACAAACGTGTCGGAGGCGTCAGATCATAAGAAGAGGAAAAAGATACGAGAAATCATGGAGTACTCCTAAGTTTTTTTTTCTTTACTTGTTAATTACAAGTTGTGTACTTATTCATTCTATTATTTTACATCTTAGTCCAAAAATTTACGTCTAGCCATTTCTGAAATAGATTTTTATACTTAATTTTGCCAAATTGGTTGATGATTGTCATTATTTTACATTAACAGTAGAACGATTTCATGTATTGATAATTACATGTATTTTATATTATTTTAAAGGATATTTATTTGCGGGTATGGTTAAATTACCACCACATCGGTTATATTCTCGATGGTCCTCATTAGTACCTTTGAACCTACAATACGATCGGTCCCCATGATAGCCTTTGTACCTAAGGAAAATTCTGGGACCGGTACCAATATTGACCATCTCATCTAAAAAAATAGCGGGACGGTCCCAGTATGTGCCAAATGTCCGCATATGTACCCTTAGCCCCTGAAACGGTACCGGTATGAACCTCGCCATAAACATATATATATATATATGCACAAGATTTTATACCTATTTATAACGGATAGGTACGCACCATCGACATTACGGTACTCGTCGAAGGAACTCGAGGAATCCTCAACTGCCTCTCGAAGCTATCTCGCTAACAGGCAAGCTTTGTTCTCCTCGTTCAGCGTACAATTAGAGTTAATATATATCGCAGGGCAATACTTGTAGGCAATATGTGGCTAAGTACCGTAGAAAAAATTACACGAAAGGTTGTCGAGGACGAGATTCGTATATAAAATAGCGATATAGTATATATAGTATATAGATAATTATATATATATAAAATGAATGATTTTCTGATTTCCAATTCGGCTTCAACAGGCCTGGAACGGTTTATCTTTATTTTGTGCTGAATTTAAGGAAGTCTTTTTTTAAATTTAAAACCATTTTTTTCTGTGTGTGTCTGTGCGTGAAAAAAACAGGAAAAAAATGGGTTTGAACAAAAAAAGAGATTGCGTTAAATTCAGCACAAATTATAGATAAACCGTTTCAGGCCCGTCGACGCCGAATTGGAAATAACAAAATCATTAATAGCATTATTGGACATTAAAATGATAAAAATCTTCGAAAAAAATACGATTAATTCGAAAAAAAATAGGAGGAAAAATAGGCCCTCGATAAGACCGGTCTTAAAAATCATAAAACGGGTCAGTAGATTTTAGAGAATTTTTTGAGAAAAATGTAAAAAGTTAATCATCGTTTAAAAAAATAGTTTTCACTTGAGAAGCGAAAAAAACGTTGACATTAATAATTGATGATTTTTTCCATATCTTTTAAAACAAGTATGCTTCAATGTGAAAAAATTGATATCGTGATATTTGTCGATATCTCAATTAGGTGAGGAGTTATCAGCGTTTAAACGTTCCGAAACTTCCGAAATCGACTTTTTTCTGAAAAATGTTAACTCCTAAAAGAGGAGAGATAAAAATATAAAAATTCGTGTGGATATTTCTTTCATGGGGTACAACTTTATTTTTTTTTAACTCAGGTAAACCAAAAACGGTTGGGATGACGGGCTGGGTTAAATGGCGTGGAATTTCGCATTTATATATATATATAGAAACGTGCTGCAAGCACAAGGTGAACCGTACGACCGGGCGGGGGCGCCCGCTCGATGGTATCCGTTGATCGTTCCTCGACGTCGCTGTACAGCATTGACAGGACTCGGGGGAACTCTTGCCAGGATCTTTTTTATCACCGCGTCTGCGGAACTCGGTTGTCCAGTTTCTTTTCGTAAATCTCTGAGGGATTCGCGCGCGCGCGTCTTTTATGGCTCTCGTGCGCACGCCGTTTGAGTGCATCTCGCGATTCTTGAGGGA
>OX632364.1:35732839-35749910 GCA_951751655.1 Ophion costatus | reverse complement strand
GATAGCTTTAAAACTCTGCCCTCCAAGTCGGACACCGTTTTGAAAAATGCTGTTTCGAGAAAAACGCGTTCAAAGTTTCGCTGTAGCTGTAGCGCTCCGTTGCCTTCTTCCAAGAAATGCTGTACAGTAACCGAAATAATCTGAATTTCGGCATGAAAATTTCAGGGAATATTCGGAAGAGTGTATACTATTCGATAAAGCAAAAAAAAAAAAATCGATTTTTTGAAAATTTCACACTGGAAAGCTCCCTTAATTTGCCTAAAAGTTTACTGGGGCATAATAAACTTTATCAATCTCTCTCTCTCTCTCGCTCTCTCTCTCTCCTCTCTCTCTCTCTCTCTCTCTCTCTCTCTCTCTCTCTCTCTCTCTCTCTCTCTCTCTCTCTCTCTCTCTCTCTCTCTCTCTCTCTCTCTCTCTCTCTCTCTCTCTCTCTCTCTCTCTCTCTCTCTCTCTCTCTCTCTCTCTCTCTCTCTCTCTCTCTCTCCCCCCCCCTCTCTGACTCTGTCTATCTGTCGTCTCAAGTAATCTCACTTCCTCTCTTTCTCTCCCTCTTTCTCTGTCTCTCCTAGCCTGTCTTCTTTTCTCTTCCGTTCTTTTCGAAATTTGCGGAATTTCGTTCGTAAGAGCGAGCAATTTTTTTTCTTCGTATCTTTGGGTGAAAAACGCGATGCGTTTGCGGGCGAACGAAGAAAATCGGAATGGTGCGAGAATCGAGCTCAATTATTTTACCGTTGCGTTGTCTGGACGTAAGACGTTCCTCTCGCCGATGTACAAAATGCCACCGGTGGGAACCTACGGGCGACAAGGTGGGGTATTGAAGTAGGAAAAAAGTCGACAGGAGGGATTTTTAAAAATGTCTTCGACGTATTTCGTATATAGGAATGTACTATAAATAGTACTTGGGGGAATATTTTATTTCGCCGAGATTGAATTTTTTTACCGATATTATTTTGATATATGGCGATGCGAATCGTATTCTGGAAATATTTTAATTCCTTAGGTCTATTTTTTAAACTATTTTGATATATTTTTATAAACATATAAATAGGATTTTCGGGGTTTTAAAAACATTCCAGATTTAAATTTAGAAGATATACATTCTTCTAATCTATTCGGTATGGTGAATCGTAAATAACATTTCTCCAACCAACGTTGGGCGTAATTCTATTTATAAATACGAATACGAATTTATTCACATCGTGATTTTCATGTGAATATAAATAAAAATTTATTTATACTTCACTTATTTGTATTCGTATTTGTATTCGTATTCACATGCATGCATACAAATACAATTGTATTGACAAATATCCTGAATATAAAAATAAATCCACAGAAAAAATTGTGGATATTCACAAAAAATGTGAATATTTACAAAAAATCCTGTGGATAAAAAAAATTCACATTGAAATCTGTGAATGCAAATGTATTCACAAAAAATTTTAAATACAAAGAAATTCATAAAATAAGTTGTGAATTTTTTTCGTATTTAAGACAAATTAAAATAAAATTCACAATGATTAGATTAAAATTTACACCAAAAGTGAGTTCTTACGTATTTTGAGAGAAAACATTGCTTCAACACAATGTTTTCTTTGAAAATACGTAAGAACTCACTTGTGGGGTAAATTTTAAGATAATTGTCGTGAATTCGATTTTAATATTCTTCAACTTGAGAAAATTCACAACGCATTTTGTGAATTTTTTCATATTTATAATGTCATGTTTGAAACTCACAACTTTTTTTGCAAAAATTTCTTTGCCTCGACGCAATGTTTTCTCTCAACATACGTAAGAACTCACTTTTGGTGTAAATTTTAATCTAATCATTGTGAATGTGATTTTAATCTGTCTTAACTACGAACAAATTCACAATTTATTTTGTGAATTTTGTTGTATTTACAATTTTTTGTGAATACATTTGCATTCACAGATTTTGACGTGAATTTTGTTTTATTCGCAGGATTTTTTGTAAATATTCACATTTTTTGTGAATATTGACAACTTTTTCTGTGAATTTATTTGTATGTTCCGAATATTCGTGAATACAATTGTATTTGTATTCGTATTTACAATAAGTGAAGTATGAATAAATTTGTATTTATATTCACATGAAAATCACGATGTGAATAAATTCGTATTCGTATTTATAAATAGAATTACGCCCAACTCTGTCTCCAACATTCTTTGCATGACTCGGATTCCATTGCATTTCTCAAAATAATGAAATTACGTCAGTGCATTCGAGATATTTAAATGCAAGCAATATTCTACAAATATTTCAGATTACCTAGATTTGAAGTTATTGAATTGCATTCCTACGGATTCAATAAATTGTGCGATGAGTAATATATTTTTCGTACTCCAAACTGCCGAAATAAAAAATATATCGACAACATTGTACACCTAAAATCTTTTTCTCAATTCAGAAATGTTTCACTTCTCAATTTCGTTTAATTCTAAAACTTCTATTAATTCTTTTCACTCCGCAATTTTCGTCAATTGTCAATTTGTGTCAATTCCCAAATTTTTTTCGATTCTCACATCATTACTACGCAAATCCTTTGTACACTCAATTTTTTTAACCCCTCGAATTTTTGTTCTAAAAGTTTTTCGATTCGCAAATTTTTACAATTCCAACATCTTTCGCGCTAGTCAACACACCAAATACGCCCTTCTCCTATTTTCGCCATTTTTTTTTGCTCCGCGACGTAAATCCCAGCAGGTGAAAAATTCCCGAAACTAAAACTTGCCGGGGATTTCTGAATGTCGTCAGTGTCCGATAAGAAGAAAGAGGAACGACCGTACGTATTATGACGAACGTCTAGCGAAAGAGTGGATCGTCGACCTAACGGGTGTCTCGAAATATATCGCACCAGAAACTAAATATAAAGTCGTTTGCTGGCTCGCAATGTGCGGGAGCGCGCGCGCGAGCCTACGGAAACGTGTCCAACTTAAATGTGAGACTCGCCGTGCGTGTCCCTACGTAAGGAAAACGCAAACGAGCGCGTGTACTTATTTTATCGTCGCGGGTGTTCGAGGAGTTCGACCTATTGGCGAAATGTTGATGCGTCGTGCGCGCTCAATGACTCTCTAAATTAACGTGGTTGACGCGCTTGTATATATATATATATATATATATATATATATATATATATATACATACACTTATATATGAGGCGTTCCATGCCATTTCGAACGGTCAAAAAGTTGTCTACTCCCAAAAAAATTGAAATTTTGTCAAATTATTTAATTATATGAAAAAAAACAGTGTAAATTTTTTCAAAATTTTTGGATCGCATTTTCTCGAGTTTTTCAAAATTTCAAAATTTTCAGAATACCGTTATATCTCGTGAGCATTTGATTTAACAGAAAAATGTTTGAGACAAAAAAGTTGCAATTTTACATGACCTTAGTGAAAAAATTCTGTATTGAATTTTTCGAGTTTAAGAAATGCCCATTTTCACCAAAATTATACACAAATATTTTTTTTCGGTCGGTATGTCACTTTTGATTTTTCTCAAAAAATTCCAGACAATACTCTGAAGTGTGTACAGTAACACCTATTTATTTCAGAGTGGGTCGATTCGTTGTTCCAAAGCTGCGCTTTGTTTTATTATTATGAGATATTTTTTTTCAGACAAATCAATTATTATTAAAAATTATTCTCTCCCAAATTCTTCTCACATTTTTTAGGTAACAAACATCCATAACAGTAATCATTTTTTTGAGTTTAATCATACATTTTCGGTTGGGCTTCTGATTGTTGGGTCGCCAAGGCATTTTCACGATCAGCTGATAATGGAGGCTCTCGAGCCGTCGATGTTGACGCTCCACCAGTTTGATGTATATATGACGTATTCCACGTGAATCCGGTGGACTTTTTCCCTGACCTCCGCCAATTCGAGAAATTTTTTAAAATCTGATTCCATTAATTCTAAAGGACACCCTGCATTTTTTTTTAACATTTTTTGAAACAACCCTTAGCCAAGAAATTTGTTTTTTTTCCGAAAAAAACGCCTCGGTTTAAAAATGTGTCTCGATCTGAAGTCGTCTTCAGCACAAAAAAAACCATACTTGAACTGCGGGTGATAGTTTGAACATTTTTACATATAATCACGTATTTTTGGGAATTTTTTCAGATTTTTAAATCGGCGCGTTTTTTTTTCGGAAAAAAAAACATTTTTCTTGACTAAGGGTTGTTCGAAAAATGTAAAAAAATGCAGGGTGTCTTTTAGAGTCAATGGAATCAGATGAAAAAAAAATAATCGAATTGGCGGGGGTCAGGGAAAAAGTCCACCGGATGCACATGGAATACCTCATATATATATATGTGTGTGTGTGTGTATGTATGTATATGTGTATATATGTATGGGATATTCCACGCCATTTCACCTAGCCCGTGACCTGGACCATTTTTGGTTTTCCTGATTTTTATATAAAATTGTTCCCCATGAAAGGTATATCCACACCGATTTTTACAATAGATTTTTATTTTTTCCCTTTAAGGAGTTATATTATTCCAAAAAATGTCGATTTTGGAAGTTTTGGAAACGTTTAAACGCTGATAACTCCTGAGCTAGTTGAGATAGTGAGAAAATGCGGACCCTTCTCAGCACCTTATGTACGATGTTCCACAATCCTTTAAATTTTAGATCTAAGTATAAAAATATCTTAAGTTTCCGAAAAAACTAGATAATTGCAAGTTAAAAGAAATTCAAAACATTCAAAGCATAAATAAATAAACACATACATATAAACATAAATGTAAAAATGAAAATTTTAAAAAATCTTCAGTTTGAGAAAAACTAAAAGTTTGAAATAAAAAAGAAACATCAACTTACTGAATTAAAAGATTCATGGAATAGAAATATTCAAAAAATGTATGCATTGAGAAATTTGTATAAACTTTAGAGATTATTTTTTTTAGAAATTTTAAAAATTCCAAAAATGTTAAATTTGTCTAAAATTCAAGAGTTTTTTCCATCGCATCTCTATACACACATATATATGTACATACATAAATGAAAGATCTAAAAATAAAAAAGATCTCATCTGGAAAAAAGATAAATTTTAGAAAAAGTCAAAATTTGAAAATAAAAAAAATAGCAGCCTAGTGAATTGAAAAATTCATAGAATTGAATTCCCCAAAAAAATGTATGAATTGAGAAAGTTATAAAAGCTTTAGATATAATTCGTTTTCTCGAAATTTTAAAAGTTCCAGATATTTAAAATTTGTCTGAAATTCAAGGGTTATTCTTTCCATAATTTAAACATGAATGTAAGGTCTAATAATTTAAAAAATCTTCAGTTTGAGAAAAATTGAAAATTTGGAAATTAAGTAAAGATCATAGAATTGAAACGTTAAAAAAATGTATGAATTGCGAAAGTTGTAAAAACGTTGGGTATTTTTTTTTTTGAAATTGTAAAAATTTCAGAAATTTGAAAATTTTCTAAAATACAAGCATTATTCAAGAAAAAGCAACCCTTGAATTTTAGAAAATTTTTAAATTTCTGGAATTTTTACAATTTCAAATTAAAAAATATCCAAAGTTTTTACAAGTTTTACATATATTCATATATAAACATAAATAAAAAAATAAACACAGACACACGTGTATATATATATATATATATATATATACACGATACTTGCACTTTCGTTAAGTGTCAGATGCACTTACTCCCTGTCACACTTTTAACTATACAATGTGTTTACACGCGTCTCATCGTACATCGCACTTTACGGGTTGTATACACTCGAAACTGAATGCGGAGCGCACGCGAAAGCATAAAACTCGATCGCCGTCTGATCGATAATCCACCAGTGAGAGGGAGCTTATTTTGCTCTTCATTGCATTTTCCTCTCTTGGCATGCAGTATAGCAGTCGCGTGAGCTGCTTCCGTACGGTCTACACGCCAAGCGAGAGCGAGAGAGAGAGAGAGAAAGGTTCGCGAGGCACGTACGCACTCGACTCGTGTGTGCGTTTTTTTAGAAGCTCTCTCGCGTATCTACACACGCCACGCCCGTGTACAGCTCAGACGACTTTTTTGCCCCGAAGTGTATATGCCTAACGGTATTTTTCTGATGGCGCAACGTGTGCGACAAGCATACGTATACTTTCCTCGATTTCGCACGAGGGACGAAAGTTTATGAATGATATTATTTAAAAAATTACAAAGTATTGTACTTTGTACTTTGTGCCTTGTATTTAAAAAATTACTTAAAAATTACCTTCTATTTAAAAAATTGTACTTAAAAAAATATAATTTTTTAAAGTTGTACTTACTTTGTATTTAAAAAATTGTACTTACTTTGTATTTAATTTAAACTTACTAATTTCATTTTGAACTTACTAATTTAAAAAATTGTACTTACTTTGTATTTAAAAAATTGTACTTAAAAATTACTTTGTATTTAAAAAAATTACAAAGTATTGTACAAAACCATAATGACAATAAAAATCTCTCGAAAATTAATTATTCTTGAAATATATATGTGAATAATACAATTTTTTTAAAACAATACCGCTACGTATTCATGATATGACCAAAAATGAAAAACCAAATAATAATAATGGTCAATATTATTATTTACAAACAACCCCAAACAACCTCAAACAACCCCAAACAAACCCAAATAAAAAATTAGCCTGCTTCTAGCAGGAGCCCCGCTGCCGAATATTTACCATAATACGAATAATAATAAAGATATCTTGCAAACCAATTATGATAATAGTATTTATAAATAATATTATACAAAATTTTGATGCAGCAATTAATTTACAATATAAACAAAATAATAATAATAATACCAATAATAGTAATAATAATATACCAATAATATATCATTAATATACCAACAATATCAACATACCAATAATATACCGATAATATACCAAATATAAATATAGTACCAATAATAATACCAATAATACCAATAATTATAGTAATAATAATACCAATAATAATAATAGGATCAAGGAGTTCTTGCGAACCAATTATAATAACAATATTAATCGCGGTGACTGACGTTAGAATAAGCCCAGTAATTACATCAGAATTCCATTAACGCGTTATACCCACTTATAGCGTAAAAAAAGGCCTTTTTCATGAATTTTTTTAAAGAAAACTACAAAACTTTTTTAATCGATCAATAAGATAGTATTTAAGAAAATACCATCTTAAAGAACACATCTCGAAGAACTTCCAGTAATTTTTTTATTGAAAAATATTACATTGTTTAGTGGCAAATGGCCGTCAATGAAATAATGTTTTTATATACACGGTTTGCGGTGACCAACATTGCGGCGAAGTGGATCATTCGAAAAAAAAATGCGGATGGATTTAGTCAAATATAAGTATAAACTAGTCTTTAATCGAAGGATTTTAAAAAATATTCATTTTTCACAAAATGGCGGACAGTCAAAGTTAATGGTTCGATTTTAACGAAAAAAAAACGACCGTTTTTTGGCTATAAAACGGCCATTTTTTCGAAAAAAAAAATCGAACGATTAAAGACTACATTTTTATGTATTAAATAAGCCTGCGAAATTTCAAGAAGATCGGTTCATTAGTGTTCGAGTAATCTTGCTCACCGACTTCAGAAAAGCCATTTTGAGAAAAACGCGTTTAAATTTTCAATTTCAGTTATTCAGTTCACGGATTCTTCTCTTTCAACGCTCATATCTCAGTCAATTTTGTTCGGATCGACTTGAAATTTTCAGGACATATTCTCAGATACTTATACTTCAAAAAAATGCCAGAAAAAATCGATTTTTTCAAAATCGCAAGTGGGGGTAACCCCTTAATATTTATGAAAAAAAAAAAATGAAGAAAAAAAATCAACGGAAATTCCCCAGAGTTGCCTCCGCAATGAGGGCAGCTCAAAAATGACTAGCCAAATTACGAAGTCGAGGAGAAAATTATCCATTGACATCATTGATCTCCGAATTTATTTTCCGCCAATTTACAGCAATGTCTCCGAATAAGAACGTCATCGACGTTTTATATTTTACCTCTTCAGCAACTCCGTCAAAACTTTCGCGACGTTGTGCGTCATCGCGGGATTTTTCGACGCGCCCTCCGTATACTGGGAGCATAAATATCAAATATGCATATGCTCGAATGATTGGGGATTAAACAAAAAAAATCCGTATATATATATATATATATATATATATATATATATATATATATATATATATGTGTGTATATAAATATAAATTTTTTTTTACGGACTCTGGGAAGTCCCTGCCGGCGTTGAGAAATTTCACAAGAGTCTTCTTCTCCTCCGTCGTTTCCCATCAATTTATACGAGCTCGTTCCCTTTCTCGCTCGGCCAATTAAATTTCATTCCGGGGAGCGATCTGATTTCGCATTCCTTTTTTGTTTCCTTTCTTCTTCCTCCACTTGGTTTTTTCTGTTTGCCAAGTCTAGAATAACGATAAGCGATAAATTTTTATCTACGCAATGGAGACCCCCACCGCGGAGCGCGAAGGGTGGGGGGAGGCCGGACGAGTTTGCGGCTGTGTATCGTTCTCGTTTTCGAAACGAGAATTAAGCCGTTCCGATTCATTATTTATATTCGTTATTCCGTGAAAGATGGGAGCTCGATGGCCCCCGAGCGATCTCGATTTACGTACTTCCGATATAAGTCACTTTATTTTTGCTTTTTTACGGGGTTACCTTTTTCTTTTTTCAATCTTCGATCGTACTTTGTGCGGTCTTGTGGGCTTCGACGATTGCATTTCTTTTACTTTTTACCACACGTACTTGTCACTTTGCTCGGATATAGTTTATTATGTTGTATGCAATATCATCACTATTATGATATTTACATATATGCATACATACATACATACATACTTACATATATATATATATATATATGAGTATTAATTTATATAGGGTGACAATTAGAAAGTGGCAATATATTTGTCAAGGGTCTTGCGCGGAGATTTATGTCCGCAGCGTTTATATTGTAAAAAAAATAAAGCATATTTTTCTGTCGAGTAGTATTGGGCAGAAAATATTCGCACTTTTTCGTAAAACAACAAAGACTAAAAACCAAAATTTCAAAACCATCGAGAGTTATCTTGTTGCGAGTAATGTTTACAATATGTGGTTCAAATTTCAAGAGAATCGGTTTATTCGTTTTACAGGTACGATGGAGATGGATTTTGAAAACGTTGTTTCGAGAAAAACGCGTTTGAAGTTTATACTATGAAAAACTCTTACCTAAACTCAATCGGCAATTCCTGCACCGTACAAAATCCCTTCTGATTGCTCATCATCGTCGATTTCTTCAAGTGAAAATTTCAAATTGAAAATTGAAAATTTTCAAAATGGACTGCCCCCTTAACCGAAGACTTTTCATTTTATGAGCAGTTATAACGAAATTTTTCGCTGAAAATTCATTTCTTAAGTTCAAATACCTACAACTTTTGAATAAAACAATATTTTTTTAATTCCACACGTACTTCTCTAGGTATTCTAATGTAGATTGACGAGAATATTCGTATTTTGCTCTAGGTGAAAAATTGTGGATGCTCAATGTCACGCCGCGGAGCGCGTAAAAAAAAAGATAACAAAAAAAACATTAGTAGTCCGCCATTTTGTAAATCGAAAGAAAAAAAATATTTTCTATCAGCTTGATATCCATACTAAATAGATGCCTAGTCAATTTTATGAGTAAATCACATTTTCATAAGGAAAAAAAATTGTTAAATTCGCACATGATTTTATACCCGTCACTCTGGCCTAAGGCCTGAAAGGATTTCGTTAAAGGAAAAGGTGGTCACCGATCTCGAAAAGCTCATTTTGTGAAAAACGAAAAGGTCGACTTTAAATTTTCAGAGAATATTTTCGCAACGTTATATTTCGAAAATCCGTCGAAAACGAAGAAGCGATATTTGCAAAAAATTCACCTATCATGACGTCGAATAAGTTCTCCCTGTTTTCTTTGGTTTTACGTTTTGATTCTCAATTTTTTTTTTCGCCACATCTAGACTACATACAATAGAAATGAGTATAATTTTTGTGTACCCAAAATTAGCCTACTATCCACCGAAGCCAGTCTCCGATAAGACGAATTTCATAATAATTTTATCGGCAACATTTTTTGTCATTGGTTTTTTTGTCATCTGCTCATCTCTCCCGCAATTACACTAAAGCGTTAATTTTCACGTCCGTGACGTCATCCCACGAAGTACCCTCGAAAAACTCAAAATTGCCCCTATACGTAATCTCGTAATCCGCAATCTCTTATCTCACCGGATAACACCGCCCCCCCCCCCCCCCCGCGACAGGCATTGACCTCCCGCGCCCTTCCGGCCGCTCCCCTCGCTGCCCCGTTCTCCGGCGCTCCTGACCTTGACCTTGTCGGGAATCCAGGCCGAGTGAAACCTTTTCGTTGGTTCGGCGCGCCCACTTAGAGTCTGCGCGCGTTCATCCCGCGACGTGTCGTCGCTCCGCTTGCATGCGGTGCGCAGCATTGCCACTTCGCGTGGCCTTGACCCCCTGAACGTTACCGCGGCCTCAAGCCTTCCCGCGGAGAGTCATAAAGTACACTCACCCAAAGGCGTGCAACCTCCTCCTTCTCCACCTCCGCCGCCCCTCGTCGTCGTTGTCGTCGTTGTCGTCGTCGTTGTCGTCGTCGTTACCGTCGTCGTTTATATACACCCATCGCTCGCGATTTATCGACTTGCCCCGGTAAACGGGACACTGCAACGCGCGCAAAACGAAAAGGGAGCGCGCGAGAGGAGTGTACGTGCTCGTAAATCGACGAGACGTTGATAAAGACGTTGCAAGCATATATATATATATATATATATATATATATATATATATATTTATTTATTATATTTATTATATTTATTACTATTATTATTATTCCTATAATTCACGAGTGCCCTCTAAAGACACACACACACACACATATATATAATAAATATAATAAATATATATATATATATTTATATATATATTTATTTATTTATATTTATTTATTATATTTATTATATATATATATATGTGTGTGTGTATGTTTAGAGGGCACTCGTGAATTATAGGAATAATAATAGTAACAAGCATAGTAGTAGTAATCATAACAGTAAGTAAGTATCATCACAGCCTGTGCATCAATGAGTTCTGAAGCTGTACAACTTGCGAGTCAATCAATCGAAAAAAGAATCCAATGTTGCATTGGTACTGACGGTCGTCATTTCGAACACTTACTATAAAAGCGATAGTTTTATTTACTACCGAAACTGTAAGTACGATCGCTTTTCTGTACTTTCTATGACCTTCGATGACCTTATGTTATAGGTCGTTGAAGACGTTTTAAGCTTCTCTTTCATGATACAGAAAAAAAACCTCCCGATCCATTAAAAAAAATGAAGTTGCCCTTCAAATGTCCGAAGTCCCTCCACCTGGAAAAAAAACTATCAACGCTATCAGATGGCTCCTTTCGTACTGTGCAATTTCATTTCGGCAAATATTTCTGTGAACCTCATAGTTTCGAAGATATCCAAGGTGCTAATAGTTATTGATCCACCCTGTATAATAATACTAAATAGTAATACTAATAGGACGTTTCGTTCGAATTTCCTGAGTTCCAAGGTAATAGTCACAGTAAGAAGAATAGTAATGGTACAGTAAGAAGAATAGTAATAATAATAACAGTAATAGTAATAGCTGTAATAGTCAGTAATAGTAATATTAATAGGACGTTTCGTTCGAATTTCCTGAGTTCCAAGGTAATAGTCACAGTAAGAAGAATAGTAATGCCACAGTAAGAAGAATAGTAATAATAATAACAGTAATAGTAATACTTGTAATAGTCGTGACATTAGTCTTCACTGAATACTCGCAGTAATAGTTGTAGTTATATTACTATAAATAGTAAGTACAGTAATCAGTATAAGTTGAAAATAATAAGTAACAGCAATGGCAACAATATCGATCGTACTAGTAATTATAATAACTAATAGCAATAATAATAATACTAAATAGTAATACTAATAGGAAGTTTCGTTCGAATTTCCTGAGTTCCAAGGTAATAGTCACAGCAAGAAGAATAGTAATAGTAATAGTTGTAGTAATATTAGTAATAATAGTAAGTACAGTGTATAAGTGTATTTCATTAATGTGTACAAGTGTATTTCACTAAAACCTCAATAGGATGTGACCCTGAAATCCGTGTAGGCAAGCGCAGTACGGAGTACATGCGTCCTAACGAATAATAAATCAACGTCAAGCGGGCCATAGAAGCTTTTTCTTCCAAATTTCCGGCTTCACACGTTCTTTATCGTCGAGCAAGAAATTGTCGAGTCGTTATCACGGATTGCGTGTGGCAAGCACGGATTGCGACTGTGATTGATGGGAATGTTGTTTTTATTCAGGATAGTTTTGATAGTAGCCATTATTTATAGTCGACTTATCAAATAATTTATATATATATATATATATATATATATATATATATATATATATATATATATGTATGTATATAAATTATTTGATAAGTCGACTATAAATAATGTCTAATAAATAAATAATTTATAGTCGACTTATCAAATAATTTATATATATGTATATAAATTATCTGATAAGTCGACTATAAATAATGTCTATAATGTAGACTATAAATTATATATATATATATATATATATATATATATATACATACAGTTTTAAAGTAGCCATGGATTTTTGAGGGTTTGGCACAGAGATTTTGCGACCGAGAAAAATATGATTTTTAATGATTATTCAAGTCCTTTTTCATAAATATATAGCACATTTTGTGATGAGTAGTAT
Source organism: Ophion costatus (assembly GCA_951751655.1). Lineage (NCBI taxonomy): Eukaryota > Metazoa > Arthropoda > Insecta > Hymenoptera > Ichneumonidae > Ophion > Ophion costatus. The sequence goes on along the minus strand of OX632364.1, from coordinate 35,737,091 downwards.
TTGCAAGACCAAATTGAGCGTTCTAGAAAAAAAATCATAATTTCATTCCGAGCTCAATAGAACGAACATCATTAAATTTAATTAAATTGATATAAAAGACGAATACAAAAAACTCGTAGGAAAACTTTTTTTTATGGAATCAGATTCCACTCATCCCCATAAAATGCATCTTTAATATTTTTTTTCTCGATGTTGGGTTGCACAGAAAAACTTTTTCACGTGTGCTTCGTGTTCGGGTTATAATTATTTTCGTTCTACTGTACTCGAAGCGGAATTTCCACTTTTTTGGCAAATACTTTTCTCAAAAATACGATTCTAACAAAATGATACTTGGAAAACCATCGAAGATGATATTTTTCTCAGTCGCAAAAGTACCGCGCAAGACCCTTCGTATTATATGTGTATGTGTGTGTGTACGCTAGCGGTCAAAAGTTTACGAACGCTTCAGATGATTGCAGAACTTTCGGACGCTTCGGATAATTGTTAAATTATACTAGAATAATAAAATTCATTATATAGAGCTTTATAGTACCTTCGTAAAATGAGAAATGAAATGGGTTACATCGGTCCTAACATTATTTGGCAATTATCTAAAGTCTCCGAAATCTTTTGACTAGTAATATATATTTATAAATATATATATATGCGAGTGTGTGTGTGTGTGTTTCTCCTCAGGCTCGGGTATCTCTCTCAAGTTTTTTCCGAGTGCTGACCCCAGTGTAAAGTTACACAGTCTGTCCCATCTCTTTATCTATAGAACGAGCAAACCCCGTCGCATGGTCATCGAATATATACGTAACAATGAACCCGAAAAGTTTTGCAACAGTGAACGGTCAATTATTGGCCCTCAGGCCTAATATACAGACACACACATTATATAAATATATATTTTTTACATATATATATATATTTTTTTTTTATATATATATATGTTTCGCGAGATCGGATCTTTTTTTCCAGAGGGGGATCAAACGGACATGCGAGAAAAAAAGAAGCGAGGCAAAAAGATCGTGCTGTGATCGACTGGGATTTTTGAGGTCGAGAGACTCTATTGTCGATGGCGGATTACTGTCCAGCTTTGCTCCTAGACTGCCTTTTCTTTACTGTTTTTTCTTTCCTTCCTTTTTTTCGTTCTCTTTTCTCTTATTTTCGTCCATCTGCGCGGATTATGACGCGGTGCGTAACATTTGCACTACGATAAGTAGAAAAAGAAAGGCAACTGGATTTTTTGGAGCACGGAAAGCGCGTCTCCGGTCTACGCAGCATCTGCTTAGCCTCTCCGATTTCGGATTTAGTGCTGGGCATTGAAGTACGGCGGGAAAAATCAAGGGAGTGAGAGGGGGGGGTTCAAAATAGCGAGGGAAGAATGCAGAATACCATAAAACGACGAGTGCTGTCAATTATATAAATTCATTTTTTTTTATAGTTTGGAGGATCCGTATGGTTGTTAGTTTATAATTCGAGAACAACTCGTCACTAAAGAGTGACTCCGAGCTGTCATTTAGTGAATCTGGAATAGGCTTTGGACCAACGGGCAACGCGCTTCGTAGTTAATTACGATTACAATAAATAAACGCAAAAGAAATCATATGTATAAATACAAACGAGCATAACGAATAAAAAAATGAGCATAGAAACAAAAATTGACGTACCATCATGAGCTTTGTGTAATTTGTTCATTTTCATAAATGGTCTTTGCCATTATTTGCCGCAAGGAAAAGGAGCTGGGTTGAAATTCCGAATTTTGGATGATCAGAACGCTCAAAACTGTGAAAAAATACTACCCCGAAAGATCATAACTGTGAAAGAATTTTACACGAAAGAGCGAAACTCCGAAAATCTGAACACCGTCAAAATAATTTGGCTATGGAAGTTTCAAAATTTTCAATAAATCGATGAATTACTATATTTCAAGAATTTTTTTTTATTAAGAAATGATTTTACGTCATTTTTGAAATTTGGGGAGACAATGTTATACGATCTACATCATAGTTGACTATCAATGATGTAGAAGGTATAACATTGTCTAGACAAATTTCAAAATTGACGTAAAACCACTTAATAAAAAAAAATTCTTGAAATACTTCGATTTATTGAAAATTTTGAAATTTTTAAAACTTTCATAACCAAATTATTTTGACGGTGTTTACATTTTCGGAGTTTTGGTCTGTCGTGTAAAATTCTATCGGGGTTTTGATCTTTCGGAGTTTTGAGCGTTCTGATCATTCAACGTTCGTAATTTCAACCCGACCGCAGGAAAAAAATACTATAGATAATCGGTAATTATGCAATTTCAGAGAGATATATATATATATATACACATAAATGAATATACGTATGTAAACAGTTACAGCATTTAATATGATTATTTTTATTATTATTATCATTATTATAAATAGGCGATGTTCGTTTCCGTCTGCTCCGCTGTACTTCGCCTTCTCCCCTCCCCCTGCCGCTCCACTCCCCCGCCCGGTCATCGTATCGATCTATATATCTCACGCTTATCTAAATCGATAAAATCACGCACTAGTGTATACACTCGGCATTCAATTAGATAAACTCTATCGAACGACATAATACACGTGTAATGAATAATTCGTTTGATTTACACCAGGTTGGAATGCGATTAACGGTGTGTAATCGTTAAAACTTTATCGCCACGTATATATATATATATATATCTGTATATTTACGTGAGTATGTGAGACCGCGATTACCGACGCGTTTTGATAATGATCCGAGAGGCTCGAGTCGCGAGATTAGTCTAGAGGAGGAGAAAAATGTTAATAAGTGGAAAATTAAAGTACAAAATTGAAATAAAAAATTAACAATTAACGAATAAAAATTAAAAATTAAAATTGAAAATTAAAAGTAAAAATTAAGATTAAAAATTAAAATTAAAAATTAAAATTAAAAATTAAAATTAAAAATTAAAGTTAAAAATTAAAATTAAAAATTAAAATTAAAAATTATAATTAAAAATTATAATAAAAAATTAAAATTAAAAATTAAAATTAAAAATTAAAATTAAAAATTAAAATTAAAAATTAAAATTAAAAATTAAAATTAAAAATTAAAATTAAAAATTAAAATTAAAAATTAAAATTAAAAATTAAAATTAAAAATTAAAATTAAAAATTAAAATTAAAAATCAAAATTAAAAATTAAAATTAAAAATTAAAATTAAAAATTAAAATTAAAAATTAAAACTGCAAATAAAAATTAAAAATCAAAAATTAAAAATTAAAGTTAAAAATTAAAATTAAAAATTAAAATTAAAAATTAAAATTAAAAATTAAAATTAAAAATTAAAATTGAAAATTAAAATTAAAAACTAAAATTAAAAATTAAAATTAAAAATTTTAATTAAAAATTAAAAATCAAAATTCAAAATTAGAATTCAAAATTAAAATTCAAAATTAAAAATTTGAAAATAAATTAAAAATTGAAATTAAAATTAAGAGTAAAAATAGTGCCTTTAATCTTTTCCACGCTTCTTCGCATTCATCTTTTTTTTGTCAATCGCACGTATCCTGCGTGCGAGGAAGTTATTTCTGCCCGGATCTTCGCGTTTGTTCCGCAGCTCGAAATATCTATTGTCGTGCGATAGCAGGCACGTGTGTGCGTGCGCGTAAGTATAAGTATGGCGAATGCGGAAACGACGAGGTCGTTGAGGGATGTCGACGATTCAGAGGGGAAAAAAAGAAATATTGGACAGGGCCCCTTTCGATCTATGGTGAAGCCCACGGAGATAGAGAAATGTCTTCTGTACGGGGTCCGGTACATCGAGAGATAGAGTCTAAGAGTGAGAGCGGGAGAGAGCGAGCGAGAGAAAGAGAGAGACTATGCTATTTTAATGCGCGATATACCGTGAAGGCAAACGCGGGTAAACTCGTTTGAAACTTTCCATGGTCGATGATAGGCGCCTCGTTCCACTTTACGACATCGAATTAACCCTCCTTACGGTGTAGCCCCACCGTCGCGCGCTTTCTGACTCTCTCTCTCTCTCTCTTTTTCTCTCCCCTCCCCCCCTCTCTCTCTCTGGGGCCGATGACTAGTCGGTAACGATGCGGAGGCACTCTGTGGCTCGCATCGCGATTTCGAAGACGCGATCTTGGCCGATTGCACACGATTTTCTGATCCCCCTTTTCCGCAAACATATATATATATATATATATATATATATATATACATATATATATATATATATATATATATATATATATATATATATATATATATATATATATAT
>OX632364.1:35662839-35727839 GCA_951751655.1 Ophion costatus | reverse complement strand
GCAATAAAAAAAATCGATTTTTTCAAAATCGCAAGTGGGGGTAACCCCTTAAAGAGCACCGTGGAGTTGTTCTCGGAGACTTGATTCACGTCGAGTAAACGTGAGAAACGTGTTTTTCTCTCTCGACGATTTTTACCGAAAAGCGAAGATTTTTGGGGAAATGAAGAAACGCACACTCTCACGTACCTGAATACGCGTGTGTGCATTTTACATCGAAGATGAAAATCCATTTTCGACCCACGTACGAAAATTCTCTTCTCTCCTGTACGCGTCACTCTTGGGGACGAAAAAAATTTGTATTCGACCCGCGTTCCGTTAATTTGTCTCTTGCCCAATTTATGTGATGGTCGCGCGATACGTTGGGCCGTATAGTATCGTTGGATTTCGTGTATAATCGATGCGCCGGTTTTACAATTAATTGGGCATCGGTAAATCCGTGAGAAAGAGCGACGGCCGGTTCGAAGTACCGAGCGAGACTGCGAGAGCTCTCGGGGGAACGCGACACGCGGTTTAAGGGGGAGGACAACTTTCCGGCGAGGAAAAAATATTGTCGATTTTGACAATTTTTTTTTTAAAGGAAAGATTTTTTCACCATTGAGACTCGGGGTATGTTTTACTACTTTTGGCTGCTTCAGAGTATTTTTCTTTTTATCAATCTTCAAAAATAGCCGACGTACGTGACGGTCTAAACGGGTCGCGGCGGATGTTGCCCGACGGCGTGACACGTAGCGTCGGCGGTATCAAAGCGAAAAAAATCCAACGATGATTTTTCTTTCGTCAGCACTCATATACAGAATATGAACCAAGAAAAAGTGAGAAATGTTGAAAAACGTTGAAATGGTACGCTTTGAAACTAAAAGATTGAATTTTCCGAAAAAAATGGCCACATTTTGCGACAAAAAAGTATTCAATTTTTTAAATTTTCAACAATATTCAGGACCATAGTTTAGACAGTAAGGTTAGAAAGATTTATACCAAATTTCATCAAAATCGGTCGATTAGTTTTTTAGCTGTACGTCACGCCTTGAAAATGTGGCTTAGAAGACCGTGCCATACCTTCGCTATTTTTGAAGATTAATAAATAAATAAAAATGCCATGTAACAGCCGAAATAATAATAATAATAAAACATACCGCAAGACTCAAAAATAGTAAAGAACCCTTTCATTTTAAAAAGAAATCGTGAAAATCAGCAAATTGTTTTCCCCGCTTAAACTTTATCGGAACGATGACAGAGTCGAGGACTCCGAGTAGTCCGAGTGGCGCGCGTCGATGCGGTGAACGGTACGTGAGTAACATTACTGAACAAGAATGCGTGTTGAGACAAAGTAACGTTTTCTTATGTTGAATATACATATATATATATATATATATATATATATATATATATATATATATATATAATTTTATATACAATTATAAGATGTCAGTACATTTCTTAAGGGTCTGACACGGAGATTCCGCGGCCACGAAAAATGTCACATTTAATGACACTTTAAGTCCTCTTGAAAAGAAACTAGCGTATTTTTGTGTCAGATAGTATTCGCCAGAAAACTTCAGTATTCCCGATAAAAACCGAAAATTCATGTCAAACTCAGCAGAATAAAGATAATCAAATTCCGAATACAGAACACTCCTAAAAGACTTTTTTTTTCAAAGACGAACACCGGGTCAAAATTTTTGGAAATATTGTTTTTCGATTGTTGACGGATTCTCATTTCAAAAATTTAAAAAAACTTTTTCTCATTTAAAAAATTTTGAGAAAAATTGAAAAAAATTGAGAATGAGAAAAAAATGTCTCATTTCAAAAAACATTTCAAAAATATTTTCTAAACATTTCAAATCGATCCGTTGAAAATTCAGCGAGTCAGTGATGCAAAGCCTTAAGGAAGCTTTCCAGTGTGACAGCCCGAAAAATCGCTGTTTTTCGCGATTTTTTTTTTTAAAGAAAAAATAATCTAATCGGTCTGGTTTTTTTTTGTATATTAATTGGGTATTGAAGAATACAAAACAATTTTTTAAAGATCGATTTATTTATTAATTAATATCTATAAAAATGATGAAACAATTGTTGCAGAAAATGCACTTGGATGTGGTGTCCACGTTGGGGGTCACAATTTTGATCTGAAACAAAAAACACAAAAAGATTATTGATCGGTATATAATTGGCTTTCGTGCTATGGAGGCTTTTTTTTTTTTTTTTGCAAAAATGGCGCCGGTTTGAACAAAAAGTATCGATTTTAGCATTTTTTTGGCAGTTTTTTTTACAAAAAAATAGGAAGATGTCAAAAAAAAAAAAAAGCTTCCATAGCACGATAAACAATGACGTTAAGAATATTGTGTAAAAAATTCAACTCGATAGCTTTAAAACTCTGCCCTCCAAGTTGGACACCGTTTTGAAAAATGCTGTTTCGAGAAAAACGCGTTCAAAGTTTCGCTGTAGCTGTAGCGCTCCGTTGCCTTCTTCAAAGAAATGCTGTACAGTAACCGAAATAATCTGAATTTCGACATGAAAATTTCGGGCAATATTCGGAAGAGTGTATACTATTCGATAAAGCAAAAAAAAAAATCGATTTTTTGAAAATTTCACACTGGAAAGCTCCCTTAAAGGGGTGATGGATCACCTCGTTGGGAGCATATCTAACGTAGGTTACCTTAGTCCAAAGTCTCGCCTCGACCTCAGACTGCGCTGCTCACTCCGACGTCAAACTTCGTCCGCCGGAAGTTTCGTTCCAAATGTATATACCCCGGGATAGTTTCGAGACGGGCACGGAGCAATTCGCGCTCGCAACGCGTCAAAAGAATTCTTTCCCCGGGTCGTATACACGCGTATAGTGGAAAAGACGTAAAAGCAACGAGTAAAAAGTCGTAAATGTATATATATATATATACATGTCGTAAAAAGAAAAATTCTCCTATAATTTCTCTTGACGATCCTTAACGATCGTATCTCATATATATACTTATATACACAAAGACACACACATATATATGTATATATATATGTGTAAATGCATCTGGTTAACATCAAATGTTTCAGGCAAATTTGCCACACCGCTTCGAAAGAACTTGAAGGAAAATATTTAAACGTTTTTTTCGAAGAAAAGAACGTTTTTTCTAGCAAAAAATTTGCTTATATATATATATACGTTATTTGACTTTCACCGAAATAGGATTTGTCAGATATACGTAGACGGTGGCATTAACCTATTTATTCGATTCGAAGAAAGTCCCGAGTGGGAGTTTTTTTCTGTTTTTTTTCCCTTCTTGAGGGTTCCCGAGCATACGAGTATGACGTTGGTGGGAGTCAAACGAGGCGATTCATTGGAGCGATATAGTGATGAAAGAAACGTTTATATCGTCAGGGAGGCGTCGATTGGAGGTGAAAGAAAAAGAAAAAAGTTTTTCAGTGACGGTGCGGTGGATGGGGCAGCGAGGGGAAGTTCCGTAGAGAAGAGCCTGGGGCCAGAGCTCGGATGGGGGACCGCTCAGCGCGTGACCCATCAGAATCGTTCAGCGCAACTCCGAATCGGAAATAACGAAGTGTCGAGTATCGGTCTTGAAGTGGCAGGAATGCGATCGTAAAACGTCGCGAGGGTGTACGAAAAATCGAGAAAGTTGAGGAAAAAATCATCTTTTTGTTGTTGGATTTACGGGTTTTGCTACACGGCCGAGCGAATAGGCGTTATTGCGTGCTGTCCGCGAGGGCTTTCGATAAACCGATATTCCGCGAGTCATCGCAAAAATGCGAGTTATATCGTTCGAGTATCGCGACCGTGTACTCGCGTTATCACGACCGTGCTGATTTGCCACGAGTGCGTGGGCGCTCGCAGTAACGCGTTCTCGATTCTCGTGTTCTTATCCCCTTAATGGATTATTCGCACGCCCTCGTCTCCTTGCTCTATTTCGAAACAGCTTCACCTACAACTTCCCGACTGATAATTCACTACGGAAATTACAAATTGTTGCGAGATTGAAAATAAAAACTCGTTTCGTAGCAATTCACGTGTTGAAAACACACATGCTCGACTGAATCAACTTTTTTGGCCATACATCTTTTTTTATTTGGATTTCGATGCCTTATCACGCGTTATTTTCGTGTAAATCATGATAATTATAATGATAACAACAACATTAATAATACTGATACCAATTATGGTGATGATGATGATAATAATGATGTCGACGGTGATAGCGATGATGATAATGATCATGATTCACGATGATAATAGTGATGATCGATGATTATGCCGATCATCACATCGTAATTATAATCCTAATGATTATGGCAGTGATGATAATAATCACGATGATAATAATCATGATGATAATAATCATGATGATAATAATCATGATGATAATAATCACGATGATAATAATCATGATGACAATAATCATGATGATAATAATCATGATGATAATAATCATGATGATAATAATCATGATGATAATAATCATGATGATAATAATCATGATGATAATAATCATGATGATAATAATCATGATGATAATAATCATGATGATAATAATCATGGTGATAATAATCATGATGATAATAATCATGATGATAATAATCATGATGATAATAATCATGATGATAATAATCATGATGATAATAATCATGATGATAATAATCATGATGATAATAATCATGGTGATAATAATCATGATGATAATAATCATGATGATAATAAGCATGATGATAATAATCATGATGATAATAATCATGATGATAATGATAATGATGATAATGATCATCATGATAATGATCATCATGATAATAATCATCATGATAATAATCATGATGATAATGATCATGATGATATCAATCATGATGATAGTAATCATAATCATCATAATCGTAATCAAAATCCTAATGATGATGATGATGATGATGATGATGATTATAATGATGACAATGATGATGATAATGATAAAGATTTTTTTTACGGGGGTTGTGGAAATCTTCGATAAGACTTCCGGAAGGGTCCGCACTTCCGAGGGCGTGTGGGATTTGTACCCACTAAAAACCGCACCCCAAACGAAATGGTAGAAAAAGGCCCGATTCTGGAACTGCTTTTGCATTATTTCAGGGGGCGCGCTTTTATTGTCTTTGCTTGGGTTCCATCTTTGATTGCCTGAAGGCCCTTTTCTCTCATTTCTTCCTCAGTTGCACTGATGATGATAACAATCAGATCATAATTATAATCCTAATGATTATGGCAGCGATGATGATAATAATCATGATAATGATAATGATGATGATAATGATGATAATGATTATGATAATGATGATAATAATGATTATGATAATGATGATAGTAGTGATGATTGCTGATGACAATGATGATGATGATAATAGTGACGATTGATGATGATAATGATGATGATGATGACAATGATCATGATAATAGTGATGATTGATCATGATCATGATGATGATGATAATGATGATAATAGTGATGATTGATGATGGTAATGATGATATTAATTTTCACCGATAATGATGCCTATCATCATCATCATAATTATAATCCTAATGATGACGATAATGATGATGACAATGATGATAATGATCATTATCATGACAATGATGATAATGATGCTGTTCATGATCAATGAATCCTAATGATGATGATCATGATAATGATGATGATGACAATGATGATGATGATGACAATGATGACAATGATGACAATGATGATAATGACGATGGTGATGACAATGATGATAATGATTATGGTAATGACAATGATGATAATGATATCGATGGTGATGATAATGATGTTGATAATCACAATAACCATAATCATAATCCTACGTCTTTTCTTTATCCATTTGTATGGGACAACAAGAACATGCAAATTGATAAAAATGAGAATCACTATGCTAATTCTCACCTTTACTAACTTTTTTATAGTACTTTCATCAGCAAACCCAAATCTCGATACAATTAATTCCAGCCATATCCAATTATCTCGGATAGATAATTGATTACATATATAATGTATTTTTGGTACGACATCTCGAGCGAACTCTCTCCGAGTGTATTCCATTCCCCTATTCGGACTTTCTTCAACGTTGTTTTTTGAGGTTATCCCACGAGCGGCGTGTCGGCACGACGCAAAGCGAAACTATTCAAACCTTCGATAGGATCGATTTTATCTCGTGTGTGAAACGGGCCCATCACAAATTTCACCGACGTACGATACGAGATAAGATCGCGACAAGTGAGCGGGCGCAGGTATCGCGAAGAAAGCTGTTCGGAAAATGGCACCTTCGCTATACAGAACGATTAATCGTACCGAAGACGAAAAAAAATTGAGAGGAAAAAATAGGGCACAAAAAGCCGCTAAACGTTCATAAAGCTGCGAGCAGATTTATGGGACATTCGAAGTTGTTAGGAGCGATCATAAAGCAAGTCTCGGTTACGAGCACACGACGTATATATAATATATATATATATAATATACATATATATATATATATAATATACATATATATATAACATACATATATATATATATATATAATGGCCTGTATATTGGTAATGACGAATCGTGTGGTACATCCTCGTACATTGAAGTACCCGTATACGTGCATATGCACCTCACACTCGTATCTCCCACATAACAAAATATGACTTTAACTCTCTGCATAAACTTCAAGCCCAAATGACCCCCGCCAGTTCGATTTAAAAAAAATCTGATTCCACTGACTCTAAAAGACACCCTGAATTTTTTTTAAATTTTTCGAAACAACCCTTAGTCAAAAAAAAAAATGTTTCAAAAAACAACGCCCCGATTAAAAAATCTGAAAAAATTCCGAAAAATGAGTGATTACATGTAAAAATTTTCAAGCTATCACCCGCAGTGGGAGTATGATTATTTCGTTAGCATTCCAAAAGTTCTGGTATTAATTTCAATTGAAGTCGTTTTCAGCACAGAAAAAATCATGCTTCCACTGCGGTTGATAGCTTGAAAATTTATACATATAATCACGCATTTTTGGGAATTTTTTCGGATTTTCAAATCGGGGCCTGTTTTTGTGGAAATTTTTTTTTTGACCGAGGGTTGTTCCGAAAAATGTAAAAAAAATAATCACGGTGTCTTTTAAAGTTAATGGAATCAGATTAAAAAAATTAATCGAATTGGCAGGGGTCAGAGAAAAAGTCGACCGGATTCACGTGGTATACCTCATATATATATATATATATATAATTGGTCAGGTAGAATTGATCAAAGGTCGCTTCTCCATTGTCCCTGGCCTCCCACGCAGCTATTAATCGAACCTCTCTAACATGTCTCCTCGTTTGCCTCCCTTGTTCCATTCTCCCAAATATACATTCAGAGCGCGAATATACGAGTTACATACGGAGTCGCACGAACCTACAATGCGATAAATTGATTACGACGATAATTATGGCTGTGTTAAATATCGAGGCAAGAGAGAGAGAGAGAGAGAGCTGTCGCGCCCGCTGAGCGTTACACCTTTGAGCTCGTTTCTACACGGGCCCCCAATATGGGTCGGGGGGTGAAATTTAGGGAGAGAAAACACGTCCCGAACGACGATCTCCGACGTTCACGGGGGCCGAATAAGATGTTTGGAATTTTTATTAGTGGCTCGCACGCGTGAATGCATATATTGCCGCGAGGACTTGTCGTACAAAAGTTTGCATCGTTTCGAGTCTCCGAAACCTCCAGAGAGGGAGAAAGAGCGAGAAAGAGAAAGGGGAGGGGGGGACACCATAAGGGAGAATTTCCACCGGTCTCGCGAATTTACATATTGCCCAAGAGGGTTATATATATATATATATATATATATATATATATATATATATATATATATATATATATATATATATGTATATATATATATATATATACACACATATATATATATATACATACATATATATATATATATATATATATACATATACATATATATATATATATATATATATATATATATATATATATATATATATATATATATATATATATATATATATATATATATATATATATATATATATATATATATATGTACATATATATATATGTTATTAGCCGGGGGATCGCAGCGATCGAAGCGAACAAAACGGTTATAAGGGATTTAAGCAGCGGGTATCTCGCGGGAGGGAGGACATTTAGCAACACAAATTAGTCGGCTCGCCGGGCGCGCGAGATCGGTATCTCGCGGATCGTGGCGGATCGTTTGTGATGTTGAATGAGGCCTTCCCGGGGTCTCGCGCTTGAAGCGAGAGGATGGGCGAGGATGTAGAAAGAGAGAAAGAGGGAGAGCGAAAGAGAGAGACGAGAGACGAGCGTTTATTTAATCGCGGGCAAGCTCCAAACTGCCCTTTGCTTCGTAGCTAAAATATATCCAGCCTAACCTCCCGACACTAATGGACGAACGATCGTTGCGGGGGCTTTGGCGATCTCCTCTGTCGAGCAGGATTGGCCTGGGTACGATATCCGAATGGGTGACCAGACTTGCGAACTCAAACTTCATTTAGTTTAGTTGAGCTTGTTAGTTTAACCATCATTTAGTTTAGATTTAACTTGATTTAACCCCAGATTGGGTTTCAATATTTGTGCAGTTCAGACGTTACTAGATTTGAGTAGATTTAACTTCAGGTTAGGTTTGCAGCTTTATTTAGTGTAGATTTAACGAGATTTAACTTCACGTTGTGTCGGAACCTTAATTTAGCTTAGATGTCATTAGATTCATGTAGATTTTACTCCAGGTTAGGTATGAACCTTTATTCAACTTGGCTTTGACTAGATTTAACATAGATTGACTTTAGATTGTGTTTAAATCTTCATTTAGCCGAGATTTTACTAGATTCGAGTAGATTTAACTTGATTTAACTTTAGTTTGGGGTTGAACCTTTATTTAGATTAGATGTCACTGGATTGAAGGGGACTTGACACCAGGCTAGGCTTAGAGCTTTATTCCGTTTAGATTTGACTAAATTTAACGTGATTCAACTTTAGATTGGGTTTAACTCTTTATTTAGCTTAGATGTCACTAGATTTTAGTAGCTTTTACACTTCAGATTACGCTTATAGCTTCATTTAGTTTAGATTTAACTAGATTTTACTTTATTTAACTTCGGATTAGGTTTAAAGCTTTATTTGAAACTCAAAATTATAGACATTGCAGCCCTCGGTTTTACTGTATGTAGAGATAGAGATTCACTATACGTCTATTACTATTTTACGCTATACGTCACGGCATTTTCGAAAATTTAGTTTAGAAGACCGTGCCATACCTCCGCCACTTTATAGGTAAATAAAAAAAAATACCATGCAACAGTCAAAAGCATTAATAAAAACATACCCCAGTGTCAAAAAAAGGTGAAGAAATCATTCCTTAAATAAAATCATGAAAATCAGCAAATGTTCCCCTCGCCGGAAGCTATCTCCCCCCTTAAAGGCTCATAATTCAACAGGCGTCTCATTTCACCTCACTGGAGCTACCAAATAGAAGAGTTTACAGAAAACAAATTGTTTTATTTTTTTTCAATTATCCTATTATAAATGATCTAGATTGCTAATGGAAAAAAATCAGCCCCCCTATCCTCTAACATTTCGGCATATCTATTGAGCCATTCCTTCTAGAATACCGAACGAAACGTTGGAAAAAAATGTTGCCCCTACGAGTCATCGACTCGTGCATATATTCTATTCTACATTTCTATTTCCTCATTTGGATCATTGATTTTACACCGTTTTTTCCACTTCAAATTCTAGATCTCCAAATAAGGGAGGCAAAAAATGATTGACGGATTTTCGTGACGAAGATTAGCTGCGTGAAATTCGGACAATCGAAAAATTGTTATTTTCATTGCATTCCAATGATGCAAACTTCAGTATGATGGTTCAGCCCAGATATTTTGCCAACCCTTACACTTGGCTCGGTCAGCTGTTTAATTTGCTTAGGTGATTCATTTTATTGATGGAAGAAACAACGAGGGAGAGAGAGAGAGGGAGGGAGGGAGAGAGAGAGAGAGAGAGAGAGAGAGAGAGAGAGAGAGAGAGAGAGAGAGAGAGAGAGAGGAGAGACAGAGAGAGGGAGAGAAGGGGAAGCCAAGAGCCAAGACGGTGGGTGAAAAAGAGAGCAAGGAAGATGGATCTTTTTCGAGATCCGAAAGTGTAACTCTCGGCGAAAGATTGGCAAGCTGACCCCGAGAGGAACACAAGAGTTGGACGAGTATTTTGCACACTCTGTGGAACCCTCGTGGCTTCGTGCGTAAAGCAAACTGCTCTCATCATCATGTACATATATACATAGACATGCGCACACACACACACACACACACACACACACACACACACACACACACACACACACACACACATACATAGGTGCATAATTGAAGGAGAAGGGATGAAAGTAGGAAGAGGCGAAAACGAAGTAGACGAGGAGTACGACAAAGCACACAACGGAACATTCTATTTCGGTAATGCGACGAGAGGAGAGCAACGACTACCCGGCGCGCCAAGTGACATAACCCGCAAGGGTTAGTGGCCTTCTCTCATCCTCGAACTACTCTTTCCCTCTCTCTCTCTCTCTCTCACTCTCTTTCTTTCTCTCCCTCGCTCGCACTTTTCCAAAATATATGTATCTATGGCTCCGTACCCCGTATATATATTTATATATGTGTATGTATATATATATATATATATATATATATATATATATATATATATATATATATATATATATATATATTGATTGATTGCTTTGAGTTCGAAAAAAATGGCAACCAAAAATATTAGCGACAGAGTCATGCTCGTATATATACTGCCGCTAATATTTTTGTATGGCATTTTTTCGCACGTGAATCAATCAACGATTTATATCAATTCATTCGAGATTGCGCCTAATAGACAGCGTGACGTGAAATTTTCAATAGAACATTTCTATCATGGAGATCAATGGACGAAATTTCGAGTAAATCAATCGGGCGGTCTCACCACTCAATGTGAATAATCATAACAGTAGCAATATAATGCTAATATTCAATTTCGCAACGACAACAGCAATAATAATAATAATAATAATAATAACAATAGTGATGAATATAGTAATAAAGTAGGAAATAAATAAATAATAGTAATAATAATAGTGATAAACAATAGTAATAACAATTATAGTAATAGTATACTACTAATAACAATTATAGTAATACTATATTAGTAAGCAAATAATAATAAACATGAACTTCAACAATGTCACTAATAATATTGATCATTGACGATAATATCTTAACGAGAATGATAATAATAATGATAGAAACAAGATTATTTACTATTATTCGTTTTTTAAAACTAACATTGGCATCAATAATAACAGTAATAATAATTGATCTAGCATCATTGATTAAAATATTATGGGCAATAATAATAACAGTGCTGCTAGTACTATAAATAATAAATAATAAATCAACTAAATATAATAAATAATAAATAAATAAATAAATAAATAAATAAATAATAATAATAATAAATAAATCAAGTAAATAATAAATCAATTTAATTAATTTTTATAACGATGACAACATTAATAGTAATGCAAATAACAATACGACGATGATACTGTTAATATTTTGCACAACAAACGAAAAATCGCGTTCGATTTCCAAAAAATGTCGATTTTCATTGGCACCGAGGGGAAAAGGGCGGGGCTAGGGTAAAGGGCAAAATCGTTTGATTTCCGAACGAGAAATCCAGGAGAATGATATTCACCCCGCCCGATTCAACCGAGTAAAAATATTCTCGCTAACTCGACGATGGCTTTTTACCCTCTCCGTGCGTGTCCGCAATTTCTGAATAATCGGGAATAAGTATCGGAAGAGGTTCATTAGCGATTACTGTTGAAAATTCATGGTGTTTCTTTTTGCGTTGTTCGCCGTGATTTTTTTTTTTTCGCGTGTTCGCGATCGCGATTTCGCCGAATGAATATTGCATGGGAAGCTTGAGAGAGAATCGTCTCATGCTAGTAGGAGACGTTCGAGGCCGAATGGTCCCCGTGGGGCTGCTCGGGCTTCCGGGTGGAATTTTTCGATCCTTCAATACGTTGTACGAGGATAGAGCATTTTTGCGGTTTTTTTTTGTAACGAGGCAACGCTTTTTTCGAAGTTCCGTTCCCGTTGGAATTTTTCGTCATATTCCGTGGAATTTCCAATTTCGGAGACATTTTTTTACAGCTCTCCGTTCCCGAGTCGAAACTTAGACCCTCCTTTGAATGCTCGAGAACCTATTTCCTTTGTAACGCACAGACCGCCGCCCTCCTTTGACTCCCCTTGAACCTATATGGAGAAATTTGCACCGTTGGCGACCCTCCTTTAGCCCTACTGAACCTTCCATTCAACCTCCTGAGCCTCCTTCAGGCCTATGGGCTCGGCTTGCGTGAACCTACACAACCTCGTTTTGGCCTAAAGTCCTATCTGTACCCTACAGAACCTCCTTTGAATCCAAAGCAGAAGGAAAATGAAAGATTGGATCCAAAGGAGGTTCTGTAGGGTCAAGCTATATCTGAAAAATAAATTATATGTGTGAATTAAAAATATGATGTTTGATTATTTATTATAAGATTGATTTATTAATTCGAAACATATACATACATTGTCACAACTATAAATTATTTCGTGTAACTGAAAATATTTTTTAATTATAATTATCCCTTCTTTGGAATATCGGTGAACTGCGGATGGGAGAGAAGGGGGGGGAGCGGAGGGCAGCATATTGAAGTAGGCTTAAAGGAGGGTTAGTAGGGTCAGAAGAGGTTTAAAGGAGGGCTAGGAGGCTCTGCGAGCCACCGGTGAAAGGAGTCAAAGGAGAGTTAGTAGGGCGAAAGAAGGTTTAAAAGAGGGTCTGTAGGTTTGCGTAAGCATTAAATCAGGCTCACTAGGGTTTAAAGGAGGTTCAGATGAACCTACTAAACCTCCTTTGAGTGGAAAAGTCGAATTTCTGCCACTTTTTGAGGTTCAGTAGGTTCTGATATACATGTTTTTGAGATTTCCATTTGAACCTCTTGAACCTCCATTGAATGACAAATTGGGATCGAAAGGAGGTTTAAAGGAGGGTCTAAATTTCGACTCGGGTTGTGTTCCGAAAAAGTGGAATAAAATAAAAAGGCAATTTGTACAAAACAAAGGACGAAGTTGCCGAAGACAAGAAGGACAGTATGAAGTACGAAGTTGCTGGATCAAGGCGAAATAATTTGGAAGAGGATTCGAATTTTTTATTTTCGTTTGATATACGCAGGGGATGAAAAGTATTTTTTCAATGTTTTGAGTGGGATAAAGAATTGTGGAAGGTAAAAAAAAATATGTCAGGAAAATCAGCTGCTCTGTATAGCGAAGATTTGTAGTGAGGGAACTGCGTGTACCTGAGCTCGAAGTGGCCTATAGCTACAGTCGAGTGTTTGCGACCAGAGCTGTCTCTCTCTTTTCTCTCTCTCTCTCTCTCTCTCTCGTGAAGGACGAAGAGTCCTCTCGCCATACATAGTCAAACGGGAATTCGAGAGTTAACGAACTGGTTGCACCAGCAGGTTGATCGCAGTGTCAAAATCGCAAAGAAAAAATTCGCCAAAAATTGATACATTCTTCATTCTCTTGGAAAAACAAAAAGAACAAATAAAATCTACGCCCCTCTCGAAATGAAAGCAAATAAACCGATACCACTGCATTCTTCAATCCCTTGCAAAAGGAAAAAACGAAAAACCCCACAAACAAAGGAAAAAGAAAAGAAAGCTTAAGAATTCTCGTTCCCTTATAAAAGTAGCCTCGTGAAGAAAAAATATAAACCGAAAAAAAAAACCTAAACCAAAAAGCCAAGAAAATAAACCCAAACAAGCCTAGACGAAAAAGGCAAAGAATAAACCCAAACAAGCCTAAATGAAAATGCAAAAAACAAACCCAAAGAAACCTAAATTAAAAAGGCAAAAAATAAACCCGCACGAACCTAAACGAAAAAGCCAAGATAATAAACCCAAACATACCTAAACGAAAAAGGCAAAAAAAAATTTGATACAAACTCAAAAAAATAAGACAGATGAACTCTTCCTTTGTTCAAAAAATAATAATAAAAAAACCAGTTTATTCAAAAAAGCAAAAAAGGTGAGAAAATAAACTCAAACAAACCCAAATGAAAATGGCCAAAAAATTCCACCCCGAACAGACTCATTATGATCTACGGGCATCGGTAGATATTCATGCGTCCAATCGCATCCGCGCACTGTGCGTGCTCGGACGAAACTTCTTACACGTACCGAACAATTGTATAGAGAGGATGAGGAAAAAAATCAAATAGTCTGTCCGCGAGACGATTCTGCGGCGCATATGTTGCAGGCTTTGAGAAACGAAGAGCACGCGCGCACGCGGCTAAAAACGATCTCAAGACTCAATTAGAGCGTCGTGGCTCGTTAACAGGAGAGGTCGTTAACTGCGAAATGCATATACGTGGATATGACGTTGCATTGCTTCGTACGCGAATACTTTGGCCCCGGTGTGTACGATATACTGCCATCGAGTTTAATCACTTTTTCACGAATTGTACCGGCCGGCAATGATATCGGGCGAAGAAGACGAAAGGAACAAGGAAAATATTATATGTCTATATACAGGGTGTCCCAGAACTGAATGCGCTCCCTGGAATGGAGGGTTGGGGGTAAAATTCTGAGTGGATTGATATAAGCATGTATGGGTCTCAGATGAACCCCTGAATTATTATTCACTTTTAAAGGCGGTCCAATCAGGTGCGCCCGATGAGCCTGCGATTCGTCCGCCTTTAAAGGGTTACCCCCACTTGCGATTTTGAAAAAATCGATTTTTTTTATTGCATTTTTTTGAAGTATAAGTATCTGAGAATATGTCCTGAAAATTTCAAGTCGGTCCGAACAAAATTGACTGAGATATGAGCGTTGAAAGCGAAGAATCCGTTGTGTAAACGACCGGCTAGTCTGCCGTCTGGCGCGCGTTTTTCTCAAAATGGCATTTCTGAAGTCGGTGACCAAGATTACTCGAACACTAATGAACCGATCTTCTTCAAATTTTGCAGGCTTATTGAATACATAAAAATGTAGTCTTTAATCATTCGATTTTTTTTTTTCGAAAAAAATGGCCGTTTCATAGCCAAAAAACGGCCGTTTTTTTTCGTTAAAATCGAACCATTAGCTTTGACTGTCCGCCATTTTGTGAAAAATGAATATTTTTTAAAATCCTTCGATTAAAGACTAGTTTATACTTATATTTGACTAAATCCATCCGCATTTTTTTTCAGATGATCCACTTCGCCGCAATGTTGGTCACCGCAAACCGTGTATATAAAAACATTATTTCATTGACGGCCATTTGCCACTAAACGATGTAATATTTTTCAATAAAAAAATTACTGAAAGTTCTTCAAGATGTGTTCTTTAAGATGGTATATTGATCGATTAAAAAAGTTTTGTAGTTTTCTTTAAAAAAATTCATGAAAAAGGCCTTTTTTTGCGCTACAAGTGGGGGTAACGCCTTAAAAATGAATAACAATTCACATGCTTATATCACTACACATGCTTATATCAATCGACTCAGAATTTCACACCCAGCCCCCCATTCCAGGGTACCCATTCAGTTCTGGGACACCCTTAATGCATATATATCAGCTGTAGAAGTATGAAAACGATTTTTTTTTTGTAAAAATTACACGTCTGTTGTTTGAAAATGATAAAAACGAATGGAGACGGCTCTCTGCGTCACATTCCATTGATCCGCGAGTTCTTGTTGACTTTGAGTATCATCTTCATCCAATAAGGCCTGCAATTCGTTGTCTGCGAAGTTTTTTCGTTAGTTTCCACGCTCTTCGTTTCTCACGTCAAAATCACCACTTTTGAATTTTTTGCACCACTCGAAACACTGTGTTTTACCAAGAGCATGTTCACCGTAAGTTTTCTTCAAATGACAACAGAAAACCAATGCTGTCCGCAAATCGTAGTTCGTAGCCACAAAACTCGACATGTTCAAGGTTATAGAAAAATATACCGGCGTAGGGAACTTGGGTTGTTGTGTGTTGAAAATCTCCGTCAGCTGTTAGAGGAAGAGGATGGCGGTGCAGAAGCGGTCTTACCGTCCCTAAACTGATGGCTAGCACCATCTGTAGGGAAATTCCGGTATCATACTTCTATACCTGGTATATGTATGTATATTGCGTAAAAAAAACTCTCTATCAGTTTTTTTCGATTTTTTATTCAGACGTTTTTTTTACACACATTCTTATAGACGTACGTGTACATATGCATACTTGCATATATATATGTGCAATTTCTTATCCATTTGTTGCGAGTTTTTATTTATAAAAAAAACATTTTATACATAATAAATACAGAGATATTTTCATTCATACATAAAATACGATTAGCCATAATTACGAGAATTAATTGCAATACAATTAATTGCCGATGCATGCGCGCGCGAAAAAAAAATCTTACCGTTATTATTCCAAGTCCCGTCACGCAATTATTCGTTCTCTCCGAATTAGGTACTATCGCGCCTGTCCCCGTTACCTCGATGATAGAAAACGAGCTTTCGGATTGAGGCAGATCGCGTACATTTTCCCACGCTCCAGGGGTCGATCTTCTCGTCAATTAAAATCCACTTTAAAGCTCCGCGAACTGTTTGTGTAGTCGGTGAAAATTAAATGATTGATAATTTCAAATACATATATATGTTTGTGTGTGTGTATATATATATATATATATATTCAAAGAAATAAATTCCAATCTAATAATTAAATGGTACGTGAAAAACAAAAACTACTAAATAGAGTAACAAAAAAATTGATGCGGACCCACTTCCCAAGACTTCCGGCCTTATCGACTTTTTTTCCATTGATCGATACGTAATGAATATTTTTTTTTCCAATTTCTCGTATGCTCAAAGATTTCTCCAATGTTCGGAGCATTTCGACAGTCGAATGAAGTATTAGACTTTTTTTCGGGGACGAAAGAAAAGGCTACTTCATGGATATGGCTCGTCGTGATGGCATTTTATCACGTGGTAATTTACCGTGGTGGATATGGCGAGTCTCGATGAGGCGAACACCCCCCGCGAGACACGTTATATGCTCGGGAACGCAACTCCGTAGGACACAAACCGTTCGAATGTGATGCCACGCGGACGGTTGTGTGACGCGCGAAGTCACGAGGGAGAGAGGGAGAGCGAGAGAGAGGGAGAGAGAGAGAGAGAGAGAGAGAGAGAGAGAGAGAGAAAGAGAGTTGAAAGCCACGTGCTCATGTGGGCTCTACGCTTGACTTGAAGCACCGTTAAAACTTGCTTCGTAATATCATTTTACCCTTACTGTCAAACTGTTGCGTTTTATCTCTCTCCCTCCCTCTTTCTCTCTCTCTCTCTCTCTCTCTCTCTCTCTCTCTCTCTCTCTCTCTCTCTCTCTCTCCCCCTCTCTCTCTCTTTTTCTTGTTTTCTCTTAAGGGGCCCCGTCTACCTAGAAGTCCGAACTTTTTTTCGAAATTCCGATTTTTTTCTGGAAAATGCTTGGTGAAAAAAAAACGCGTTTCGGATAAGGTTACGACCCCCCCCCCCCCGCCCGTTGATCGAGCTGATATTTTGCACGAGCCTTCCCTTTAATGTTCTAAGACAACTCCTGAAGGGATTTTTGGCGACGCGCAATAGATTTCAGGTTTGGGTTTTGGTTTATTTGGATTTGGGTTTGTTTGGGCAAAACGGAGAACGCGATAACATATATAGGTATGAATGGAGACGTAGCAGATATATATATATATATATATAGACGGCGCGTGTTGAAAAAAAACTTTAAAATTCGATATTTCGAAAACTATCGCGAGTCGCTAAAAATCCTTTTAGGAGTTGGCTTAAGATATCAAAAGAAGGGTTTGTAGAAAATTTCAGCTCAATCGGTGGGGGGGAGCTTCAAAACCTTGCCCTTAAAAAAAATCACAAATGCAGTATCTCGAAAACTATTGAGAGTCGCTAAAAATCCCTTAAGTGGTTGTATTCAAATATTAAAAGGGAGGTTTGTGCAAAATTTCAGCTCGAACAGAGGGGGGGGGGGGGGGGGTCGGAACCTCATCGCGTATTTTTTTAACACAAAGGTACATATACTGAGAGCTTTTGAAAAAAATCATCAAAAAATACAGAAAAACAAGAAAAACACAAACACAAAAACAGACGACGGAATTTTTTTGCGAGACGTTTGGCGGTGGACACTCTCCAGTTTGAACGGTTCATCCGACATCTCAAAACCAAACGGTTTATTTCAGTTAACAATAAATACGAGTCGTTGATGATCGTCGATTTTCTAAATCTTTTTTTTTTAACGTGACGACGAATTGAATCCCGAGCATACAACATCTATGAAAAAAGTCGTAACTTGTACGTAACTATTTAAATATATCGGAATATCGGATAATGCAACAAAAAAACATCGAATTTTTGAAAATTTTACACTGTGATGATCCCTTAAGGAGTTTAAACTTTTTTAAATCCAATTCTCTGTCTCTCTCTCTCTCTCTCTCTCTCTCTCTCTCTCTCTCTCTCTCTCTCTCTCTCTCTCTCTCTCTCTCTCTCTCTCTCTGTCTCTCTCTCTCTCTCTCTTTCTCTTTCTCTCGCCCCCCCCCGCTCCCTCCCCACCTTTCTCCCTTGTTCCCGAACTAACGATAGAATCCACATTGCCTTTATCTTCACTCAGTTTCACACCATTTAATAATAATTGTCGTTCACTTCACTTTTTTCCAGCAATTTTCCAGAGGACCTCCGTATCGAGGGGTCAGTTGAGGATTCAAGGAGTAGCCACGTGTCTATATCTATGCATGGATTCCTGCGGTCTGCTCTACGGCTCTGTAAGTAATTAACTTCTTCTCTACATTTATTATTATTATTATTATTATTATTACCATTATTAATATTGCTATCATTTATCCTAAACTCGTTTTGACATTTGATAAATTCAATTCGATCTGGAACGTGTACTAGCGGCGTTCGAGATTGCGAGAAAAAAAAAGATCGCTTCGTCCTACTGCGTCGTATATATCATGAACCAGAGCTCGCGACGTCGCAGCAGGTAATCGTAATAAAGTGTCGCAGTTATTGCGCTAATGGAAATAAAAAAATTACATATGCACTCCCATGATGAATAACTGAGAGCGGCTAATATCAAGAGTTGCAGCAACGTTATAGCTCTTTGATACCCGCCTCACGATCGCATATACGAATGGCAGAGCCCGCAGAATCGCTAAATTTCTATGATCCGACATTGAAAGGGCTCAAATTTAAAGAGCGAGATGCAGTCAGAGGCGTGAAAAAACGAGCATTTTCGATAATTTTTTTTTTATAGTAATTAAAGTTATTTCACAAAAGTGCTTACACAGACTTTTTACGTTATATTTCAACTTGACTTGTACAAATTTTCAAAGAAAAATATTGATTATTTATAACAATATCGCCATCTTTGTCGGACCACCTTCGGCATGTAGTGCTTTGCGGTGACCACTTTAATTCAAAAACCACTCGATGGATTTTGATGAAATTTAGTGTGCTTATCGATAGCAGTAAAAGCTAGTCTTTAATCGAAGCTTTTCTTTTTTTTTTCCAAAAATTAACAAAATGGCGGCTTCCGACAGATAACTTTCGATTTTCGACCAAAAAATCGCTCGTGTATTGTTTAAAAAAAATATAAATTTTCAACAAAAATGAAAATCCTTCGATTACGGGCTAGTTTTTAATGCTATCAATAAGCGCACCAAAGTTCATCAAAATACATCGAGTGGTTTTTGAATTATAGTGGTCACCGCAAAGCACTACATGCCGAAGGAGGTCCGACAAAGATGGCGACATTTCGTATAAATAATCAATAGTTTTCTTTGAAAATTTGTACAAGTCAAGTTGAAATATAACATAAAAAGTCTGTGTAACCACTTTTGTAAAACAAACTTGATTTACTATAAAAAAAAATTATTGAAAATGCTCGTTTTTTCACGCCTCTGACTGCATCTCACTCCTTAATAGTATGAATGATAATTGTCGAAAAAAAATAATGATTCTGTGTGACCGATAAATAAAAGGAAATAAATGGATGAAAAGTAATCGTGACATATCCGATAAATGAAAAATGAAAAAATTATCGTAAAGGTGTCGCAAAATGACCTGAAATTTTTTGTTGCGCGCCATTTTTTTCTCTGGGTTTTTCCCACCACACCCCATTCCGCAGCTCGAGGAAGCAATGGGACGCATCATTGAGGGGTCTACTCATTTAAGACGCTAAAAAGGCTATTTTCACGAATTCTGTGGATATATTTATATTATGGAAATTGATGTAAAAGTTGTTACACTCAATAAATACATTAAGGAACATTTTTTAATGTATTTATGTAACCCGAACAAACTTTGAACGCGTTTTTCTCGAAACAATGTTTTTCGATGGGTTGTTGATAAAAACTTCGAGACTACTGAACCGATCCTTATGAAATTTTAACCACATATTCTTTACAACTATAGCTATAGCGTATATCAAGGACATTTTTAAATTCTGATATTTACTATTTTTTTCGCCAAAATCGGTGAAAAAAACACGTTTTTTGAGTTTTTTTTTCGAAAAATATTCGCCATTTTGTTATTTTTGCAGATATCAAAAATCGATTGATATGCGCTATAGCCGTTAACATACCGAATCTAAAACCGTTTGATTTTTTTGTTTCGGATGATCCATCTCCAAGATTTCATCAACAGCGCAGACCTACAACTTTTTAGGATATTTTTTAACTACCATTTTCGTTTATAAATAGTGACTTAAATGAATCAAATTTAAAAGAAATGTATTTCGAAAGTGTATTTATTAAGTGTAACAACTTTTATATCAATATCTATAATACAAACTTATGAAAAAAAATGCATGATAACAGCCTTTTTTCTCGTCTAAAGTGAGAAGACCCCTTAATGAAATTAGTCCACAATTGTGCCAAAATGTTATTGAAAATTGCGTCAAAAGAGTGAACGTTTGCGAGATAATTAATGTCTCAATGATAATAATAATAACGAAGAAAAGTCGAGTAATTAAAATTTTTAAAATAATCACGACAATGATAATAGTAAGAAGAACTGCAATGATAATAATATCAAGAATGTTTATAATGGTAATAATTGTTGGCAAGATGACAGCAATAGCCGCAAGAGCAACAACAACAACAATAACAATAATAATAATAATCCAACAGTGTAAAGTGGAATATGGTGGGGAATGTAATAAGTGGAGGGGCCCTGTACAAATGGGAGCTACAATAAATAAAATAATCCCACGATGCCAACAACGATAGTAATTCTGTCATTGGTAGCAATAAAATGTAAAGAATCGATTAAGTGACGTTGGTAATTCAAATTGGCAATTTAATCAAACCCAAACAATGACAGAAAGAATACGAGTGATACCAATAAAATATATGAAATCGACTAATTGTAGGTGGCATTGATAAATCGAATAACATTCTTACATGAAAATTCGAACAACATATATATTAGTTGTGTTAAAAAGAAATCCATTATTTTTGCATGAAATTGAAGGCAAAAAAAATGGATTTCTTTTTACCCCACGTAATATATATTGTTGAACTTTCCGTCATACGGACAGCCTCAGAATGAAGCAATCTGCATGAGCTAGTCCACCGGTATGAATGAAACAAAAGCCAAGATTCTTCTAATGTAAACCAATGAAAAATCGACTACAGAAATATTAAAGAAAAAAATCAATTTAGTGGTGAAACGCCTTTCTCCGATATATAGTTTCTCCCCTCAAAACCATTTTTTCGCAGATAAAAAAAATACGGGTCTAATAGTTTTCAATGTTACCACATATATGAGTTTCAACAAAACCGAAGGCGGATACTTACGTGATATTCCTTGTGGGTTGAGCTGGACTACCTCGTATACAAGTATATGTACACCGGGTGTTCCATTTCAATTTTGTTTCACGAAAAAATTTATCAGGCCAAAACTACCAACTTATGTATAGGAAAAGTTTTTCGATAACGTTGATAATTTTTAGGTTAGCCATTTTTTACTCGTTTTTCGATGACTCAAACAAACCCAAACAAGGATTAGGTCTCTCGGGCTCGTCCGTTGTCGAGCAAACCCAAGTGTAAGTTTGCGTGTGAGATTGGGTTATCGAGCAAATACTAACCAACTCACACCCGCATACACACGCGCACTTTCACTAGAAACGTTGGAGACACTACCTCCTCGTGGTACATTCTGGATAGCGCTAAAATAATGAAAAAAAAGATATCCTAACCTAAAAATTATGACGTTTATCAAGAAACTTTTCCTACAGAAGTTGTTAGTTTCGGCCTGACAAATTTTTCGGTGAAAAAAGCTCATGTTCCCATTTTCAAACACATGTCGGCCATTTTAACGTCGCCATTTTGAATTTTGGACAAAATTTTTTTTTGCGCCTTCTTTGACACCCTAAAAGTTGTATTATACCTTTGAACCCTAAAAGTTGTATTAAGGCGTTACCCCCACTTGCAGCGCAAAAAAAGGCCATTTTCATGAATTTTTTTAAAGAAAACTACAAAACTTTTTTAATCGATCAATATACCATCTTAAAGAACACATCTTGAAGAACTTTCAGTAATTTTTTTATTGAAAAATATTACATTGTTTAGTGGCAAATGGCCGTCAATGAAATAATGTTTTTATATACACGGTTTGCGGTGACCAACATTGCGGCGAAGTGGATCATCTGAAAAAAAAATGCGGATGGATTTAGTCAAATATAAGTATAAACTAGTCTTTAATCGAAGGATTTTAAAAAATATTCATTTTTCGCAAAATGGCGGACAGTCAAAGTTAATGGTTCGATTTTAACGAAAAAAAACGGCCGTTTTTTGGCTATAAAACGGCCATTTTTTTTTCGAAAAAAGAAATCGAACGATTAAAGACTACATTTTTATGTATTAAATAAGCCTGCAAAATTTCAAGAAGATCGGTTCATTAGTGTTCGAGTAATCTTGGTCACCGACTTCAGAAATGCCATTTTGAGAAAAACGCGTTTAAAGTTTCAATTAGCCGGTCGTTTACACAACGGATTCTTCTCTTTCAACGCTCATATCTCAGTCAATTTTGTTCGGATCGACTTGAAATTTTCAGGACATATTCTCAGATACTTATACTTCAAAAAAATGCAATAAAAAAATCGATTTTTTCAGAATCGCAAGTGGGGGTAACCCCTTGTACTCAATACTTTATCAGAGCAGTATTTTCCGAGATAAATCAGGTGTAAAATAAAAATGGTACACCCGATATATATGTATATATATATATATATACATATATAAAGTAGGATGAGTAAACCTTTTGCATTTCTAAGACCTGGCTCTCACGTTCATAAATAAAATTCGCATCAATATCATTCGCATACGATAGAAATCAGACCTACCATTCAGATTCTACCATTAACTATGCCGTATCTGTCGAATACATTCGGCATAATTGCGGGATA
This sequence comes from Ophion costatus, assembly GCA_951751655.1. Classification (NCBI taxonomy): domain Eukaryota; kingdom Metazoa; phylum Arthropoda; class Insecta; order Hymenoptera; family Ichneumonidae; genus Ophion; species Ophion costatus. Next base: position 35,704,318 of record OX632364.1, on the reverse strand, counting down.
CACCCACATCCTCTTAATTCTTCCGCAACGAGGCTCGTCTACGAATAACGACAGATTACCAATGTGGAAAAGCCATGATCGTACATATGTTTACATGTATGTACATACACAGCTCATACAACTCGCTTCCGTCAATATAAAAGTTTTTGCATCTCTCTCTCTCTCCTTCTCTCTCTCTCTCTCTCTCTCTCTCTCTCTCTCTCTCTCTCTCTCTCTCTCTCTCTCTCTCTCTCTCTCTCTCTCTCTCTCTTTTTGTCTGGGGCTCGTGGATCGGGAACGATAAAGCGTAAACGTTTGAAGAGTAGAAAGAAAAGGGCAGAGAGCGCAAGAGAGAGAGCAGCTTGGCAAAAGTTGTTGGTGACTGAAGATGCGGTATCGCGATGTGACTGGCTTTTGATCCGCTTCGTGCAGGCGGTTTGCGCACGAAGGAGAAGAAGGAGAGCGCGCGAGCGTGTATAACCAGATGTTGGAGCTACCGTGCCGTTTGTTGCGTAAGCCCTCGAGGAAATTCCATGCTAGGCCACGCTGCAAGGCACCACACCATGTGCTGCCGCTGCTGGTGCTGCTCCTCTCTTACTCACTCTCGTGTCAGGGCACATATAGATGGGAGGCACGCGCGTTCGCGTGCTCCCCTCTCCCTCCGGCCCGCCCCGGTTTCGCTGATGCAGCCTCTGTGTGCTCTTTGCCTCGTGCACTTGCTCGGAGAACGAAGCCTCTTTCTATGTCCCTCCCTTTTGGCTTTCTTCTTCGTTGCTGCCTTTCTTACTCTGGTTCATCATCTCTGGCTTTCTTCCTCTTTCTCTCTCTCTCTCTCTCTCTCTCTCTCTCTCTCTCTCTCTCTCTCTCTCTCTCTCTCTCTCTCTCTCCCTCTCTCTTTCTCTCTCCCTCTCTTTGTGTGGCTGTCCATTTGTCTCTCTTGCCTCATCTCTTTACTGCGACCCTCCTATGTAACACGATCTCAAGCCACAGTTACGTACATATGTATGGATGTATATGTACACCTAACGACAAGTCCGTATTCATCCGTGTCGCCACACTGTCATTGAATTCACGCTTAATGTGCACTTCCACATTGGATAGTGCAGCCTGAACGATAAGTTGGCCGTACATCCCTAAAATAGTGGGCCCGTGATGACTGCTAAGCCCGGGGGATCGTGCTGATAATGGGGATCGTAATGATACCTGACATCACGGGGATTGTGCTGAAGATGGGGATTATCGTGATTCCTACACCCAGGGAGGCTGATAAAGAGTACGCTATATTCGAGTTTATAGGAAGCAGGCTGATAATAGGGATCACGGATTCCTAAACGCAGAGGAATGATGATGGTAGAACTCACGATGGTTTTTGAAGTCTTGGGGAACATGTTGATAGCAGAGGTACTGATTATTCTTAAACTCAGTGCATGCTGATGATGGGAATCTTGTTATACTTCATTTCGTAGGAAACGTGCTTATAATGGAAATCATGATCATTCATAAACTCTTGAAGATCATGGCGATGATTGGATCCGTGCTGATTGTGGAGATCATGATATTTTCCAAACTCATCGGGAGCATGCTGACAATGGAGATCGTGGTATCCTTTATAACGATCATGTTGACAACAAGGATCACGATGATTCCTAAACTCTAGGCGATCCTACTGATGATTCCTAAACTCATAGCGATCCTACAGATTTACCCGAACTCATGGCGATCCTGCTGATGATGCGGAGCCTAATGATTCCTAAACTCGTGGCGAATCTGCTGATGGACATCATGACGATTTCTAAACTCGTGTTGATCCTGCTGATGGACATCATCATGATTACTAAACTCGTGTTAATCCTGCTGATGGACATCGTGATGATTCCTAAATCGACAAGGAACATGCTGACGCCGGGAGTCATGCTGATCTCTAAACTCATAGGGAAAACGATGATTCCTGAATTTGCGGAGATTACGCTGCTCCAGGTGATCATGCTTATGCCTCGCCCTCACTGATGGATACCTTCAGCCCACCAGACGCTCATGCCGATACCCAAACTTCTGAGCCTAGAACTAGACATGATCCTTCGAGGATGACCGGTTTGCTGATCCGCAGCTTATCATCGGCCGTTTCAAACCTCGGCCGTTGCAAACCTGGTCATCAGAGGCCTTGGTTTATTTTCGGACCCAATGACTGGCACAATCGTACCACTCTACCCCATTCTCCACGCCATATTTCCCTACGCGTCCCTAAGAAGAAGAACGATCCAGCCTTCTCCATAAGGTATTTCGCACGACCGATGAATGGACGAAATGGATCGTGACGGAATGAAGGCACATCTAGACCTAAACGTTTGCATCAACCAACACTATATTACCACAGCTCTATGGGAGCACGCGAATTGTGGCGGACAGGTTGTGGGTATCGACATTGGCCGCTGTTGAGGGATTGGCGATTCCTTGAGGGTGCCGAGATTCGTCGAGCGAGCGTTTCTCTCTCTCTCTCTCTCTCTCTCTCTCTCTCTCCCTCTCTCTCTCTCTCTCCCTCAGCAGCAGCAGCAGCAGCCGTTGAAGCAGTGTACTCGTACAACACATATACCAGCGAGACGCAAAAACTTCACCGAGTTTTTCTCGAAAGCAGGTTTAACATGGGTTATATAGTAACATCCGCTCGAGGCCGCTCATTACTCGGCGAGCCTCGCAACGTGCTGCAAGATCGCGGGTAAAGACTTCACCTGCGTATTCGTGTGGACGTGTATGCGTGCGCAGGTCCTCCCCAGGCTCTGTGGCCCTTGGGCTCCTATGTCGGCAGGGCAACTACTTCTTCTGTTTTGCTAACGCGAGACTTTCGTTTGAGAGAGGGAGAGGGAGAGAGATCTCCACCCCTGTAAACAAGATCTCGAAGGGCCGCTCAATAATTTAATGTGAGCGAAAAGCGAAAAGAGACAACACACACACACACACACACACACACACACACACACACACACACATATATATATGAACCTAAAAACAAGAGCGAAAGAGACATCAGAATCCCTTTCGACTTCGTGGGCAGTCGTCGCAATGATGTATAACGGCGGGAAGGAGCTGGAACGAGTCAATTGAATAGCTTGAAGAATTAATACAGTGGTAGATTGCCCTCTTTTCCCAGGCTTCTGGTCGTACTTTTACACGCACACACACACCCACATGTATATATCCATATATATATATAAGGTTTATTAGTACCTGTCTTTCAGTTATATATCTGTATGCGTGCGTGCGTGACAAGTTAAACTTTTTGCCACTTTGTTATGGCCCTTTTTTACAGTTTTGGTCTTACTGGCAGTTGCTTATTATTATATATTATATCGTATACTAGTATGATTGTGTCATAACAAAACCCTAAAACTATATAAAAACAGTTACGAAATATGTAGCAAAATAATGACGGTAACCATAATTATAATGTTAACTAGACTGTCAATGAGAATTCAACTGCAAAAATGTATGGCGACGCTCTTATATACCAGGTGAGTGCATAAAAATAGTCCAGTGAAAATACTTCCTATCCGACTTAGGGGGAAACTTTTCTTTAAAAAGTTGCATAGTTGGAAGGGGATCATCGAGTGGTGGCTACGAGGTTCATCCAGGTGGCGGCGTTTCGGAAATTTCAAGGTCATCCCCATTTTTTCTAATGGAACCACTAATTTTTTTCATAATTTCAGCAAGGAACTTCAAATAAGTTTGGACACCAAATTTCAAGATGATCGATCACAATTTAGTATTAAAAAATCGATCAAAAAAGAAACATTTATGTTTTTAGCTTAGAGTCGGTGAAAAAAACAGTGCAAAGACTTACCTACTCCTGTAAAAGTTGCTCAAAGTGAGGGGCACCACTTTCAATGCACGCTTGCAATGGGATTCGCCTTCGCTGTATTGTCTTATTAAACACGTTGGTCTGTATTAACGAGCAGGCTCTATTTGAGGCTTGAATATTTTTATGCTGAGCCTAAATTTGCCAAAATACTAATACAAAATTTGCCAATTGTTGTATTGGGCGTGGGGATCGCGTGATTTGGCCGGCTCGTTCATCCAACTTGACTCCACTGAACCTTTTTTATGGGAGACTTCGAAAGACGTCAAGTGCAAAAGAGTGCCGACTAGTGCGGAACATATGCAAGAAAGAATATTAAGAGCCTGTTCGTTCACGCAGAATGACGTGATTAATAAGACAATACAATTAATCATCATCAAGCATTAATTGTATTGCTCTGCCCGAGACCCTTGAGCAAGCGTGCATTGAAAGCGGTGGCCATCACATTCAGCAGCTTTTATCGGAGTAACTGTTTACACTACTTTTTTCAATCGGTTTTAGGCCAAGAGCATTGAAATTCTTGTTTTATCGATTTTTTAAGCTAAATCTTGATTGGTCATCTCGAAATTTAGGGTGTGAAATGGTGGGCAGTTCCTTGACCAAATTCTAAAAAATGAATAGTAGTTTTGTTTGAAAAACGGCTTCGAAGAGCATCCACCTGGATGAACCTCCTAGCCACCATTCGATGACCCTTCGAATGAATGATGACCTTTCGAATGATGCAACTTTTGGGGGAAAAGTTTTCTGCTAAGTCTGATGGGCTAAAAAATATTTCTACTGCTGTTGTCGACTCACCCTGCATTATGCACACCATTTTCGGTATATTAGATTTTATTAGTATTAGTTATGTCTACAGGTACATGTGTATGTACAAGGTGTTCGTCGCATGGTCTGGCACATTTTTGGGTGATTGGGACAGTCATTTGCTGATTTTTTCACCCTTAGACCCTATGTCCTAAGTGTCACGTTAAATGGAATATGATTTTTTTTTTTTCAATTACCCGAAATTTCGCCTTCAAATCATCATAATTTTTTTTATTTATGGCTCTAATAGCACGAAATAAGTTTTGTTGTATTCTGCAATGTAGGTTTACTATAAATTAATCATTATTTGATACAATTGGTTTCAAGAAACTGCCTCTTGAGCTTCCAGTCTTAAAAAAGTGTAAATTTCTTTAAAAAGTGTCTTAAAAAAGTGTAAATTGATTTCTTCTATTTAAGTCTTAAAAAAGTGTAAATTTATTTCAGTCTTAAAAAAGTATAAATTCATGAAGAATAGCAACTCCTAAATGCATTATAAAAAAAATATTCTCTTTATTTTGAATAATAAATGATTTCTATGACATGTAACATACCGTTAGAAAGGGTATAAACTAAAGAACTTTTTAAAACCAAGTTAAGTTCAAAACAGCTTTTAGTTTTTTTTATAATGAATTTAAAGTTGATATTTTCATAGATTTACGCATTTTGAAGACTTTGGACGCTCACGAGTCATTTTCGTGAAACCAATACTACCAAATAATGATTTATTTATAATAAACATACACTGCAAGATACAATAAAAGTTATTTCGTGCTATTACAACCACAAACAAAAAAGCTATGATGATTTAACGGCAAAATGTTGGGTAATTTAAAAAACTGAAAAAAATCATATCTTAATTACCGTGACACTTAGGAGATAGGGTTTGAGGGTGAAAAAGTACCAAATGAGCCCACCCACCCACCCCTCCCAATACACCAACAATTGTGTCGATCCATGCGCCAAACACCCTGTATACATATATATATATATATATATACAGGGCGGACCATTTAATTTGATTGATTTCGAAGAGCTCATGCCGTGGTGATAAATTCTTTTTTGTAAAGGTCATAGTTTTTGCCTTTCAAGGTCATCACTGGTTTTTCAAATAGAAACATATTTTTTTACATTAAGACGTCGTAGCTGATATTCAGACGAATCCAACGACCTACGATATCATGACCTTGAAAAGAATTTTTACCAAAATACAGGTGTAAAAACGGGAAATCGTGATGGTATTGAAAATAAGAATATCCGAATAATGTACTTGAATTTTTTGTGCAGAAAATTTATCGTAACGAATGTTTGAAGTGATGGTCATTAACCTCGACATATTTTTGAAGACGTCGGATGAATGGTTCTCTTGACCTTCGAATAGTTTCTGGCGTGATAGCGGCGCAGGCTATTCAACGAATACAATAATGTCAATAGTCGGAGATGTTTCTGACGTTTGTAAATACTGGCATTGTAACGTAGTAAAACTGTAGCAGAGTGAAGAATATGGTAGATGGTAAACATCCATTCAAAGTAACATGTAATAACCGTATCGAAAATGGAATTGTACAGTCAAGCAGAAAAAGTGGAACTGATTTTCTGATTTATGGTAAGACCGGCAGAAACTCTGTACAGGCGCAGGAACTTTATGCACAACGTTCTCTTGACAGAAATCATCCTTCCAGTCGATCTTTCGATCGAATTATTCAGTTTTACCGTGAAAGGGGCAGTGTCAATCCACTCAAAAGGAAACGTCGCAACACTAAAACAAACGAAGAAGCAGAGATTGCCTTCTATGGCTGCAGTAGTTCATGATCCGCAATTAACCCCTTCATTGGCAGAGAGAATTCGACAAAAAGTGCCCAAAATGGCAGGAAAATCTTTTTATCCTGAAAACATGTACTCTGGGGTTTTTGAGGGTGCTGATTACGAATCTGAACTCGAAATTCACGAATTCACAATGACGAACAAATATGGCGAATGGAAATACAAATAATACAGATTGATTTAGATGAAACTCGGTACTCAAGCTTCATATGTCTCCACCTATTTATTGTATTATGATCCGTGTTATTGAATTCACCATAAAAAATTCCTTCCTTTTGAGTTCAGCATCACACTCAGCGTCCCCGAAAACCCCCGAGTACCAAGATTTATCCACATCGACCTGTTTTTTGCACTTTTGTCCGCCATATTAGATCCGCCATTAAGGCGTTACCCCCACTTGTAGCGCAAAAAAAGGCCTTTTTCATGAATTTTTTTAAAGAAAACTATAAAACTTTTTTAGCCGATCAATATACCATCTTAAAGAACACATCTTGAAGAAACTTTCAGTAATTTTTTTATTGAAAAATATTACATTGTTTAGTGGCAAATGGCCGGCAATGAAATAATGTTTTTATAGACACGGTTTGCGGTGCCCAACATTGCGGCGAAGTGGATCTGGAAAAAAAATGCGGATGGATTTAGTCAAATATAAGTATAAACTAGTCTTTAATCGAAGGATTTTAAAAAATATTCATTTTTCACAAAATGGCGGACAGTCAAAGTTAATGGTTCGATTTGAACGAAAAAAAACGGCCGTTTTTTGGCTATAAAACGGCCATTTTGTTTCGAAAAAAAAAATCGAACGATTAAAGACTACATTTTTATGTATTAAATAAGCCTGCAAAATTTCAAGAAGATCGGTTCATTACTGTTCGAGTAATCTTGGTCACCGACTTCAGAAATACCATTTTGAGAAAAACGCGTTTAAAGTTTCAATTAGCCGGTCGTTTACACAACGGATTCTTCTCTTTCAACGCTCATATCTCAGTCAATTTTGTTCGGATCGACTTGAAATTTTCAGGACACATTCTCAGATACTTATACTTCAAAAAAATGCAATAAAAAAAACCGATTTTTTCCAAATGGCAAGTGGGGGTAACCCCTTAAAATTTTTTGAATATTTCGTTCAGATTCGTAATAAGCGACCTCGAAAATCCCAGAGTACCAATTTTTATCTAAATCGAGTAAAATTTTCAATTTTAGTCCGCTATTCTAGCGCCGCCATTTTCAATTTTCAAATTTAAAGTTCAGATTCGTAATAAGCGACCTCAAAAATCCCGGAGAACTAATTTTCATCAAAATCGAGTAAAGTTTTTGATTTTTGTCCGCCATATTGGCGCCGCCATTTTGAATTTCCAAATTATGACTTCAAATTCGGATTCAGCGAGCCCAAAAAGCCCCTGGTGAGGCTCCGATTTCAAATCAGAGCAAGTTAAATAGGGAAATAAAGGTTGACGCACTATTGCGTCAATGCCACACAGGGAACGGAATTATTTGACGCACTATTGCGTCAATGCCAACGAAGGGGTTAAGTAGTCGGCAAATTGAGCGCTGTTCCGGAATTTCGAAGGCGAGTGTTTTAAGAATATTAAGACGTAAATTTCATCCATACCATATTTCTTTGCATCAAGAACTTCATGGTGCCGATTTTGGAAATAGGGTTCAGTTATGTGAATTGGCTCTACGCCAGTTACAAGTGAATACGATTTTTTTCGACGACGTTTTGTTTATTGACGAATCAACTTTTACCAACCAAGGCCCGTTGAATACGGATAACATGCACTGTTGGTCAATCGAAAATCCGAAGTGCTGCGACAAATTGTGCACCAGCGTCCTTGGAACGTTAATGTGTGATGTAATGTGTGTGCATAATTGACGATCGGATTATTGGACCACTTTTCATATTCGGCAATTTGAATGGGCGGAAATACGTCGAGATTTTCTTAACACTTTGGGGGAATCGCTACAAGATGTCCCGTTAGCACAGCGATGCCTAATGTGGTATCAACATGATGGCTGACCATCTCATTGGGCAGTTATAGCTCGCGAAGTGTTAAGGCGTTATATCCAGTTGCAAGGCCAAAAAGTCGTTTTTTCACAAATTTTTCCTGGAAAAGGATTTCATTTGGGCAAAACGAAAAGTATTAGGCAGTGTGGTGGCATATTTTAGCTTTACATTGGCATTTTTTGTTTTCAAAAATATTCATTAAGATTGCTCCTGTAGGAAGTCTCCTGGAGGTCCCCGAAAAAAAAGTGTCCAGCGGTGAGCAAAGTATCTCCGGTTTGGATCATCTAAAATGAAAAAAACCGAAAAGATTTTTTTAGGGGATACATGGATCCAGGTATTGATCGAACGAATAGTCGAAATGTTAATTTTTTACAAAAAGGTGGCTCCGGAAAGAAAGAATTTCGATTTTCGACCAAATTTGTTTCGTTAAATTGATGAAAAAAAATAGAAATAATAATCGGAAATCTTATTCCTTTGATGAATACCTGAAGACTATATCTGACAAGTCGTAAATTCGGCTTCGGTCCGGCCAGTAAAGTATTCCCAAGGTCAACGATGGAAATAAGCGATGTTTACGTTTCGACCCTTTGGTTAGGGTCCTCTTCAGAAGTTTTATTTTCTTCGCACTCGATACTGTTGGTATTTCAAGCTTTTGTTAATATTTGGAAGATCATTCAAATTCGGCCTTGGTCCGGCCAGTAGAGTATTCCCAAGGTCAACGATGGAAATAAGCGATGTTTACGTTTCGACCCTTTGGTTAGGATCCTCTTCAGAAGTTTTATTTTCTTCGCACTCGATACTGTTGGTATTTCAAGCTTTTGTTAACATTTGGAAGATCAATATCTGACAAGGTTGTGTTAAAATTGCAGACCGAACGGTTGAGCCGTTTTTGAGAAATCGTGGTCACCGACTTTCAAAACACCGTTTTGAGAAAAACACGTTTGAAGTTTCAACAGTCGTTCACGCATATTCGGGGTAAGGCCACTGTAACGGCCCAAAAAAAAAGGTTTTTTCACTAATTTTTTGCTCCCGAAATTGAAGGTATGTGAAAAAAAACTTTTAATGGTGTTATCGGGCATACATTAAACTTTATTATAAAATTTTTTTACAGTAAAAAAAAACAAAATGGCGGTTCCACAGCTATCTTCCCGGGACATGTTTTGCTTCCAGGGCTCCGCGGCACGCAGCACCACTGGTGCACTTTTGAATCTAGAACAAAAAAAAACCATTAATCTAGAGGGCTATAGCTAGAGAATGTCGATCGGATTTTAAAAAGTATCAATTTTTGTGGATTTGGCGTGCGTTTGAAAAAAAAAATTGATTTTTGACGAAAAAAACGGCAAGTTTTTTGTTAATAAAAAATCAATAAATAAAGTTCTTGAAAATTCCGATCGACATTCTCAAGATAATGTAAATGTTCACATCTGGTTAAAATTTCAAGTAAAAAAAATGAAAATTGTTCGAGTTATGCTGCGTGCCATTTTGAAAAACCATGTTTCGAGAAAAACGCGTTTAAAGTTTTGCGAATAGTTTTTTATAGCGAATAAAAAAAAATCGATTTTTCAAAAAATTTACAGTGGCCTTACCCCTTAAGATTTACTTTGTAGCGCTCCGAGCGTCCTTACAAAAATGTGTGTATTTCCGAGAATATTCGCTGGATCGATTTGAAATTTTCAGGGAATATACTCACATATTTGTACATTCCGAAAACGCAATAAAAAAAATTGACTTTTTGAAATTTATAACTGCGTACAACGCCTTTACCCGACATTTTCCCGGACGCTGGATTGGGAGAGGTGCAGTAATCCCTTGGCCTGCTCGTTCCTTACTATTTGGACTTTAAGCGTTAATATCTCGGGCAATTTTAGTCGCAGGACATTTGTACAAAAATCGTTTTGGTCGCCAGTGCACCCCCTGTATGTTCGCCAAAGGAGCCTTGTTAGTTGTAAACCACCCTCTACATACAGGGTGTCCAATAGGAAGTTGCTGAAACTAATCGACTGTCATTTTAAAACACGTGCACAGACTCAGAAAAGCCAAATTGCTTTAAATCGAGGAAACTCTGCAGTTTTAAACGCACATAAATAAAACCCAGTCAAATATTTTTCATGTCAATTTGTTACCTCTTATAAAAATAACGAAAAAGTACAGTGATTAATGACGGATATTTTCGAAGTGCGAACCGTTAGATTGTGCACAAAAATCAATTCTCTTTTGAGAACTGTGAAAAACTGTGTCCAACATATCGTTCGTAATGCCGCGAACCACTTCCTGGATGGCCGCGATCAGTTCTTCTACTGTGCTGGGTTTTTCAGCGTAACAATGATCTTTAATGTAACCCCACGAGAAAAAATCACAAGGGTCCAGGTCCGGTGAGTACGGAGGCCATTCTAGTCCGCCTTGAGGAAATTTAGGGTACCCCAGACCGATTACTCGAGTCCCATATACGCGATGAATAGCTTCAAACACCTCATGAGTCCGGTGCGGCGTCGCTCCATCTTGCACGAAGTAAACATTTTTAACCAGTCCCCTCTTTTTTGCATAAGGGAAGAATTTCGTTTCCAAAAGCTGTTTGTAACTCTCTCCTGTTACCGTAGATTCCAAGAATTGCAAATAAATTCCTTTTACTGAAATCGCTGCCCATGCCGTTACTTTCTGTGGATGAAGGGACTTCGCTAGCGATATGTTGGGATTTTCCGTTCCCCAAAACCGGTAATTTTGTTTGTTTACGTACCCATTCATCCAAAAATGTGCTTCATCGGAATAAATAATCAATTTCTCATTAAGTTCTTCGGCTTCAAACATTCTCGTAATAGTTTTACAAAATTCGATGCGTTTCGTCATGGCATGTTCAGTTAACAATTGATGAGTGCTTGTTTTATACGGATGAAACTTTAAAAACTATTTCAAAATGTTGTGTAATGATGATTTGGTTATTTTTAATGCTTGAGCAGCTTTCCGAATCGAATCATTTGGATTTTGTTTGAAACAGTTCTCAACTTCGTTGATCTTCTCTGGTGTAGTCACCGTAACAGATGGACGTGGCAACTCGTGTCTACGGTCCTGGAGTGTACCATACTTCACGAAGTTATCGATTATCTTACAAAAATTAACGTAAAATTACTTCAATGCAGTTTAATTGAATTGAAACACAAGTTGTGTGATAGATGAATATGAATAAATATGAAATTCTTACCTTTTCAGAGTGTTTTCGCTGGCAACTCTATGAGTTCCAAACTTAGTACGAAACCCTATATACGCATTACTATAAATTTTTCCCCTCGAGAAGAAGCACTCAATAAGATATACTTTATCTTCCGTGGTGAGCTCACTCATTTTGACGCGCGCGTACTTGCTTCAACCACGGCTGGAATGCAACTGCGGGCCCTCAGGTATGGGCCTTAGAAAAAGGGACCCCTCTTGAATTCATGGAGGGAAGAGACACTTATTTAGTTTCAGCAACTTCCTATTGGACACCCTGTATGACTGATGAAAAAAAATCCCTATAAAATACAATACAAAATAATAATAGTCCTCACCTGTCAATAAGGCCCAAACTGGTAAAAGTTGGTATGTACAACTCATGCGTACGTACGTATACATATGTATATGGGATTTCTTACTCTCTGAAGTGCGCTCTTGCGCGAGGCTCTTTTCTCGTTCGAACCGCCGATAAATCAAGTCAGTGAAGCCCTTTGAGGGGATGCGCCACTACCAGAGGGCCGGGAGAAGGCCCGAGACCCACGAATCGAGAAAAAGCGAGAGCGAGCGAGCTCCGTTATACAAAGAAGATAAAATCGCCAGCCGCCCCCTCGTTCACGGGAGCAAGGCACGATAGAAAAAAGGGACAAACGTCGTCAAATCGGCTAATTATCTTAAATACTCAATTCGTACTCACTGACTGAGATAAGGCTGAAGTAGCGCGCGCATTAATCCGGGCCACTGGGTCACCGTCTAGCACTCTCGATATTTATTCCACTTTTAATTAACGATCGTTAATATTATCGAGATCGGTCTAGCGACCGGCTGGAATAGAAGGGCAGGGGGGTTGGCGATCTCGATTCCACGCACGATCACGAGTTACCATTTATTAAATTCCATCAATAATCGTCGTGATATCGATAATATAACGACACCGATCCCATGAATAATGCATACACGAGCGAACGGGAATTAATCTCACAGCCGAAGAAATTCACTTCTTTTACTTACGCTTGAGGATCATTTTTTTCCCCTAATATAACAGCCGTAGTTTATTGCGGTACGGGGTGAATCAGAAGGAGCAGAAAATACTTGGAATATTGGAGCAACTGCGGAGGTGCATCGTGATTCTTTAATTGACGCTAAATCGCCCGATCTCGGTCTTTTTTTAGAGGGGTAGAGAGAGATTAAGTGACTAATGGAAAAATTAATTGATTCATATATATATATATATGGGATATTCCACCCCATTTCAGCTAGCTCGTGACCCCTACCATTTTTGGTTTCCCTAATTTTTTTTTTTGTAAAATTGTGCTCCATGAAAGGAATATCCACACAAATTTTTAGATTTTTAATTTTTTCACTTTTGGGACTTATAAAATTGCAAAAAATGTCGATTTCAGAAGTTTTGGAAACGCTCAAACGCTGATAACTTCTGAATTAATTGAGATATAGACAAATCACACTTTGTATTTTTTTTCACGCTGAAGCATACTTTCGTTAAGAAATATGAAAAAAATTATCAATTATCAATGTCAACATTTTTTTTACTTCTAAAGTGAAAACTATTTTTTTTCAAGATGATTGACTTTTTTGATTTTTTTCAAAAAATTCTCTAAAATACAGTGACCCATTCTAGGATTTTTAAGACTAGTGTCATCACGGGTCCATTTTTCCTTCTATTTTTTGTCTCGAATAATCATACTTATTTAAGACGCTTTTTATCATTTTTATGTCCAATAATGCTATTAAGGATTTCGTGATTTCCAATTCGTCTTCGATGGCTCTAAAACTGTTTAATTTTAATTTGGGCTGAATTTAACGAATTTTTTTTTTAATTCGATATCACCTTTTTGGTAAATTCAGTACAAATGAAAAATGAAATGTTTCTGGCCTTTTAAAGCCGATTTGGAAAGTATAAAATCATAAAATATAGACGAGAAATATAAAATTTAGTGCAACACACACAGACATATATATGTACTGAAAAATATATTCATCTTGACCATGAAAAAAAAACGAACCTAATATAACTACTACTTAAATCCATAACATATCAAATAAAACTATATTAACAATGATAATATGAGAGATAGAGGAAGAGAGAGAGAGAGAGAGAGAGAGAGAGAGAGAGAGAGAGAGAGAGAGAGAGAGAGAGAGAGAGAGAGAGAGAGAGAATTCTATCATGTCCTCTGATCAAACGTTTTATTTGTTTCTCTCGCGTATTTTATATTATTGGTTTGTCGTGTCACACTTGTGTATATATATGTTGATGTACGTATATACGCGGAACAGCCAATAAATTCAATAGAGCCGCAACGACGAGCGCGATAGCGAGAAGTCGTTAAGGGGTGCTTCGTCCATCGCACGATCGGAACGGTGAGGCGTCGTTTCCACGTGAAAAAAAACGGAAAAAAAGAAGTACTATTCTCCGATGTGAGAGCTGCGTAGCCGTTTCCGCAGCAATTGATTCGGTTCGTGCTCGTGTACGAAAGATCGACTCAATAAAGGCTTATTCATGGTTACGGTGATCCGATTGTCGAGTGTTATCTATTCAATGGCTCTTCTGGTTGCCTCTCTCTCTCTCTCTGTCTCTCATTTTTTCTTCATCTTTCCTATTGGCTTTTGAAAAAAAAACTATTTTCAACTTCAATATTATCGTCTTTACACAAATTGCAGCTGTTTAAAAAATGCATATATTCCTGTCGAGACTAAAAAGGGCATATTTCGAAGAGCTCTTGTTTTTGTAAAAAATAACGACATCTCGATTGTGAAAAAACATTGATTTATACATTTTTTATATATATATATATATAATATAATATAAATAAAAAATTCATATTTCTTAATTCGGGACCTCTAAGGTCCAGGTTTAAGAATTTTTAACCGGATTTGATAAATATTAATTTGTTGTTGACCTATTCAAGATTGAATATAGAGAATTGTTTGTATGAGTCAAATGAAGAAAGTCGAATTATCGAGCTCGAGTTTGGCATGGATTTCCTTTATTCCCAATGATAGTTGATGAAGGAATCAGGATTTTTTTTGAGACACCCTCGCAGAAATACATTATATATATATATACACACAACCTTTTTCTATTAAAAGTATCAAGAAAGAGAGAGGAAGGGCGAGTTCTACCTTCGCACGTTCGCAAGTGTAAGAAGCAGTTGTATTCTTATCTGTCCGACAGGACTATTATCGAAGTTGAAAGGTGAGCGGACAAGGTCTACGGCTCTATCGGCACTGCTGGATTTTAATTGGCCTCCTGCTCGTCTCTATCTTTCCCCGTCGTGTCGCATAAATCGTACCAGCATCGACGAACCCCCTGGTCACACCGGAAAATCAAGTGTCACATTAAAAACCAACAAACAAAAAAAAAAGAAAGAAACATCGCCGCTTCAACGAATACGTCGATCTTTATGAATACTTTTCCGGGAGAAACTCGAAACAATTCAGGAAATGAAAAAAAAAAACAACCTATCAACCGCGCGATCTGCGGTAAACCTTCGTACCAAAGACAGAGAGAGAGAGAGAGAGAGAGAGAGAGAGAGAGAGAGAGAGAGAGAGAGAGAGAGAGAGAGAGAGAGAGAGAGAAAGAGAGAGAGACGATAAATTAATGTCCCATATATTAATAGCCCAGAAGAAAATCTCTCTCTCTCTCTCTCCCTCTCCAAGTGTGGAATCTCGCCGCGGTGAATTGAAAAAGGAAATTGAATTCTCGCGCGCGCCTGAGCCCCGCCACTTTATCGCTTTAATCTCGTATTCCCGAATAAAAATTATCTCTCCTTATAAAATGAATCCGAAGGTGCTCATGCCAGCTGGGGCCCCTATCTTACAGAAGGCCGAGAGTTTATATATATATATATATATACGTACATGTCCCATTTACAGTGTTTGCCATATTGAAAGTTTATTATTATTATATCCTTTTAGTATTATTGTATTATATCTATTTGTATCGTAAAATATCTAGTGTAATATATAATAATAATAAGTGTTGTACGCCACCCTGGCATACCTTAATTTTTGTTGTGCCGTCTTCGCTCCTGCGTCTTCTTCAAATTTGCAACAGAACCCAAAAAGCACTAGAATATTATTACACAGATAATATATATTCATTCAACTCAGCGCACACCTTGCGTACCACATTCATGCAACATTTGCATGCCTCGCGTACATTTGCACAACATTCGCACACTTGGCGCACAACATTCGCACACGTTGCGTATAATATTAATACAACATTCACACAACCTAGCGCACTTAACCAACCTAGCGTGAACTTATGCAAGAATGATACTCCGGAGCATGCGAGCTCTAACGCTGCGAGGCGGAAACTCGCCGAGCTGGTAATCCTCGACGTAGCCTCTGACACCGGGGCAGGAAGTGTGTAAAAAAAATGTAATACATTTGAAGCTTGCCTGAAGTTCTGTAAGGGCCTTGCCAAGCTCCTTGCCGAGTGGTACCTCACCGGGGATAACCTATAAATAAAATCCAGTACGAAATTATTAACATAAATTGAAACGCTCATGCGCTTATTCATTTTTATTTTGTTCGCATTACGTTAATTTTTCTTTTAATCTGGACAAGTGATACTTGTCCAGATTTACACTTACCGGACCGAACGTAGGTACTTGCTTGAAAGCCGAGCCATGCGAGGACCCCGACGAAAGGTTGCTTGACGACACCGCACGAAAATTCACAACGTACGTTAGCAAAACCCTAAACCAGGGGGCTGACACTGGGATACATTCTCTTAACAGTAACGTGTCCCCGTATTGTCGCCACGTAACTAACCCACCATGCGGCGCTAGTAGTCGCCCGCATGACCCCCACTCCGCAAAGCACCTCGCCGTATTATTTCGTCATTTTTTTCGTAATTTTTTCTCGATCTGTCATTGTTCTCGAATAAAAAAAATCGTAGTGTGGTAAAATCGTAATTATTTTATCACATTAGAAGAGCGATTTGTGGCTCATCGCAATTCAACACGTGTTTTCGAGTGTATATTGGACGACGTGTATAACTATGAAAAGCTCACTTTTCCGTGTATAGAACACGCCGATAGTGTTCTTTTACACATAATACAATATTACGTATTGATGCGGATGCAGCAATATTCTGCACGTCTCAACGCAGAACAAAAAAAAGCAATCTGGACAAGAAAAAATCGCAAAACATTGTACAACGTGACTAATCCATTATTTAAAAAATATTAATGTTATCTGTTTATTTCGTTCAATAAATATTTTTAAATACATAATATTGCAACAAGTGTAAATATTGCATCCCTTCCTATATACACATATACTTTTAAATTCTATTCTAAACAATGAATTTTCCAGACGCGTCGAATGCAAATTATGCAGACGCTGCGCGACTGGAGTGGGGGTCATGCTGGTGACTACTAGCGCCGCATGGTGGGTTAGTTTACGTGGCGACAATAACGAGACACGGTAGACCCAGCAGTGCCAGGGGGCTGCCCTAAACCCTATAAACGCGATGCTGTTTATCCACGCGGCACGAATCGACACTTCGTGTCATTTCGCACCCGAAATTCGAGTGACTATAGCGCCGAGTTGGGACATCCGCGAATTAGAGGTTGTCCCGAAAGTCGAGAAACTACAGCGCTGAGACGGGAGACCCGCGAATTATAGTCGCTCCCGAAATTCGAGCGACTACACCGCCGAGACGGGATATCCGCAGATTACAATGCGTTCGGAAAGCCGAGCGACTCTAGCGCCGACGTGGGATATCCGCGCACTAAGGGTTATCCATGATCCCGCGTCAACTTCCCGAGCTTCGGGCTCCAACCGACGCGCTCGAGGCGCTCGACTCTCCTCATGGTACGCGCTGGTTCATAAGGGTCGGAGCGCGGAGCGAATCGACAGTAGTTCTCCGAGTTGCCCCTTATCAAAAGGTAAGATTCTACTGAAAAGTAGTACCTCGACCGACGAAGAAGTGGCTACCCTTCTCGTCCACTGTGAAGAGGGAGACTCCTGATCTCAAGGGGAAGGCACGACTACTCGGACGTGCGGCACCCTAAGAGAAAGAACTCCCCTCCCTTTCGTCCAACCACGCATACGCGTTACGAGACGGCCATAAATTACGCAACGCACAATTTCCCAATTTTTACCCCCCTCCCCCCTCCCCGTAACAGGACCGTAACGCCTGGCATGAAACCCCACTTCTATTTCGTTATGTAACCGGTGCTTTGTCATCAATAATTGCATTTTTTTCAACAAAATAACTAATTATGAAAGGATCGGGTTTATACTCACTTTATGAAGTATATATTCATCTAGTTTTATATCAATTTTTATGAATTAAAAAAAAAATTAACCCTGACTTGGCAACGAAAAAATATGCTCTTCATTGTCCTATCGATATCTTACGAAAGGTTATCTGTGAATAAAAAGTCAACAATTTATCGATATCTATACACACATATCGATATCTATACGTATAACGATAGCTACAAATGTAGCTATCGTTATGCGTATAGATTTCTGAAAAAAATTTTCGCTGAAAATTTTTTTTTTCTGAAAATTTTTTTCGCTGAACATTTTTTTTTCCGCTTAAAATTTTATTTAACTAAAATTTTAAAAGAATTTCTTAAGAAATTTTTTTTTAATTTAAATAATTTCTTAATTATATAATTTTTTTTTCTTTTTTTTTACATTAAATTATAATTTAATAAAACGCGTATAGATGCGTATAGAGAATTTAATAATACGCATAACGATAGCTACATTTGTAGCTATAGTTATGCGTATTATTAAATTCTCTATACGCATTTGCTTATTTTGGATTTTTTTACAAAATGCCGACAGCATGGACATTTTTTTCTCTATACGCGTTTGCTTATTTTGGATTTTTTCACAAAATGCCGACAGCTTGGACATGTTTTTCTATCTTCAAGGCCCTTTTTTGTACTCAAGCAATCTTTAAAAATAGTAATGATCGAAATTTAAAAAAACCGCAATTACAAAAATGTTTTTAAAAAATAAAAAATCGGTTGATAAGTTTTTGAGTATTCACTGAGACAAGGTCGAAAAAGTAGTTTCGAGAAAATCGCGATCAAAGTTTTCGTTCCGTTTTTCTTGATATAAAGTTATGTTTTTTTTCTAGAACATTGATACTTACATTAAAGTATCAAGTCGCGGGCGATATGACAGTTTTTCATGTTCATTATACTTCTCAAAATAATAAGATTTTGCATTTCATCTATTCTGAACGATGAGTTTAAAATTGAAAAACTTGAACATGCAGACATTTTGCTATTTCTGACAGTTCTAAAATCGTGACGTAACGCAAACCTCGACCCCCTCCCCACGTACGTAGACCGTAACGCTAGGCGGACCCCCCCCCCCCCCCCCAATTGCGTTACGTAATTTATGGACGCCCCCTTACCGCAAATCCGGTTTTTTCATTCGTTCTTTTTTTGATCCGCTATACGTTTACGTAGTAACCCTCCCTCACATTATTTCAAGTAAGACCGCAATTATAATAATAATTTCTCCACTTTTCATTGTCAAAACTCTAGCCACGTAATTAGTCATCACCTTGTTTCACTCACTTTCCAGTATAGATTTGGGACAAACTAAATAAAATTTGTTCGGCATGTTTAATTATC
This sequence comes from Ophion costatus, assembly GCA_951751655.1. Taxonomy (NCBI): domain Eukaryota; kingdom Metazoa; phylum Arthropoda; class Insecta; order Hymenoptera; family Ichneumonidae; genus Ophion; species Ophion costatus. The sequence goes on along the minus strand of OX632364.1, from coordinate 35,685,018 downwards.
CGGATTTCGTTCGCTGTGTTTAATTTGTACAAAGATTATTAATTAGTCAAAGATTATTAATTAAAAAGTCTCAAATGTAGCCTATTTATTTCGACAGCTTTTCGTTAAAAAAAAAATGAAGATATTACTCGGAAAATATGATACTAGAATTCTCCAAGTAAATTCTCGAGTAGAACCTCGAAGCTGATCAATCCTTATCGATGTGAATTCGATCTATTATTTTTGTTAGTTTTTTCTCTCTCGCACGTCCACGAATTTACGATTTTTCGACGAAAACAAGACATCGGTACAGAAAAACATGAATAATTTTCGTTAGAGCTACAATTTATTCGAGTTGGAGGTTGATTTTCGTTTGAAAATAGTTCGAGCCACCTTTTCACAGTCCCTGTAGTATTCCTTTATCCACTATTGTGTGTCTGCGTATTCGAGCTCGTTACTACTCAGGAGCTCCTATATTCCCATATTCTCCCATATTCTCAGAGTGGGTGTTCACTGGGAACACGTGTAATTTCATTATGTCCGTTCGTCTGTCATAGCCGCGTGTCCCCCTCGCCCCCGCCCTCGTTATTCTTAAGTGCTGAGGAAAGTAACTCGAATGCGTGGTCCGTCACGCACTTGACCGCTTTTTCTCCATGAACATCCGTTGAATCAGAGTGGAATTGTGTTTGATATTGAAATTTATTCAAATTTCAACCCTGTCCGGCTCAGTCGACTATTGAATTGTATAACAGTACAGCCTCCGCACTCCCCCTCTCTCTCTCTCGCGCTCTCTGTCACACGCACACACACACACACACACACACACACACACACACACACACACACACACACACACACTCACACTCACTACCTATATCTATGTACATAAATATACATGTTCGTTTCTCTCTCTCTCTTTCTCTCTCTCTCTCTCTCTCTCTCTCTCTCTCTCTCTCTCTCTCTCTCGCTCCATATGTCTTCAAAGTGTTCCACCGGCCGTAACAGAATAATTCAAGTTCGCTGACGCGAGCACAAATATTATGATGAACGGTCGTTGCTCGGGGAGAGCGACGCACAAACCGCGGTCCATGCCCTCTCGGTCGGGGTACCTTTTTTAGTGCACGGCCCCGCGACGTGTTCTTCTTTTGAGCCCTCTGCGTCAAGCAGCGAGTGCGTACAGTGTGTGGGCGCGATATGAGGCAGGTGGGCGTTGCGAGAGAAAAATAATAGAATAATATATAGGATAGATTATTTTGAAGACACGCAGTTTCGAGGACCATTCTCGTGGTAACCACTAGTCCCTGTCCCTGACATTAGGTAAACCCCAATGTCGTCAAAGTCACCTTTACGTCAATGGCAAGCGTATTTAGGTGATTCACATTTCAAGAACCGTCCTGTACACAAAATTAACCATTCGTTTGCAATAAAATGTGAGACCGACCTCAAAACAGCCGGACCTTTGCTCCGTATACGGAAATTACTTTTTTAAGCAGTGGACATTCTCAAGATTTCAAGCTCGACGTATTTTGCTTTGTTTTTTTAACTTCAACCTGTATGTTTCGTCGCGGGATTTTATTGTACGTGAAAAAAAAAATAGGTTACTTTTTTCCGAAACGTTTTCTCGTTTGGCCATTATTTTTTTGGATAAATGCAAAAGGGTGTTCAAAATGGCGGCTTTTTATTTTCGAACATAAATCGATACGACGAATTAATAATTGATAAAACAAAAAGAGGGTCTTGGTGTTAGGGAACTGAACAAAATCATATTAGTGTAATTGAATGAACCAATAATATGTTATTTTGGGCTTTTCAATTGGCGCGGGTAGATGTTGGCAGCCTGTGGCAGCCATGTCGTTTTTGTGGCGTCCGTCTAATCTGTTGTTTATTATTCAGTCACTGATGCCAAATCACCATGGCACGTTAGACGATTGAACAGCACGTCAGCACATACAACTTTCAAATAAAAAAAGAATTTCGTTAATACCTCACACACACCTTGTTTTATTCCATTTCAAGATCTACCCGCCCTTATTGAAAAAGCCTTTATTATTATTATCAATTATATATATATCACATGTGTATATGTATTTGTACCCATGTAAATAGAGTATTTATTACTGTTAAATTCCTCATGCAATCTATTATTATTTTTATATATCTAATTAGATATCATATAAGAATCCAATCAATAATAATCTAGTATTATTGTAAATAAGGCTGTATTTATTTTTCATTGCTATATATGCAGGGCGTCCTGTTATGAATGGATAATCCTGCAACCGTCGATAGGTCAGGTCATGTACTACTATATGCTGATATTTCAGTTTTGTAAAAGTCCCGGGGCATTCGAGATAAAAATCATCTTTCGGTTTTTCGCATGCCATCCCTACAAATGATAACCTTTTTTGCCCATTTTTGAAAGTACTCTTGGTTATTTGTTTTATCTAAAAAAGTCGTCTTTTTTACCTTAAATGCTAAGGAAACCACATGAAAAAAAGATCTGCAGAATTTTCATACGAACCGATGCGAACGTCTGGCTTTGATAGCCTGCGGTGTAGAGAAAATACAATTCTACGCATATCGTGCCAATGACGTTAAAAAGTTTCTTAATTATTGTCGATTTATATAATTTGAAGAAACCATGCGCAAAACCAAAATCAGATTTCTTTCGAACAATAACATGTAGCCCAAACCCCGAAAACCGTGGGACTTTTATTAAACTGAAACTCCAGCATATGGTATTCATTCACAACAGGATACCCTGTATATAAACATATATATATGTATATATATATATATATAGGAGACTTCATCCCTTTCCGACAAAGAATCCGATCGACACAAATGCTCTCTCCCCCATCAGATTTCGTCTTCATTTAAATGGCTACGATGGAGAACAAAATAATATCGAAATTAAAAAAAAAAGAGTTGTTTCCACTGCATTCTTTTTATGGAGGAGAAACCCTAAGTTCCCGTCACACAGGAGAGAGGAGGCTAATTGTGAGATTCCTCAGATCGAGAACTTTTTCTTTTCTCAGGATATACAAACATACACACACACACACACACACACACACACACACATATATTAATGCTCGTGGAGCGCATCAACGTCTATGCGGCTAACATTGGAATGTGACGAGGGGAGCATGTACGAATTTACATAAATCAAATACATTATTAATATCGTTGCTGCTGTTGTTATTATCATTTATTGCCTTATGACGTTACAAAAAGGAGGAATGTATGGAAGTGTATGCGCGTGTGTGTGTGTGTGCGTCTGTGTGTGTGTGTGTGTGTGAGAGAGAGAGAGAGAGAGAGAGAGAGAAAGAGAGCCGGTGTGTGTGTGTGTGTGTGTGTGTGTGTGTGTGTGTGTGTGTGTGTGTGTGTGTGTGTGTGTGTGTGTGTGTGTGTGTGTGTGTGTGTGTGTGTGCGTCTGTGTGTGTGTGTGTGTGTGTGTGTGTGTGTGTGTGTGTGTGTGTGTGTGTGTGTGTGTGTGTGTGTGTGTGTGTGTGTGTGTGTGTGTGTGTGTGTGTGTGTGTGTGTGTGTGTGTGTGTGTGTGTGTGTGAGAGAGAGAGAGAGAGCCGGTGTGTGTGTGTGTGTGTGTGTGTGTGTGTGTGTGTGTGTGTGTGTGTGTGTGTGTGTGTGTGTGTGTGTGTGTGTGTGTGTGTGTGTGTGTGTGTGTGTGTGTGTGTGTGTTAACATGGAAGGAAATAAAACTGAGCCAAGAGATGAAACAAACGAGTTATACAGGGAGCTATTCCGTTCAGAGGCGTCCGAAACTCATCTTCCTCTCTAGCCCTCTCGCTCTCTGCGGCTCACTCTGTCTCTCTGTATACTCTTCTGACATCGTATATTTTCCACTTTACGACGGAGCTTCGAGCCCTTTGCCGCGGTTAACGAAATTATTATTTCGTTCTACCCCCCTTCTGGCCTGGTAATTTCTCGCTCCCTTGCGGCCCTTTAACCTCGCGCGTACGGCATACGTCTGGAGAGGCGAGAGAAATTGCCGACAAACTCCCGTCGTGTCATCGCCTCGAATTTATTACAACTGTGAGATAACAGGGAGACCCAGTGTCTGGTAAACGGGCTGTCGGTATTTAACGTTCCAATTGTTTCTATTGTGTATAAAAATCTCGACTCTCTCTCTCTCTCTTGTTCTCTCTCTCTCTCGCTCTCTCGGCCCCTTTCTCTCTTTGTCTCTGGGAAAGAAGCGTCGAAATTGAACAGTTCGCGGTGGAAGGGGCGTGTACACTGATTCGGGACGAAAATCTGTGTCGTGATATTGACCTCGAGAGATTGAGCTCGGATCGGCGTAACATCGCAACGAATGTGGACCGGGAGGATTCCCCTTTTTTTATTTGCTTTTTTCATTCCTCGTTGAGCTGCGGAACAGCCGTCTTGGGGGATTGTGTTTTTTTTCTTCGAGTTTTGAAAATAGTTCAATGGAATTAACTATTAATGAAATTATTATTTTATCGATAAATTGATAATAAATTGACAGAATAAATTGAATAAAATCGAATATGGAATATCAGACTAAGTGGAATTAAAAAAGGTGTCAGTAAAGAGAATCGAGTACGAGTTGTCAATACACTATAGGTGGAGGATAATAATTTATTGTAATGATTTCTTCAGTTTATGATATGAATAGTCATGTCGATATTGATTGTTATTAATTGAATGGGTTGCATTATGGCGGTATGCACATTTACAACGATCCAAACATCCTTTCTTTCTCTCTTTAAGGGATTACGTGGGTTTCGAAACAAAAAAAGCATATTTTCTCTATTGAATAAAAATATAATATATAAATTATTTTATTCAAAATGTTAAGGACACAAAAGAGCAACATTTCAAAAATATTTTTGAAAAATGTCATCCAAAAATTTGCGAAACCTAGCCCTCAAAAAAAAAGTGGCCTCGTGGTGGTCAGGATAACTCATGATAGATTTATCTGAAATTAAAAAACCAAACTTTTTCTGTTAGTGGATAAGTGTAGCTCGTGATGGAACGAAGGATCTGGAAAAAAAATTAATAATTTCACAATATACATACACTATGAATAATTATTGCTAGAATATAGATAATAACGTTATCACGGATAAATTTAAAAGCAGAATAAAAAAATTCTGCAAGTAAACATTTAAAAAATCTCATTTCGATAGATCGTGAGGACTCCTCAACTATTAAAACATAAAATATTTATGTGCACAAGTAAAACATATAACATTAATTATGACCAATAGAATATATTAAAAATAACTATAACAATATTGTGAAATTAATCAATTCACGATATACAGGTAATTTGAATAATTATTGCGAGAGTATAAATAATAATATTATCATCGACAAACTCAAAAACAGAATGGAAAAATTCGACAAATAAATATTTAAAAAATCCCTTCCTATAGTCTCGTTTCCATAGATCGTGACTCCTCAAACGTGTTACAGAGCTCAGGCCACGTGTCACGGAGAAGCCTCCCGAGGCAGTGCCTTTTCGCGCGATCTTTTTAATCCCGGTGCTGAGTGGTTTAAGGCGTTCCTAATGAGAGTCGGGTCAAGTGTGAGACAAGCGGCAACGGGAGGGTGGGGATACACGTGAAAACGGCCGTGGGTTCGTTAGACACTCATAATTTGGTAAGTCAAGTTGTGAATACTTGACTTCCATCGTGCCAGCTTGTAAATCACTCGAGGCTCATCTCGAGTGTGGAACAAACGTAACTATATGGTACACGCACCTCTTTCGTCCACTTCACAGGCCCACTCTCTTATCTTTTGCCGCTTTTTTGGGTGTAGCACTCATCAGGATCGAAAAAAAGGAACAAAAAATTGAAAAAAGGAAATTCGTTTCACTTTTTTGTCCGTCGAACGACTTGAATGGCTGAGGTGCGAAAAAAAATGATTTTTAGTTCCAATGTTTACGATTATTCTGTGAGGGCACGAGAGGGGAGAGAGAGAGAGAGAGAGAGAGAGAGAGAGAGAGAGAGAGAGAGAGAGAGAGAGAGAGAGAGAGAGGGAGCCCAAAGACGTAACTAATTCCCTAATTCGATTAGGCCTTATTTACACGCTATTCATGCCGATCGAGGAGCCCCGTTTATCAATGACACTATAAATCATCGAAGTATAGCCCTCGCGTGGGCGGGAATGTCGAATTTTCGAATCCCTCGCCACGTAAGGAGAGAAAATAAATCGCGTTTTCGTACAACAATATAACGAGCGCTTAGAATATTAATAAATAATTCAGAGACAAAAAAACCTCATAAGCACAAGGACGTGATGACTGGTGACTCATCCCTCAATTATTTATAACTGCTCTTAACTCAGGTTAATTATTATATTGTGGTATGAATAAGTAATAACAGATTATTCGTGGAGTAATGGAGAAATAATATGGAGTAAAAGAAATAATATGGAATAATAATAATGATAATTGATAGGGTATGTTATACTACCAGAATTTTACAAGAGACATCTTATTAATCATTACTGATAGAAGATAAAGGATGATAATAAATTATTGCTAAAAGTAATGGAGTAAACGTTATCTGTTTGTCGTTTAAAAGCATTAATTGGTTATGGTCTTCGTCATATAGTTGTAAAGATATAATTATTATTGTTGTTGTTATTTCACGTATTATTCATTTCGCGTCTAATTATTATTATTAATAGTAGTCTTTAGAGTCGCGCCGATTGGGCGGAAAAGGAAAAGAGAATTTGGAGCATATAAGGCAATGTGAGGCATTTAAAAAAATGATAAGTAGAGACGCAAGGACGAATGTGGAAGATCTCTTCATAGGAGTAAAGAAGCGGATAGGATGGAACGAACTGTTAAGGCGTTACCCCCACTTGTAGCGCAAAAAAAAGGGCCTTTTTCATGAATTTTTTTAAAGAAAACTACAAAACTTTTTTAATCGATCAAGATACCATCTTAAAGAACACATCTTGAGGAACTTTCAGTAATTTTTTTATTGAAAAATATTACATTGTTTAGTGGCAAATGGCCGTCAATGCAATAATGTTTTTATATACACGGTTTGCGGTGACCAACATTGCGGCGAAGCGGATCATCTGAAAAAAAAATGCGGATGGATTTAGTCAAATATAAGTATAAACTAGTCTTTAATCGAAGGATTTTGAAAAATATTCATTTTTCACAAAATGGCGGACAGTCAAAGTTAATGGTTCGATTTTAACGATAAAAAACGGCCGTTTTTTGGCTATAAAACGGCCATTTTTTTTCGAAAAAAAAATCGAACGATTAAAGACTACATTTTTATGTATTGAATAAGCCTGCAAAATTTCAAGAAGATCGGTTCATTAGTGTTCGAGTAATCTTGGTCACCGACTTCAGAAATGCCATTTTGAGAAAAACGCGTTTAAAGGCAGACTAGCCGGTCGTTTACACAACGGATTCTTCTCTTTCAACGCTCATATCTCAGTCAATTTTGTTCGGATCAACTTGAAATTTTCAGGACATATTCTCAGATACTTATACTTCAAAAAAATGCAATAAAAAAAAAGATTTTTACAAAATCGCAAGTGGGGGTAACCCCTTAAGGGGTTGCCCCCTCTTGCGATTTTGAAAAAATCTTTTTTTTTTATAGAGAAATCAGGACCGTACTCTGTGAATACGTGAGGAAGTTCGAGGAAACGGTGCGAATAAGAGAAAACAGGTAAAAAAAAGGGTACAAAACGATAAGTTGTAATAGAATTGTAGTGATGCAAGAAAAGAGCGAAGGAAACCAAAGGCAAGATTATATCTAGACGTAAGAGTAGGATAAGAGAAAAGTATGTAACCACTGTAACTCGATGAAATATTCTTAAGCACGAGAGGCACGAATGGCTAAATAAAATTATATTATATAGTAGTAGTCTTTATTTCCAGCGTATATTTTTTAAGAGTGTTTATACATATGCCTCCCCTAACATTCTCTTCTCCTTTCCATAATTATCATCAATATTTGACTCGATTACTAATAATAATGATTATTTAACATAATTTTTTTCATAATAGAAATAATCATAATAATGTATTAAATATAAAATCCTAGAAATAATTATTATTGTTGTTATTGTTTCTGTCAATTCAACAATTTATATAATTATAAATGATAGAACAAATGGAAAAAAAGTTTCACATTCATTCAATAAGTATCCAATTATCGGTCTCATTGTTCAATGATGCAATTGTAATTTTTCTTTATTTTCACTCGACAATAATTTGATTGTACAATCATTATTATGATTATTGCCTCTTACAATTAGCTTACCATTTGCATAATTGAACATTTGTGTGCCCGTCATTTATGTGCTGCGTCATTGAATTAATTCTATTCAATTATCAATGGTATTTCAAACAACATATTTTTATTATTGTTATTTCTTTCAAATTACTATTCATTCAATAATGCGTATCATTTCTCATGATAAAGCTCCTTATTTCTTATTATAAATTATAACAATTAATAATTTCTTATTAATTTACATTAATAAGAAATTATAATTTGTTTTTTTACAATTAATTAAGGAGAAATTATAATTATAATTTCTTATTAATGAATTAATAATTAATCATTTCTTATTATATAAATTACACTTTCGTATTTCAAAGCAAGTCGATTCAGCACCGTCGATCTTTCGGCGGCTGACGTTCGTAATGTATTGGCAGTCGAGCATACCACAATGACACGCCTTATGACCGCGGACTCAAAATCACCGCTTCCAAAATAGAGACTACGCGATCTTCCAATAATTTCGGATTTCTGTTCTTTACTATTTTCCAAAATAAAGCAAGAAATAAGTGGAAGAAAGAACATTGGGAGACTCTGATTGGTTCGATTCCGGCTATGGGAATCGTTAAAACCTAAGCTATATATATATATATATATTTATATATATATGAGATATTCCATGTAAATCCGGTGGACTTTTTCCCTGACCCCCGCCAATTCGATTTATCTTTTTTTATCTGATTCCATTGACTCTAAAAGACACCTTGATTTCTTTTTTACATTTTTCGAAAGTTTTTTTCGAAAAAAAAAACGTCCCGATTTAAAAATCCGAAAAAAATCCCAAAAATGCGTGATTATATGTAAAAATGTTCAACCTATTACCCGCAGTGGAAATATGATTTTTTCTGTGCTGAAGACGACTTCAATTGAAATGAATACCAGAACTTTTTGACTGCAAACTGTTCAAGCTCCACAACTGAGATTTGGTTATTCAAAAATGGTCAAAAAAAATTCATTGTGGTTGTCAAAATAGTTAAGTATCCGCCCGAAGTAAGCTGTTCTTGAATTTTTCGAATTTTTTGCAACCTTAATCGCTCAGAAAACACAGAAAAAATCATACTTGCATTGCGGGTGATAGCTTGAAAAATTTTACATATAATCACGCATTGTTGGCAATTTTTTCAGATTTTTTAAATCGGAGCGTTCTTTCGGAATTTTTTTTTTTTAACTACGGCTTGTTCCAAAAATGTAAAAAAAATATCAGGCTGTCTTTTAGAGTCAATGAAATCAGATTTTAAAAAATAAATCGAATTGGCAGGGGTCAGGGAAAAAATTCACCGGATTCACGTGGAATGCCTCATGTATGTGTATATTTATATATGGTGGTCGTCATCGCGGATTGGCTAATCTTTGGGATACGCGGTATTAAATTATCCAGCAGCGGGCACTTTTTAAATACCGTTTCTCTGGAAATTTGCATACCGTTTGAATATCTGCATAATTGAAAGAAAAATAAAAGGAATAAAAAGAAAAGGTTTGCAATTCTGCGCCCGTTGGGAGGGGGCAGAAGGTCAGGGGCCTTTGAATGAAAGTGGCGCTCTCGAAAATGGCGTGCAGGCCTTTCGATTGTGGATTATTTATAATAACAAAGAAAGAGAGTGAGAGAGGGGGGGCGAAGACATTTGATACGCATGAATCAGAATTCTTTGTATTCGAACCGACGAGAAATACAATTTGGAGTGTGTTTCTCGCGACGGTGATGGGGACCACACCTCTCGCTATTTCAAGCTCTCGCTGCTCTCATATGCTCGAGTCGTCGCGCTCTTTCTCGAGGAATTCGCGATTCAATCGCGCGGGTAGATACCAAGCTATTATGTAGACAAACGCTAAGCCGAAATTGACCGTTTATATAAAGACTGATCTCTCTCTCGCTCTCTCTTACTTCCCCCTTCTTACCGTTCGCCCTCGCTCGGCTTTTTGTTAGAGAGGGGGAAGAAAGAGGACAAGAGTGACAGAGGAGGAGAGAGAGAGAGAGAGAGAGAGAGAGAGAGAGAGAGAGATTGATTGATTGATTGATTGATACAGTTTATTATGCCCCAGTAAACTTTTAGACAAATTAAGGATGTAGAGTCCCTATGAAACATGTTAATGCTAATTGTTCAATAAATAGCTTCTTAATCGTCATGAAATTTTTACACGACCTCCTGAATACTTCGTGTAAAAACATACCAAATTGTCAGAATTCTATCATCATTACTTCAACCTCCTTAAGGGTTCAAATAAAAAATGATAAGAAAATTCGGAAAATTTGGTATGTTTTTGTATGAAGTATTTCAGAGGTCGTGTTAAAATTTCACGACGATTAGGAAGCTCGTTATTAAAAAATTAACATTTTGTTAAGAACAATTTTTAAAAGAAATAAAAAAAAATTTATCAATAAACTTCGTTTTGTTTCCATTGCTTTCAGTATATTGTAGATATTATAAAATTGAGAGGTCAAAAAAAAAACTTATTGCAAAGTTACATCAGTTTCCATAAAACAACATTTAATTTGTGAATGTTAATTGTTCAGTAACAAGCTTCCTAATTGTCGTGAAATTTTTACACGACCTCTGAAATACTTCATACAAAAACATACCAAATTTTTAGAATTTTATCATCATTTGCGATTTGGGACTCGACATCCTTAATGTCATACAACTTGATACAGTATGTGCAATATGTGCAATATTCAACTAAACTACTGGTAGAAGGTAATGAGAAATTATACAATATTATACAAAATAAAACTTATAATAATAATAATACAAAATAATACAAAATGATAACAATAATCATAATACAAAATGATAAAGAGTTGTAAAAGCATCATAACAATAATAATAACATCAGTAATAGTGGTAATAATACCCGTTGGGGGCGGAAGTGAGGGTCGAGATAAAGTATAAAGTATAAAGCGTGCATGCAATTCGAGTCAACCAGAGAAGCCAAAATTCACGTTAAAACGAGAATTAAGAAAGAGAGGAGAAATGAGAATAAAAATAAAAATATTAAAAATAACGATATCAAGGTGAGAATGATGAAGATGCAAATGTAAGTGAAAATCAAAAATAGAAAATCAATAAAATAAAAATGCATCTGAACATAGCGAGAGAGAGAGAGAGAGAGAGAGAGAGAGAGAGAGAGAGAGAGTGGAGAGAGTAAGAGAAAGAGGTAAACAGATAAGAGGAAACGAAAGAGAAAGGAAGGAACTGGCAAGTAAGGGAAGAAAGTGGGAGAAAAGATCGAGTGACCGAGGGAGATTCTTCCCCTCTCTCTCTCTCTCTCTCACCCTCCCCCTCTCTCTCCCTCCCCCTTCTCTTTATTTTCTGTCTTATTTCTTTCTTACCTCTTTCTGTCGTTTTTTCTGTTTATTCCTCTCTCCCTCTCTCTCTCTCTCTCTCTCTCTCTCTCTCTCTCTCTCTCTCTCTCTCTCTCTCTCTCTCTCTCTCTCTCTCTTACGACGTATTATTCTCCCGAATTTATAAGCGCTTCGCCAATTGGCAATTCCGTTGAGCATGCAAGAGCTACGATCGTAAAGCTTTTGTAGCCGCGCGCAGTTCACGTGCCTTACATACGAGAACGCGGGGGCGATATATTGTAACGAGTTTGCGATATATTAACGTTCTCGGTAGGTCGATCATCAACACTTGACTTTGACCCCCATATTGAACCGGAGAGATTCAAGCGATTCGCCAAATGAAGTGCCATCGTGCAACGAAAACACCATGATCGAACGCACGAAGAGACTATAAAGCGATCGTCTTTAAGGGCGGTGTTAAGTTAATTCGGCGAAAAAAGGCATGTTTTTAAGATTTTTTTTTGGCGTAACGAATAGTGTTCGTTTATTGAAAAATTTACATATAATAAAGTAACATTTGAACAACATTCTCCTAAATTTGCATCGCAAAATATTCAAAATTGAGCGAGTGAAAATTAAACCCCGGAGGCGCCTCGAAAAAAAGTTGGTTTGCGGTGTGCACCATAACTCGCAACAGAATCATCTGAAATAAAAAAATCAAAATGCATTTGTTAAAGGAGATGTTTCTCGAGGTAATGACGGGAGGATTTTTTTTTTTTCGATTTTTCGTAGCACTTGGGAGCCAAAAACCCGATTTTCGCTAAAAAAAATCGGCTAATTTGTTGTTGAAAAATTAGTAATTATTAAAAAAAACAAAAAAGCTCTCGACAATGCCTGGTGAATTATGTGAAGAAGTACTGTGCAAAATTTCAAAGCGATTGGTCCAGTAGATTTTGAGTTATCGTGCACACGGACTTCAAATATGACAAGTCTCAGAAAAACGGTTTGAAAAACGCAGAAGAGTTTGGTCGCTTAGCGCTCCTTGCACATAAGTTTGAGAACACTTCTCGATTGCATAAAAATCTGAGAAAATTCATGCATATTAAAGGTACTCAAAAGATTAATTTTGCATAATAATAATTCCAAAATGTTATTAACAAAATGATGAAAAAAAAAAATTAGTCAACAAATTTCCCCGCAACCCAATTTTTTTTCGTGATTCGTTCATTTTTCTGAATACGTATGAATTTTTTCAGATTTTTCAATTATCTTTGAATTTTTAGAAATTCAAAATAAAACTCGATAATTTTCTTATACTCACTCAAAGTCGTCGATGCCAGGTCCGTAGAGCAAAAGGCTTCCATCAAGATGATCGAGAGCATCCTTTTGCGTTTGTCTACGCAAAACTCTTTCTTCTTTACTGTCGTGCGCCGCTTGCTCCTCTGCTAACTACTAATATACTGCTAATCTGCTAATACTAATATACACCATGCCTCGAATATACATAACGGGACCGGAACAGGCCCGTTTATCAAGAAATTTATTCGGGGTCGAAAAATACAATAGCGCGCCGCGCAGCTGCCGCCCAGATATAAAACCCGGATCGACTTGAAATTTTAACACAATATTCTTGATATATTATGCATTCATTTTAAAAAAAAATTTTAATACTTTACCCCGCCCTTAACGGACAATAGTTTTTTTTTCTATTTTGAATTGGCAATGTCAATTTTTTTTAACTTTATCTGAAAATGAACTTTTAGCTGAAGAATGAAGATAAAAAATAATTAATTGGGAATTTATTGATTGAATCTGCCATTAGTTAATAGGAAAGTAGGATTAGATTTTTATTCAATCCACAATTGAGTATGGGAGAAATGGATGTGAAATTTGATTGAGATCACACTTTTTTAATGAACGAGAAAAATCTTTAATAAGCAATAGACAATCATTTTTCTTTTGTTTATTAAATCTTTAGTCAACAATAATTAGTAGAAAAATATTATTATTATTATACTAAATTCGCACTTAGTTAATGGATAAATAGACGGGCCTATTAGACGCGCACTTCTATTCGGCTATCGATAAAGGCTCCATTTTTCCTAACATTACAAACTCAAATAAAAAGAAGAGCAAATGAAATTTCACTAAATCCACAATTAATTGGTGGGAAAGTAAAAATAGAAATATCTTCAAATCCAAAATTAACTATTGGAAAAATATCACATTTAATGAAGGGAGACCTGGGCAGCGCGAACAGCCCAGCCATTAATAGCAACGGTGAAATAAACTTTCAATAAATCCGGAATGAATTGGAAGAAAAATAAGAGGAAAAATTGAGTTGAATTCAAAATTAATTAGTAGAAAAATAGAAATATAATTGCACCAAATCCATAATTGCTTAGGACATAGATAGAAGGACCCATTGATACGCATATATTTCCATTTCGGATTAGTAAATTCTTCATTTTTCCTAACAATAAAAATACAAATTTAAAAATATCGATTGATGGGTATTTTCTTCTATTTTTCTACCGAATAATCCGTACCATCTCTCTCGATGATCTCGATGATCGAGCCATCAACGAAATATTGATTGTCGTACAGGTAGATGATTCAAATTAGAGGAGAAAGGCAAAGCTTGGTGCACAGTATCAACCGATTGCAATCAGCTAATGCGTGAGCTCATTAAGGGGCGTGGGGAGAGGGGGAGAGAGAGAGAGAGGAGTACACGCGGCTGGCCAGTATGGCGAGAGTACGAGCGACGTTGAATTGGCCAGGTCAGCTCTCTCGTGTGACAGAGGAAGAGGCTCGTTACGAAGGTACGTGCTCGGTTCGCGAACTATAAGGGTGCCCCGTTCATCGAGTCGTAGCTGCTTTAGCTGCATCTATCGCACCACTCTGTGCACTCCGATACCCACCACGATGCAATGCCAATATCACTTTCGACCCTTAGAGATGAAGGAGTCCGAAAAAAAATTAAAACCACATCACACCACTTCATCGTATCACCATAACAATTAGGATAAAAAAGTGCGAGGAATTAAAAAGTTCCGCTGAAAATTTTCAGTTTGTGTGAAATTTGAGAGCACGGAAGACAAAATACTGATTGTGACAATGAAATTACGAAAATTACATTGGCGAGAGAAAATTGCGACAAATAAAATTAACTTTTAAGCTTTTAAGCAAAAATAAACTTTAAATTAAAATTAACTAACAAATAAAAATAACTATAATATTAAAATTAGAGAGAGAGAGAGAGAGAGAGAGAGAGAGAGAGAGAGAGAGAGAGAGAGAGAGAGAGAGAGAGAGAGAGAGAGGACAATAAAATTATAAAAATTATCTAAGAGAGGGAATTTTTTTTTTTTTAATTCAAAGCGGAAAGCTTATTACGGCCCTAGAAATATTTTAGACAATAGGAAAAATGGCTAAAATTTTCTTAGAGTGCGAAAATTCCAAAAAATAAAATGAGAGAGAGAGAGAAGTGAAATTCGCCGTCTCGAGTTTCGGTGTTACATCCGAGGCTCTCGACCATGCAAACAGCCGGGCACTTTGTACATCGAACGAAACGCGCAATTAGGAACTAACGACACGTACACGAATGTACATCCGAGAGGAAGTGGATGATACTCGTGTATACAGTTTAGCTGGGCAATTACCGCTGAGAGGAGAGAGAAAGAGAGAGAAATAGAGAGAATACCTGCTGCGTTCCATGGCTTCGAGGAAGTTGCGTGCGATCGTGATATAATACCTACTATTCATATACATATATATATATATATATATATATATATATATATATATATATATATATATATATATATATTCATATATGTGTGTGTATTTTTTATTGTTAAATTAAATTGAAATAACATATAACTTTCTATACATACGTAATATATATAGGTATATGTATACGTATTTATATATATATATATATATATATATATAATAAAACGGTACCGCTGGTATAACTCGTTCGTTCGTTCATAACTCGAGAACAACTGATTCGATTTCGATGAATATTTCACGCAAACACGGGTCGACGTCTGGAATAGGATTAAGACTGACGGGCATTACGCTGTGTAGTTAATTACAAATACATATTGATTCTATTGCCAACAGAAAACGAACTAGCACAAACGAATAAACCGGTGAATAAAAATAACAAAGAAACAAAAGTTGACGAATAATCATGAGTTCTGTGTGATTCTTTTATTTTCATAAACGGTTTTTGCAGCTCGTTATTATTTTCAATAAGCAATATGTATGAAGAATGAAAAAAAAAACTTTCACAAACGATCAAATTAGGTAATTAAGAATCATTGACAAACAATGAGGCACGCTTTGTCTGTAAATCAGTAAATTTCTGTCTGTATGATAAAACTGTAAGGGGCGCTTTGTCTGTAGCTTATTAATTTTTAGAAATTTCTGTTTCGGTCGTTTGTAAATATGAACTAAATCAATTAGAAGTGGATATGTCTATATAGATAGTTACGTATCTGTTTATTTATATTTAATTGTTCATCAGTTTTTATATTTATTTATTTATTCATTTATTCATTTATTCATTTATTCATTTATTCATTTATTCATTTATTCATTTATTCATTTATTCATTTATTCATTTACTCATTCATTCATTCTTTCACTCATGCATTCATTCACTAATTAATTTATGCATTTGTTCATTCACTTGTTCATTTACGAACGTATTTATTTATCCATCCATTAAATCATTCGCGCACTTTATTCACTTATTTACACACGGAGAAAAATACGGCCTCAAATTATAGCACTCGTTGCCAGAATTCTAATATTCAGTGCTAGAAAATATAGCAGTTTACTGCCGGTTCGGAAATTTTAAGACTTGTTGTTATAGAAGTATAAAAATGATTCTCACACCGTATAGTAAAAATGATGCGTGCATATTACATTTGAAACTATTCTCGCATAGGCGCGAGTCCAATGCGCTGTATAGTAAAAATAATGCGTGCTTTGTAAAATACCAACCTTTATTACACGCTATATTTTCATATGGATTTTACTATACGTATAGCATGAATCTTCGTGTATGTATAGATTTTACTATACGCATAGCATTAATCTTCGGCGTATAGCGAAAAATATTACGAAGTTGATTAGTAAAATGTGACTCTTTATACCGCGTACTTTTGGTAGAATACTGGAAACTAGTTGTTCCAATTACGTGGGCAAAATGTTTTTTGAATACTACGAAAAATCACAACATGCCGAATAAAATGAATTATTTGTATGAGTTTCCGTGCCATATCGTAGGTTAAAATTCAAATTTCTTCATTATTACTATACCATAATTACAATTTTTATCTTCCATTCGATACTTTTCGATATTTAATGATATTTTTTTTAGAAGCATGGTTTTAATTCTTAAGGCGTTACCCCCACTTGTAGCGCAAAAAAAAGGCCTTTTTCATGAATTTTTTTAAAGAAAACTACAAAACTTTTTTAATCGATCGATACCAAAAATGATAATTGATAGGGTATGTTATATTACCAGAATTTTACAAGAGACATCTTATTAATCATTACTGATAGAAGATAAAGGATGATAATAAATTATTGCTAAAAGTAATGGAGTAAACGTTATCTGCTAGTCGTTTAATAGCATTAATCGATTATGGTCTTCGTCATATAGTTGTAAAGATATAATTATTATTGTTGTTGTTATTTCACGTATTGTTCATTTCGCGTCTAATTATTATTATTAATAGTAGTCTTTAGAGTCGCGCCGACTGGGCGGAAAAGGAAAAGAGAATTTGGAGCATATAAGGCAATGTGAGGCATTTAAAAAAATGATAAGTAGAGACGCAAGGACGAATGTGGAAGATCTCTTCATAGGAGTAAAGAAGCGGATAGGATGGAACGAACTGTTAAGGCGTTACCACCACTTGTAGCGCAAAAAAAAGGCCTTTTTCATGAATTTTTTTAAAGAAAACTACAAAACTTTTTTAATCGATCAAGATACCATCTTAAAGAACACATCTTGAAGAACTTTCAGTAATTTTTTTATTGTTAAATATTACATTGTTTAGTGGCAAATGGCCGTCAATGAAATAATGTTTTTATATACACGGTTTGCGGTGACCAACATTGCGGCGAAGTGGATCATCTGAAAAAAAAATGCGGATGGATTTAGTCAAATATAAGTATAAACTAGTCTTTAATCGAAGGATTTTAAAAAATATTCATTTTTCACAAAATGGCGGACAGTCAAAGTTAATGGTTCGATTTTAACGAAAAAAAACGGCCGTTTTTGGGCTATGAAACGGCCATTTAAAAAAAAAAAAAAATCGAACGATTAAAGACTACATTTTTATGTATTAAATAAGCCTGCAAAATTTCAAGAAGATCGGTTCATTAGTGTTCGAGTAATCTTGGTCACCGACTTCAGAAATGCCATTTTGAGAAAAACGCGTTTAAAGTTTCAATTTCAGTTTCCACGAAGAACGGATTATTCTCTTTCAACGCTCATATCTCAGTCAATTTCTTTCGGATCGACTTGAAATTTTCAGGACATATTCTCAGCTACTCATACTTAAAAAAAATGCAATAAAAAAAATCGATTTTTTCAATAATCGCAATTGGGGGTAACCCCTCAACTCCGAGGCCCCTATTTTCTCCGAGGGGCCATTCACTACTGAAATCATCTAATCACCTCAAATGAAATCACGAGCGAAATCATAAGAAATCACTCGAAATCATCCGTCATCGTCGATTTCAAAATATCCTGAAGAATGTTTGAAATCTTCTTGAAATTATATGAAATCACATGAAATCACATGAAATCATGTGCATTCATGAATTCTTTATTTTACCAATAATATTCATAATAGGCACACGTTCTCAAGCGCGATTGAGAATTTGATAATTGAAAATTTGAGAATTGAGCATTTGATAAA
The DNA here is from genome assembly GCA_951751655.1 of Ophion costatus. Classification (NCBI taxonomy): domain Eukaryota; kingdom Metazoa; phylum Arthropoda; class Insecta; order Hymenoptera; family Ichneumonidae; genus Ophion; species Ophion costatus. The sequence continues at coordinate 35,666,520 of OX632364.1, read as the reverse complement.
GTCCAGTCATTAGGGATGACTATCGATATTTTGGAATGCGATAAATTTGCTTTGAAGCGCGCAGAAATCGTTGACGAAGCGAATGAATCGGATGCAAACAACCCGAACCAAGATTTAGACTCTCTTGCCGATAAACACGAGGACGGATTTTTTTCAAATACTCACAATGACTTGAATATTCTTTCAATATTCTTATATGTTTCTTATATCTTGCAATATTCTTATTGCAAGATATCTTGCAATAAGAATATTGCTTATATCTAGCAATATTCTTATTGCAAGATTTGAATATTCTTTCTAATGTTTCAGAGTCGATTGAATTGAAAAAGTATGACAAAGTAAAGATTAAATTGCACGAAAAAAGTCCGTTTGTCGTAGTGAAAGATCGCCAGGAGAATGAGTTTATCGTGCGGAAATCGTATATTTGTTGGCTATTAAATAAGGGTTCGTGCCAATTGAGCAGTGACCGACTGCAAAGAGTGAAAGATTCTGAAATTACCCGCGCTACAAACGTACGAAAAGCCGAGACTAAAATACAAGAAACAAAGCATTCACAAAAACGTGCAATGAGATTTGTATCGGCGATTGGTGCCTATTCAAAAAATCTAATAGCTCCAAGTGTTTCGTGGGCCTAGTATTAAGTTTTGCTTACGTGCAAGGAATCACTCTTCGAAGTCACGAGTATTCCAGTGAGTATGCACGTATAAGCGGTAATACCAAAGAGATTGGAGTCTTATGTAATTGGTATGAATCCTCCAAAAACAATACTGATTTAATTTCCGTGCCAATGGACGTACACGGCTATTTAAACATAAAACAATACCACGTTACCATTTCTCCACCGATTATAACGGATAAAGCTTTAAAAATTGATGACGCTGTGTATAAAAAAATGAATAATTCATTGTAAACTGTATGTATCTTTTTTTATCGTAGACCTAGCCTTCTTTCCTATTTCTTTACGCTGACTGATATTTTGAAATCATGATTCGAATCACATGGTTTTTAACGAAATCACTAAAAATCGGAAACGATTCTTTGAAATCATGTACAGATTAGATTATAAAAATCATACACGAAATCACATGAAATCAACTACTCATTGGAATCATTGGTGCACATAAATAAAGAGTGAATGGCCCCTCGGTTTTCTCCGTGCATGTATCCAAAGCACCCTCGACCCGTCCACCGTCTTTCCCGGTCACCTCAGCAACCCGCTACATCGCAGCACCGAAGCAAAACGCCCCCTAGTCCATCCGTCTCTCCCGCAACCGACCGGTAATTCCCGAAGCGGTGGCCCCTTGGACACTGGAAAATTCCGAATAACCGAACGCGCGAACGTTGTTCCCTGTTGCAGCGCGAGTACACGGAGGAGTGCGTGTTCAACGAGACGTTGGAGGAGCACAATTACAACACGTACAGTTCGGTGCGTTGGTCGACGCCGAAGAAGAGTCTCTACCTGGGTCTGAACCGTCGCGGCCAGCCGCGCCGTGTGCAGGCCCGGGGTCACAACCTCGGCAGGCTGTCGGCCTACGCGAGGGTCTTGACGCAGTTGGCGCCGGCGGAGCGCGTGGAGGCCCTGCAGGCTCGCATGCTCGGTGCCCAGCACGCGGTACGCCATCATCACAATTCCAATCATCATCATCATCAGCATCACAGCAATCATCGGACCAAGCATCAACCGCAGTCGCCGCCTTCGCAGCAGCAGCAGCAGCAGCAGCAGCCGATATGTCCGACCTTGCCGCCCCAGGAGAAGGACGGCCGTGACAAGTTTCGCTGTCGCAAGCGAAAGAAGAGAAAAAAGTGGAAGCGCCGTTGCGCCGAAGGTGAGAAGCCGGGCCCTCATTGCGCCGTTTCGGACAACGGCCACGGAAGAGCGTCGACCAAGTCGCCGAGTCCAACGGGCGAATCGTCCGGTGGTCCGGAGTCGAAGAGGTCATGCGAGGGCGAGGCGAGCGTGGAGCTGTGCCGGAAGCAGGCGTTGGACGCCCCCGCGAAGAAACGGAAGTCGCGAATAGAGGGGTCGAAGCAGCCGTCGAAGAGGCGAAAAGAAACGAGAGGGAGGAAAGCCGAAGACGCGTCCAGCGTCGATGGGAAGCCCGTAGGTGAGATCGCCGTAAACCGGAAGAAGAGACCAAACCCGTCGAGGCAGAGATCCTCGTCGGCCAAGAAACGGATCACCGGAAGACCAACGAGGACGACAGCCTCCAACGCGACCGGCAGCCTCGGGGTGACCTTGCCCTCCGCTTGGTACCCGACGACTCGCGCCGCGGCTCTGCCGACGGAAGTTTCATCTTGGTGGCCGATGCGATCCGAGAGCACACTTCCGGCACTGAGGAACTCCGTCACGGGGCTGACCTCCGAGGTCACCCACGAGCGAGGACTGAGCCTCCTGAGTGGAAAGTCCCGCGCCATTGGTGACATCCCGGAGCCGGCTTTCGACGATACCTCGACCACTGACAGCCCCCACGGCACCCTCGTCCATGAACCACGATCCTCGCTCGAGGATCGCACCAACGTCGCGGACCTCGCCGACGATTGGTCCGCCGAGACCAGCGACGAGGTCAAGTCCGACGAAACCACGTCCCTGCGGGAGGACAACGACACCACGCCCAATTACTACGGGGACTACGGTACCCACGTACCCACCATGGACACCGTACCACCCAGAACGACCGAGGACTACACACGCACGATCGGCCCGCGATCGGATGCTTCGTCGATCGAGCACGGACGAGATCGGCGGCCGAACGGACAATCGTACGACGGACTCGCCATGTGAGACGGACTAGGTTTTTTTTTTTTCGTTTTTTTTTTTCATCCTACACGGCGTGCAGTTTCGTAGGAACGAAAAAGGAGGAATGAAAGGACAACGAGGATCGCACCACGCGTTTGTTGTAAACTTGTGTACATATTAGCGTATTACGAATTCATTGATGCGCGATCGTTCATCGAAGGGGAAAGAGATCGTACCGATCGCCAAATTTTCTCGTGCTGTTGTATGCATATATATATATATATATATTTTTTTTTTAACGCCTTCAAACTTTGCACACATTTTTTTTAAATATCTCGATTGTGTTTTTACGTGGGGAATTCGAAAATTCTAGTTCGACCTAAATTGCGGTCGCCCAAATTTATATATATGTATATATATATCTAGAATTTATAATCTAGAATATATATCTAGATTCTAGAATCTATAATCTAGAATTTCTAGAATGTAGAATTTCTAGGATTCTAGATTCTAGAAATCTAGAATTCTAGAAATCTAGAAATTCTAGAAGTCTAGAACTCTAGAATTCTAGAATTCTAGAATCCTTGAGTTCTAGAAATTCAAGAAATGTCTTCATTCTGGAATTCTAGAAATCTATAATTCTAGAAATCTAGACTAGATTCTATAATCTATAATCTAGAATTTCTAGAATGTAGAATTTCTAGAATCTAGAATTCTAGAAATCTTGAATTCTAGAAATTCAAGAAATTTCTTCATTCCAGAATTCTAGAAATCCAGAATTCTTGAAATCTAGAATTCTAGAATGAAGAAATTTCTTGAATTTCTAGAATTCTAGATTTCTAGAATTCTAGATTTCTATAATTCTAGATTTCTAGAATTCTAGATTTCTATAATTCTAGATTTCTAGAATTCTAGATTTCTAGAATTCTAGATTTCTAGAATTC
>OX632364.1:35625339-35657839 GCA_951751655.1 Ophion costatus | reverse complement strand
TTTCCTTGGCCCATGCACGGTTGGGTGACCGAAATGACAAAGAATTTGAGAGGAGAACCAATATATATATATATATATATACATATATATATTTTTATTATTTATATATAAATATTATATATAACATATAAATATATGTTATATATATATATATATATATATATATATATATATATATATATATCATCGTTTCTTCCCTTTTTTAATGTTTAAAAACACACAAGCAAAATGTTTCTCAATAAAGTATTCTCCATCATTTCTAAGGCCATAAAAAATGTTGTGACTTTTTTATCCCTTCGAATTTTTCTTCGATGTTTATAGACAAACTTTGAACTCTGCAAGGTAAATCAAAAAATTAATTTCCACACTTGGATGTTTCAATTCTAGTATGTTGTTGGATATTTAAAAAAATTGTAAGACATTATTATTGATATTATTTTTATGCTTATTATTATTATATATCGATAGCAAGTTATTGCCATCATTATTATTAATATATCATAATATAATAATAATAAAAATAATAATTTCTTACTTTCTTTGAAATATCTTATTTTATTATTTTTACAAACAATTTTTTTTTTTAGTACTTATAGTAATAGTGAGAAAAATAATTTCTGTGTTTTCTCTTCAATATTGAGCAGAATTTCTCTAGTATTCGATTCTAGTATGTTTGTCAACATTCAAAAAGCAAGAAATTATTATTTTTATTATTATTATTGAGATAATTTGCATATAATAACAATAATAGAAACAATTATTATCGCGATTAATTGTTTTTTTTTTAATATTGAAAAACATACTAAAATTAAAACATCCAAGTGCATATATCAAGTGTACAAATTAATTTGCTGACTGTCCTCGAAGAGTTCAAAATTTTTCGGTTGCAATTAAAAAACGGTACAAATCACCAAAACGATCGTCATAATGAACGACCGTTTAAAAAAATGATAGAGACTACTTTACCAATCACCATTTTTGTGCATGTTAAAATAAATAAAAAACGGAAGAAATAATGATCTACGTAGAGAAGACCGTTGCGACCTCCACCTTAAGGACCCGCTTTCCCTGTCCCTTCGTCTCCACCTTTCCGACGCGGGGAAAAGGAAATAATATTAATTGGCGGAAAATACACGCCCACATACTCGTGAAGAAAAGCGAAAAATTGTAACGTCGAAAAAAAAAGTAACCGAAGGGAAAGAAAAAATCCTGCGCGCCCTTGAGCATTCACCGAAGATTCTACGACACTGCCATTGTTTTTTTTTTTTTTTTTTTTTTTTTTCGACACTGTATTTAATCTCATAGACTGAAACTATTAAGTTTAGGCAAGTATTTCGATTACAATGAAGAAAGAACAGTTTTTTTTTTCTTTTTTTTTGTAATAAGAGTTTGAGGGAGGGTTCGAATTTTGCCGAGAAGAATGTGAAAAAGATTGATATTTATTGCGTACCTTGGTCACTTACCTCGAGGCAAACTTAGAGAGAGAGAGAGAGAGAGAGAGAGAGAGAGAGAAAGCCTTCTTATTTTTTTTTCTTTTTTTTTTTCTTCTCTTTATTGTAACCAAAATGTATAGGAAGATCGCGGATGCTACCTTGTGATAATCGTTTGTGAGCTCTCGCGGAGTCGATCGTCTCTCGTCGGAAGGAGAAAAAGAAAGAAGCAAGTGTCACCTGAAATTTGCGACGGACACACACTCCTCTCGTGCCACGTGCCTATGCCCCATCCCCCCGTTCTATCGACCCCATTCCTGGCCGATTGCGCCGTAAAAAAAAAGAAGGAGAAAAGATCGAAGAAAAAGAAAAGGAAGAATGAAACGATCCTCGTCCATCGACACGACCCCACCATATCGTCGCCATACACTTTTTAGAATAAATAAACGAATTATCATTGAATACAAAACGAATGTGTTTTTATTTACGACGAGATTGCGTTTCGGCGCTCCTGCGGGACGGTGTACTTTTTTTTCCGTTTTTTGGGCCGAGCAATTTTCATAATGGGAGAAATTTTATAAACGATGACATACAGGCGAAGATTTTTATGGATTTTTGTGGGAGGTGAGAAAAATTGGATTTTTTGGTAGCAGGAAAAATTTGGTAAAGTCAGGGTTCGAATAATCATTTTGTAATGTGGAACGATACGTTTTTGAATAATAATAAAAATTGTGGGAAATAACGTTTTTTGATAATAATGAAACAAAAGCGTGTTTTCGTTTTTGGGGGAATCAATTTCTTTCTGTTCGGATTATAATTTGAGTTATGATAATTTTGTCGTCTTTGGACTAAGACATTTCGATACATGGTTTTTTCTTTTGAATTGCTAGACGATAAAAAAATTGACGGTTTTGTATATTTTGATGAGACGTAGAAAAAAATCGATTCTTACGTAATAGTGAAAATCAATGAAAATCAAAATAACAAAAATTTGGCAATAAAGTTGTGGGCAGCAACAAAAAAATCTGCAGATATTAATAATTTCGTAATGACACGCATCTCCAGAAACCGCGTTTTGAACGATAATGAAATTATTTAATAATGTTGAAGAAAACCTATAACAATTAGGTTTCCACAATAATGAGAATCTCAGAAATCAATTCTTGCATAATAATAAAACATCTGCAAAGATTCGTTTTTCGACAATGAAAAGCATCGGCAAAATTTTGTTTTGAGACAATGACCATCTGCAAAAATCGTAATGGAAGAGATTTACGAATAAAAACTGTAGGTAATAAAGAAAAAGTCTGCAGTAATTACTATTTGCATAAAAATATAGATAATGACTCAAAAAATCACATTTGGAGGAGTGATAAGCTTCGTAATTTCATGATAAGAAAAAAAATCTAGAAAATCTAGTGTTCGCGTAATACTTTTAAAATAAAAAAAATCAGTTATTGCCTAATGACAAAAATATCTAGAAATCAGTTATTGCGTGACAAAAAAAAATCTCAAAAAATCAGATTTATCATACCAATAAAGGAACGCGCCGAAATCAGATTCCCCGTAATCTCCAAAGGTCAAAAAAGAATATTTTTACACAATGATAAATAACTGAAAAAAATCGGTACTTGCAAAATAATGAAAATATGAGAATGTTTTTTCTTTTAACTTTAAAAACGTTAAAAATGCCAGCAATTGTCAATTGTCCACGAACCATTTTTTTTACAAAAAAAAATAAAGTTTTCATCTCGTTCGAACGACGCCAACTTCAACTCCGTCCTTTTTCGACCCCTCTCGTAATTTTTTTCGCTCTAGAGAACCGTAGGATAGACGCGAAGAAGTTTCGCAGTGATCGAAGATCATCGAAATTCTTCGGCATTCCGTGCTCGCCATCGAGTCGACTACGCCCGACCGCGGTCACCGTAAAAAGTCTCCGCGAAGAAATTTTCGTTTTTTTTTCGTTCTCCTTCTTTCCACTTTTTTTTCGTTCAAGCCGCGAACTGGCTCTACGAATAATGTATGCATAAGCCGGTTCAAGAACCTCGTTTAGCCCACAAATCTTCGGGCCCATCCGCGCACTCAAAACAAACCGCCACAAGGCCACGCAGGATTCAAGGATTTAAATTTAAACTCCGCACGTTGGAGCAACGATGACGATTTTTCAACGCGGCAATTGCGATCAGATAACTTCCGGTACAACGGGGCAAACGCGGCATTCCTTCGTTATATATATATATTTTTTTTTTCGTTTTTTCTCCTCGCCTTCTCGCAGTTTAGGATCGCGAAAATATCGCAAGGACGAGGTGCGAAGAAGTGAAAATAGCTCTGGAAATCTAAATATTTAAGAATTAACGTTTCTGATTTCCGTTGTTGGCCCACCCGTGCTAAAATATTCGGACACGGAAGTCATTTTTCAGCTTCGTTCTTCGCTTCGACACCCCTGTATTTTTTAAATCAACATTTTCGAAAATGCCGTTTTTTTCCAAATGAATATATCTCGGAAACTAGAAGTAACTGAAAAAAAATGTCTGTACACAAAAGTTGTAGTTTTGTGTTAGCTTTCGAGCGGACGACTCGAAATAATTTTTAAGTTGCGGTAACGCTGATTTTTTACCAAAGAAGGGGAAATTTTTTATTTATTAAAAAACGGCTATTTTTTGGATGAAAAAATTACAGAGTCTTCCAGTATGTCTGACGATATCGCAAAAAAATTTCCAGAGTGGCAGGGACCGAGGTTCTAGGGTAAAAAAAAATGAAACCACATAAATTAATTTTTCATACCGGAAGCTCGCTCCGAGCCGTTTTTTCCACGTTAACATATCTAAGAAACTTGAAGTTACTGAAGAAAAATGTCTGCACATAAAAGTTGTAGGTTTGTGTTAACTTTCGAGCGGAATATTTGAAATAATTTTTACGTTCCGGTAACGTTGATTTTTTACCGAAAAAGGGGGAAATTATTTTTTTATTAAAAAATAGCCGTTTTTTGGCTGAAATAATTACAGAGCCTTCCAGTATGTCTGACGATATCGCAAAAAAATTGCCAGAGTGGCACGGAGCGAGGTTCCGGTATAAAAAAATTAATTTGTATTTAAAAAATTTTTTTACCCTAGAACCTCGATTCGTGCCACTCTGGCGTTTTTTTTTTGCAATATCGTCAGACATACTGGAAGACTGTAATTTTTTCAGCCAAAAAAATGGCCGTTCTTTAATAAAAAAAAATTATTTTCCCCTTTTTTGGTAAAAAATCACACGGTAAAAAAGTTACAGTCGTTTTCCTGGGACGTGTTTTTGTTGACAGCGTTTGCGGTACCAGACGACCCTTTGTCATTTTTATCTAAAAAAAATTGTTTCTTAAAGTAGATGGATGAAACTAGTACTTATCGAGCTGGAATTAAAAAATTTAACTTTTTTCGGGTCACGGTAGTCACTGGACAAAACGTCGATTTTTCGCCTCAAAATTGTTCAGCACTTACGATGAAAAAAAAACTATGCCCGGTATCGAAAAAAACGGCTCGATAAGTTCTAGATTATTGTGTAAAGTACAACTGTCCGAAACTTCATCCCGAACGGTCCAATAGTTGCTGAGATATTTTTGGTGCTGATTTTGAAAAGCCTGTTTCGAGTAAAACGCGTTTAAAGTTTTGAGTACACTTTACACCTGTGCCCCGACCGTTAGTCGTTGCTCACCCGGTCAATTACAAAACCCTATAACTTCGTCATTACTGCGAATTTCCTTGCGACATTTTCAGGGTAGACACTCAAAGGATAGTAATTTCGAATGAGCGCCTTTTCAAAAATCGACTTTTTTTACTTACCCAGGTGTATGTAAACCCTTAAGAACAGGCCAAAAAGTTGATTTTTTCCAATTTCCAGATACTGCCTTAAGGAAGCTTCCCAGTGTGACAGCCCGAAAAATCGCTGTTTTTCGCGATTTTTTTTTTTAAAGAAAAAATAATCTAATCGGTCTGGTTTTTTTTTGTATATTAATTGGGTATTGAAGAATACAAAACAATTTTTTAAAGATCGATTTATTTATTAATTAATATCTATAAAAATGATGAAACAATTGTTGCAGAAAATGCACTTGGATGTGGTGTCCACGTTGGGGGTCACAATTTTGATCTGAAACAAAAAGATTATTGATCGGTATATAATTGGCTTTCGTGCTATGGAGGCTTTTTTTTTTTTTTGCAAAAATGGCGCCGGTTTGAACAAAAAGTATCGATTTTAGCATTTTTTTTGGCAGTTTTTTTTACAAAAAAATAGGAAGATGTCAAAAAAAAAAAAAGCTTCCATAGCACGATAAACAATGACGTTAAGAATATTGTGTAAAAAATTAAACTCGATAGCTTTAAAACTCTGCCCTCCAAGTTGGACACCGTTTTGAAAAATGCTGTTTCGAGAAAAACGCGTTCAAAGTTTCGCTGTAGCTGTAGCGCTCCGTTGCCTTCTTCCAAGAAATGCTGTACAGTAACCGAAATAATCTGAATTTCGGCATGAAAATTTCAGGGAATATTCGGAAGAGTGTATACTATTCGATAAAGCAAAAAAAAAAAATCGATTTTTTGAAAATTTCACACTGGAAAGCTCCCTTAAATTACGATACCTATACGCTGTTTTTTCCTTCTGCTCTAACACTGTACATATAATTTAATTTGATGTTTTTCTTACCCATGCACGCTAAGACCTTGCACAGCATTTCAAGTGGACTTGTATGGCTCACACGTTGTACTTTTTTACAATAGTCATGTCAATTTTTCGTTATACTAATGTGACTTTACCAATAATAATAAAACCCTATTTCTAGGGTTTAACATTATTGTGTGCAGCATTCTTCTACACTTGCATAATACGCACATTGTACTTGGATATTCGATAAATAAGTTCACGTTTATTTGTACAATTGAATAACGCAAAGATTATAATGAAGCCATTTTTTTCAACAATAAAAATAATAAGTATTTATAACGTTTCCTCGACACACCGAGTCATTTTGACTCGGACGAATTTGAAATAAAACGCTTACCTGCTAAAAATCGAAAGTTTTCAATAATTTTTAACGACAATTGAATTTTGTATTTTCCGAATATTAATAATGCAGACATATTGAGAAATGATTAAAGTGTATCCTAAATTTGTTTTCAATGCAAACCGACCGAAGCGTTGCTAAGGGCAGGTGGATGAAATACTGTCCGGGTCAAATTGACCCAGTGTGACAAAGACGTGGCCAAAAACAAGTGTGTCAAGGAAGGGTTAAGGTAGCCATACAGTTTTCGATAGGTGGAGCGATGATTTTCGTACTGCTTTCATTTTGTTTTAAGAGGCTACACCAGTGTGACACTTTCAAAAAATCGTTTTTTTTTTTGCCTTTTTCGACAGTGTATACTTTCAAGAATATCTGAGAGAGAGAATTCTAAAGAGCAACCGCTCGCAGGTATAAAATGCTATAGTTGAATCTTTAAACGTGTTTTTCTCGAAATGAGATTTTTCAAATTTGCTGACATTGTAACGCAAAGAGCAATTTTTCGATTGACTCGAAATTTGAACTGACTACTCTTGAACATATTTACTCTACAATGACGCAAGATATTTTTGATCGGATGAAAATTGACGATTTGGTATTGAAAAAAACGACCATTTTATAGGCAAGAAAATAGACGTTTTTTTTTCCATAATTACGCCATTTTGTTAGATTTTGATATTTTTCGAAAAACCTACGTCATTGTGCAGAAAATACCTTCCAGTTTAACGACGTTTTTCCTTTTTCGGTTGCAGCTACTCAATCGGCCGGAAGCATGTCAGCAGTGGAGAAACTTTTTTTCGACGCCTCCGAAGACAGCGCATAAGTCGCTTGGATCTCAATATTTTTGTATGAAAAAACTTTGTAACACAGGTCAAATATAGCCAAATATATTCTTAATTTTCCGAAACATTTAATTGAGTACTTTTCTTCCAAAAAAATCCCGAAAATCACCAAAATTTTCCGCGTTCGCACTGGTATAGCCCCTTAAGTTGAATAAAAATCGACACTTTTAGTAATGGTGAATTCAGGGTAGCTTTATTCAAATATACAGTGTGCATTTTTTTCTGAGCGTGCAGCCTCGATATACGTGAGCGGTTCTCCGGTTAAACGAGCATTCGATGCGTAATAAAATTGGCCTATGAGAATCCTAGATTCTCATTCGGCAATTGGTTCTAACTTTAAGCCAAACGCATTCCTGTTATTCCTCTTGTTGTGATGGGAGCGTCTTCAGATCCAACCCAGACGTGAGTTGGAAGAGGTCATCGCATTTTATTATTTCCTTTCTCATTTCCTCGACCGATTCTTCAAACGATGAAACGGTCTTGTCGAGGGTGGCCAGCGAATGCGCCTGGACCTGAGGACGACAAACGGAAGTTTTGTTCGATGGACTCAAAAAATTCGTATGGATTTTTAAAAAACTTTGTTTTGCTCCACAGTGACACGCTTGAAGTAGACGACTCTAGTTCCATCCTACGTTCGTTTCTCGAATTTCCTCTATATATGTATTTTAAAGGCAGAGTTCTGACTGACTGGCTCATCATCGCCCAGCCTAAACCACTGAACGTAAAAACGTGAAATTTTAAGGTCATGTTGATTTTAATACGTAGGCACCATTTAAGAAGTGACTTTTCGAAATTCAACCCTCAAGGGGAGAAAAAGAGTGGCAAAAATTGTATGGAAATTTTTGAAAAATCCGATAGGATCTACTTGAAATTTGGTATTCGTGCTTTTTGACACAATTAAGGGGTTACCTCCACTTGCGATTTTGAAAAAATCGATTTTTTTTATTGCATTTTTTTTAAGTATACGTATCTGAGAATGTGTCCTGAAAATTTCAAGTCGATCCGAACAAAATTGACTGAGATATGAGCGTTGAAAGAGAAGAATCCGTTCTTCGTGTAAACTGAAATTGAAACTTTAAACGCGTTTTTCTCAAAATGGCATTTCGGAAGTCGATGACCAAGATTACTCGAACACTAATGAACCGATCTTCTTGTAATTTTGCAGGCTTATTTAATACATAAAAATGTAGTCTTTAATCGTTCGATTTTTTTTTTCGAAAAAAAATGGCCGTTTCATAGCCAAAAAACGGCCGTTTTTTTCGTTAAAATCGAACCATTAACTTTGACTGTCCGCCATTTTGTGAAAAATGAATATTTTTTAAAATCCTTCGATTAAAGACTAGTTTATACTTATATTTGACTAAATCCATCCGCATTTTATTTTCAGATGATCCACTTCGCCGCAATGTTGGTCACCGCAAACCGTGTATATAAAAACATTATTTCATTGACGGCCATTTGCCACTAAACGATGTAATATTTTTCAATAAAAAAATTACTGAAAGTTCTTCAAGATGTGTTCTTTAAGATGGTATATTGATGGAATAAAAAAGTTTTGTAGTTTTCTTTAAAAAAATTCATGAAAAAGGCCTTTTTTTGCGCTACAAGTGGGGGTAACGCCTTAATGAACCACGGATTCCAGCGTTGTGACAAATTCAACTCCTAAGGGGAGAATAAGAGTGGCAAAGTTTGCATGGAAAGCAAGTTAATCTGGTCAGCAGATTTACTTGAAACTTAACAGTAATACTCTTCAACACAATTAATAAAATAAGTATTTTAGCGTTTTGCAAAACTCAAACCTAAAGGGGAAAAGGGGGTAGCAAATTTTGTATGGTGAAATAAATATCCGGTTACGTGTACTTGAAATTTAGTATCAATGCTCTTCAACAGAATTCTACGTGTTGCCTAATGAAACATTTTAGGAGCACATGTCATTGAGGAGCATTCAATAAAAGTCCACGCGATCGAAACCGCGGGTGAAACGCTAGTTTTGAAATATCGAGTACTATAACTGATTTCAGTCCCGTTTATTTATTATTCTCGTTTATTTCAACGACTCGAAATTAATTTTCTCGTCGATAACGATATCGTTCTCATCTCCGATGTATAGGATAATGGAAGAAAAAAAAAACATTTTTGCAATCCGAAGTTTTTTCACGTCTCAAACCGTTAAACCGTTATCGACGAAAAACGAAAACACCCCAGTTTTCGAGGGCGCGTTTCAACCCCCAAATCACCTCACAAGCTTTCCTTGTAAGTGTCCGCCTTTGATTTTGTTGAAACTCGCGTGTGTGATAAAGCATGGAAAACTATTAGACGCGTATTTTTTTTCAGCGAAAGACGGTTTTCCGGGAGTAAACCACCCCTCAAAATCACCTAGGGGTGATTTCGTAGTTTCACCCACAAGCAGTCGACCGATCCGACCGAAACAAAAACCGAAATTCTCCTAATGTAAAGCTATGAAAAGTCCACTATAGGCGTGTTGGAAAACAAAATAAAATCACGGGCTCACACGCCTTTCTTTGAGGGGCTGTTTCCGCCCTCAAAACCATTTCTCCGCCGCTAAAAAAAACGTGTCGAATAATTTTCATTGCTTCGTCGCATATAGGGAAACTGGGGCAAGACGAAGACGCAGAGTAAGATGAATCATAAGCCTAGTCACTCAACAGTATGTGCAAGCACAGTGCTCCCGTTGTAGCCCAATCGAATTTGTATTTAAGATTTACAAAAATTTTTAGCAGCAATTTTCTTTCGGAATTCGTTGGGGGGGGGTCACTGGTAGTTTAAATTCAAAAAGTAGAGGTACCAGACTTTTCACTCCATCCGCCATCTTGATGTAAAGGGTTATTTTTTGTTTCTTGAATAACTCGTTCATTTTCAATTTTACACACAAAATAGTTATTACAAAATTTGTTTAAAATTAAATTTCCTACAATTTTGGTTCTTATCAATTTTTTCATAGGATCGATTTTTTTCGATTTATACCCGAAAAGAGGGGGTGAATTTTTTGTTATCGAATAACTCGTTTATTTTCAATTTTACGCGAAAAATTATAATAGACAAAGTTGTTTAAAATTAAATTTCCTACAATTTTGATTTCCATCAATTTTTTCATAGGATCGTTTTTTTTCGATTTATACCCGAAAAGAGGGGGTGAATTTTTTGTTATCGAATAACTCGTTTATTTTCAATTTCGCGCGAAAAATTATAATGGAGAAAGTTGTTGGAAATTAAATTTCCTACAATTTTGATTCTTATCAATTTTTTCGTAGGATCAATATTTTTCGATTTATACCTGAGAAGAGTGGGGGTAAAATCTTATCATTGTATTATCACGTTTCTTTTCAATTTTACGAGAAAAATTGTTATAAACAAAGTTGTTTAAAATTAAAGGTACTACAATTTTGATTGTTAACAATTTTTCGTAGGATTCTTCGATTTATACCTGAAAAGAGCGAGGGAGAATTTTCGTTTATTGAATAACTCGTTAAAAGTCCATTTGACACGAAAAATGGTTATTCCCAAAGTTGTTTGGAATTTCCTATAATTTAGGTTCTCTTCAATTCATAATTACTGCACTAATTGCTGAAGTATTTATGGATGTGGATGTCAATTATCATTGATTATTCTCTCGTACTCCTCGAGTGAATCCTGACTGGAGGCTTAAGTACGCACGTACTTAGACGTACTTAGACTCAGAACAAGTCACCCCCGACCCTCGTGAGCTTCCGGACGAATTCGTCGACAATTACGAGGAAGAATCGAACGACGAAAACTTGGCCGAGCCATCGGCTAAACGTTTCAAACAGACGTAATTGAAATTACGAAAGACTTTTGAAAGTGTACTGAAAAGAAAATAAAATTCATTTTTTCAATTGTAAAAATTATACTGTTCGATAAACTGATTATTTACACCCCTCTCTTTTCCTTTACCGTGAACGTGCGTCCCAAAAATATAAACTTTAGAAAAAATCGGAATCATAATTATACCAAATAACATTTTCAACACATCAAATTTACAACGACAATCAGCAACAAAAAAAACAAACAGAAAAAATAATGATACAACATCAATAATAAACGCGATAATAGAATACTTAGGTTCACCCCCCGCTCTTCTCAGGTATAAATCGAAGAATATAGATCCTACGAAAATTGTAGGAAATTTAATTTTAAACAACTTTGTTTATTACAATTTTTCGCGTAAAATTGAAAATAAACGAGTTATTCGATAACAAAAAATTCACCCCCTCTTTTCGGGTGTAAATCGAAAAAAAATCGATCCTATGAAAAAATTGATAAGAACCAAAATTGTAGGAAATTCAATTTTAAACAACTTTTGTAATAACTATTTTGCGTGTAAAATTGAAAATAAACGAGTTATACAAGAAACAAAAAATAACCCTTTAAATCAAGATGGCGGATGAAGTGAAAAGTCTGGTGCCTCTACTTTTTGAATTTAGACTACCAGTGACCCCCCCCCCCCCCCCCAACGAATTCCGAAAGAAAATCGCTGCTAAAAATTTTTGTAAATCTTTGCCCGTTTTTTGAATTAATTCGACTATTGGAGTTTGGCGGGGGCGGGCAGGTGAATGAGCGCGAAAGTATCAACTGTGGCGAAAGCACGCGTCTCGAGTGAGAAAAGGATATCGATTTTTTGACAAAACGATGTAATTTTTGGTAAAGTTTAACATCGTTTCAGTTTATTTGAGTTGCTGATATTGATTAGAGACAGGTAGGTAAACACAACGAAAGTACTAATTATTAATATAATAAAAACGGTTTGTCAGAAATTTTCAAGGTTATTGCGTTATTTTTTGTTAATTCGTTATCCGTCTAATGGGGCAAGATGAATACAGGCTATCGAAAACCCAGAATATTTGACAACGTACCACTATTTACGTTAGGAAGGGTGAAGCGAAACTAGTAAAGCATTTGGTTCCTCTTCAAGCGGTATTTCTACCAGGGAAAGGAAAAGAACGTACAAATGATCACAGTGACCTGAAAGCAAGATTATTCGGACTAGTCCTACAGAATTTAGACTATTGGCTTATCAAATTGACGGTATTGAGAATGAAACCACTTTTATATGCAAAATATGCCAACACGGAGAGAATTTTTAAGTATTTTTTACGATGAAATCTCCGTGAAAATTACATTAAAAATTTGAAACCGGTGACAAATGTGCACATAGTCAAAAATTGACACTAGCTTTTAATATTTTGCTTTCATTCATGTAAAAATATAAGCAAGTAGCATAATTTTTTACATTTCTTTCAGTAAAAATTCTGACACATTCTCGAGTAGAATTTTAACAATGGGCTGCCTCAAAAATTCCAAGTTTCTACAGTAAAAATAACCTGGACAAACTTGAAATTTCTAAAATCCCTAGCGAAAAATTAATTCCCTATGATTAAATAAATACTCTATATACTGTATTTCTGAACATTTGTGTTCTTGATTGCTACTTATTTTAGCATATCATCTTTCCGTACCATTGTAGACGTCCTTTATCGAAGTTTCTTTTCACGTTTCTTTGTTTTCTTGCGTAGAACTGCGTAGAAAACGTTAGACTGCACGAGACCACGAGGCTTTCTTGGCCCATGCTTCGTACAATAATGCGCATGCGCGGTACCGCTGTTGCTAAGCAACGCGGGTCGGCGTCGTTCGTGCTCGTCATACTGCGTCATACACAAGCGCACTCTCACAGCTTGTGTTCACGTATACGCACGCTCGCACACAGAGCTCACGCGTACGGTCAGGCGACCTAGCCCTAACTGATTTTACTATAAAGAACGTAAAATTCCGGTGGACGCACGGAAAATTTCGGCTTCCTCTTTTGAATTTTTATGGAAAACACGCAAATTTCTCAATGTTGCACTGAAAATTTTCATTTATATTAG
The DNA here is from genome assembly GCA_951751655.1 of Ophion costatus. Taxonomy (NCBI): domain Eukaryota; kingdom Metazoa; phylum Arthropoda; class Insecta; order Hymenoptera; family Ichneumonidae; genus Ophion; species Ophion costatus. The sequence continues at coordinate 35,644,638 of OX632364.1, read as the reverse complement.
CACTTTTTTAACTTATTGTAATAATCTTTACGTTTCATGAAATTTTACTATTAATTTCAGTAAAAATTCTGGAAAATATTTTTAATTTCTGTTACGCAAAAGTAAATTTTGATTCATTTCCATGAAAATTTATAATTTATTTCCTAAAAACCTGAAGAATTGCACATTTGTCACCAAGTTACTGTGATTTCACAGTAAGAATTACTTAAAAATTCTCTCCGTGAATAATTCGTGTCCCATCATTATCCCAGCGATGTGTCACCTTGCCCCGTCTACGGGATAAGATGGAAAAAATAAAGGTTTAATTAAAAATATATATTGCATGGTACAAATCAGAAAGACTGTTTTGTTTTGCTTCCGAAATTAAAAGATTAATAATTGTTGATAAGTTTCAAAAATAATTAAATTTGGCTGACTCATATGTGTATTGTTTGATTTGAACATGACCTTAGCATTGTCATCTAGCCCCGACCCCCCCCCCCCCGCCCCCCTATGAGTTTCAACAAGATCGAAGGCGGACACTCAAGTGATGCTCCTTGTTAGATATTCTAATTCAATGGATAGCAATGAAATTGGAGTAATATTCACCAGTTTGATACACCCGGCATCGAAACGGCGGCTTGTGCTCGAAGGTAGGCATTTTTCGCCCTCCTTCTTGTGTTTTTCCAAATCTTGAAGCCCTTCTTTCTTGGCTTTGTCCATTTCTTTGCATTTTTTCACGCACATCTTCTTATGTTTTTCGTAGCACGAGAATGTATCTTTTTCGAGTTTGGTTTTTCTGTGTCTTTTCAGCGTATGTATCATGGTTGAATCTCTTGATATGAACTCCTGCAATTGCCGTACCTGCCGATCGTATTCAGCCTCGAGATGTCTTGTGATGGATGACACTGCTTCGTTCAACGATTCTTGGGTTTCATCATCCAACATCAGTAATGGACTCTGGGCGGACACACTCGTTGCCTTGTTGAATGAGAAAAATGGTTTTATTATTTGTCGATATTATTAACTTGCCACAAGAAAAATAATAATAATACTATTGAGATTTATGGTGATCGCAGTGAATTTCAATGTCAATAATATTAACGGGAACCAATGGTGCTCACGCTTGCTTTGTTTATTATTTGAGGCGGGACACCACTGTCACAGGTAGGAAAAAATGTTTTTTTTTTCTCAAAGTATACATATTTGGGAATTGTGAAGAAAGCTTCGAGCTAAAATATTGAAGATCGACCAAGTTACCGACGACGCAGTGAGGGCAGGGAGCGCAACGATTTACGTATACTAAAAGTTGCAATCGCGAATCACGACTCGAGCGATAGGTGTCCGATTTTCCATTTAAAAAACCAAAATTCCCGTCGTTGCACTAGCCATTCTTGTACGTAGACGTTTTTTTTAATTTCTCAGAATTTAGTATGTTTTAATTTTTTGAAGTAATTTAATACAGAGGCACTATTATACCTCGATAACGTTGTTAATTTTCAATTTTATAAAATAAAAATTTACACGAATTGAGTTCGGTGTATGCTCGATAACATGTGTTTCTTGCGAATGCCAAATAAATAATCCAGTAGAAAAAAAAATTTGGGTAAAACGATCTTTTTTCGGTGGGTGACAGTGGTATCTTCGTTTGAGTTTTTATTTTTCGGAGTATTTTACTGTATCCGAATCGCTCGATTCGGTTGAATGATAATTGCCACGAGTTAAATACGATGCGCACTTACCGCAGCGACCAGTAGGAAGCAAATGACTTTCACGAGATTCGACATTGTTCTCTACAATCCAGTGAGGTATGAACGAGCGTCGAGTGCGATCTTCTATGTTTGATATGTCAATGGAACGTGGGTTTGAATTTACACGGAGAGTTCGAGCTGGAATGAAAAAAAAACAATTCAACCAGCGGCTTCACGGGATGACTTGGGCCACTAAAAATGATGTCAGAAATGGATTATTAATGGAAGATACTACCCAGATGTGGGCTTAGGATTTACAAACCTTAAAAAAGAAATTTATCGTTTTATTTGCTTAAATGATGTATAAACATCACAAAAATGATATGGTCCGAAAGAAATTATTTAAAAACTTTCAACGCGAATTTAATGAAACGAGGTTTTTAGAATCCAGCCCGGCTTTAGAATTTAGAATTCCGGTTTTAGAATCGCAGCAACCGTAGCTCCTGTAATTTTCAGCCGACCGCCTTCAACTTTCAACTACGTAGCTTCTTTGAGTGATTTTGTAGCCAACTGCCGACGCACGATTTTTACGATCGATTGACAATTATGGCGTTTACCCACAAATGAAGGCCGTTTTTTATTCGGAAATGCAACTTTTTTAATATGGTCCCAAAATTGAAAAAATCAATATTTTGTAATGATCGTGTTGCACTTGACTAGCAAAATTCATATAGATTACGAAAAAAAAAATTATTCTACCGTCTACTGAGCTGCCACTTTGTATTTTTGGTTGGAAAATTAAGAACTAGTTTGAACATTTATAAATATGTCAAAATAAACCCTTCAAATACCATATTGATTGCTTTACTAGGATAAAAAGCCTTGTTCTAGCCAGGACATTTAGCTTCGACGTGGTGCAATATTATTTTTATTTATATATCATATAAAAGGGAACCACTATTTTGATGTACACTGTTTTGAAGATGGGTTTAAAAAATAAATACACTTGGACAAACGACATTATTTTGTAAAAATCGACGAAAGACAGTTTTTTGACCGAGTTTATGTGCACAGACATCGAATACGAAATTATTAATTTACAGAACGATTAAGATTATCAAACTCGAATGAAATACATAAAGAGGCAAAAATACATTTTTCTAGTGAAAAATATTCGTTTATGATTGAATAAAATATTTGTTCAAAAATTCAGGAGTGTTTCAAGGCGAGATACCATTGTGACGGGTACAAAAATCGATTTTTTTACATTTTCTCAGAGCTTTTAAAATTTTATTATATATAGACAGGAATATGTGAAAATAATGTCACATATTTTTCAAACAGTTTAACAAACCAACACTTCAACGCCTTCAAGAATTCAACCCATAGATATTCAAGAATATGTGAAAATAATGTCAAGTTAAAATACTGCAAATTGGACATGTTTAGAAAAACACAATTCCGTAATTACAGTAGCCATCCTCGTGCGTAGCTATTTTTCTTTAATTTAGTATTTTCTAAGCCTTCGGGTACAAGTAAAAATGTCACGAAAGTAATACTTTTTTAGCACTCGCCATTCGATGAAATATTTTTCGAAAAACGTCTACGAACAACGAGAACTACATTTATATAAATTATGAAACTTTTTTATATTTATTTTTCCGACTAACCATTATTAAGTTATCGATCCGGCCGATGGACCACATTTTTTTATACAGAGACTCTATTGTAGCTCGACAACATTGTTAATCTATTTTTTTTTCATAAACATTTGCACGAAAGAAATTCCATGTATACTGAATAACATACTCCCTCTCCAAATCCCAAATAAATAATCTAGGAGAAAAAAAAATCGATAATACGACGTTTTTTCAGCCCGTCGCAGTAGTAATCTCCCTTAAAAAATATCAACCACGAGGATAAAAATTGACTGTTATAGTACCACGTTTATCTGTCTGAAAAATTCTAGATCGATCCACCAACCCATTGAAGAAAAGCATCACTCTTAAGATCAATGATTTATTGCAAAATGAATAAAATAAACAGAATTTATCGAAAATAAAGCGATTTTACTCAAATGGATGACGATGTACTCAAAGTATCAATAAATCATGTATAAGGGATTTTTGAGCAAGAGACGTCACAAAAAAAATTCCACTCCAGGCCCGAAAAACTTGTAAAATGTTCCAGCACTTACATTTCGATGATCCGTTGCGAGCTGATCGTTCCGAGTCGTAGGGTCGCCAAATGAAGACTGATGTTTTCCAAGCGAGCTCCGCTCATGTAACATGATCTGCGTTTACCGGGAAACCTTCCAGAACGTCCGAATCGTACGATGCCTATTATCCAGCGGCACGTTTCGCCAAAGTCACCTCTGAAAGACCATACGCTCGTGCAAATATGCTGCGCTTTGAAATGGTGCATTCGGTCTAACACTTGACATGCAACGATATATCAATTCCTATGCAAATGAACGTACACGGTGTGGTATTTGCGAGGTCTAGCCACAATGGATCCTTTCGTAATTCTTTATTTTTTATCGAAAATGAACTTGAAAATCCCGCGGACAACTCGAGCCGTGACTGGTATTAAAATGTGCACAAGTACCGAAGTCGCATAATAGACTCTATAGTCTACAGTCGAGGCTTAAAGATTACAGCTGATAAACGCGAAAAGTGTCGGTGTGAGAATGCTTCGTGTGAAATTTCGCGAAGTGCAAATGAAATATGATCGATCAATCTGACTGAAATATTACAAAAAGGTGCAAGGAAAAAAGTAAACGACAGCATGACCAAAAAATCAAAACAAAACCTACCAATAAACGCAAACAATTTGTCGTTTGCATAAAAATTCATTTATTTTTCAGTTGCACAAAATATTTCGATGAAAAATAAACTGGAGTGGAGAAAAGCGTGCAAGAGCAGCCTCGGTTTCATATTTGCTACCGAGAACTGAAGAAACCGAGTTTGAAGAAAGCCTTCAAACAATCTGGTCGATATCCAAAAGTTCGTTAAATACATTTTCGGATGCATTCGGAGGTCTTAGTACTTTTTTGGATTCGTTTGGGTTTTTCCTTTGCCCGGCTTCTCATCATTAACGTTTGGTTACCGAAATGACTCCGAAAAAAACAACTTTCGCTTGGGCTTCGTTGGGTGCGGCCTGTGCCATTTTTTCTTCACATTGACCTTTGAATACCAAGACGCCTCCGAGGGGTTATTTCGTTAAGCGTGATCAGGCTCTCTGCGTACCAGTTTATTTATAACTTTTTGGCTTTGTTCTCCATCGAATATATATAGTTTCAGTAATGATTATCCAGCGGCACGTTTCACCAAAGTCACCTCTAAAAGACCATACGATCGTGCAACAATGCTGCGCTTTGAAATGGTGCATTCGGTTTACCACTTAACATGCGTCGATATTTCATTTCGTATGCAAATGAACGTACACAGTGTGGAAAATACCGGGGTCTAGCCACGATAGGTGGTTTCGTCGTTCTATTTTTCTATCGAAAACAAACTTGAAAGTCCCACGGACAATTCGAGCCGTGTCCAGTATTAAAATGTGCAAAATTACCGAAGTCGTAAAACAGAGCTATAGTCGAGGCTTGAAGATACGGGCTGTTAAATGCGAATAGTAACCGAGTCAGCAACCGAGTTTCGCACATTTCCCTCCCCTGTCAGGCAGAATGCGAATGCCTTGAAGGTGAAATAATGGTAAGTTTGAGTTGACAAAGCTGGTAATGAATTTTATCATCAAACGTCTTGCAGTGGCTATCAATCGAACGATGTTGGAGCTATCAGAACACGTGATAATCCAATGGCTCGAAGTCTGGTGAATGCGCCGAGTGTGGCCGAGCTTTCCAGCTCAACGAATCTGAAGAAATGTCTTGTTTGGTAACTGCTAATGTAGTAGCAAGTTCCAGTTGCATTTGGCAAGTATCTTCGTCCAGCATCTGCTCCAAATCCTTGACATCAAAGTTCTTTTTATCTTTCCACCATTCCATTTAAAAAAGTGGAGGTGACCTTCACTATGCGTCAGCGCCTCCACCGAAATAAATTAAAAAATCGGTCGCATTTGATGACCCCCTTAACACCGTACAACTTTTGTCTGGATGATTTTTTCTGTGCTGATTCTGATTCTGTGCTAATCACGCATTTTTGGGAATTTTTTCAAATTTTTCAATCAGGGCGTTTTTTTTCGGAAAAAAACATTTTTTTCGGAAAAAAACATTTTTTTCACCAAGCGCTGTTTCAAAAAATGTAATAAAAAAATCAGGGTGTCTTTTAGAGTAAATGGAATCAGTTAAAAAAAATTAATCAAATTGGCGGGGTCACGGAAAAAGTCCACCGGATTCACGTGGAATACCTCATATATATATACGAGATATCGCTATAATCATATATAGCACTACAAACAATTGGCTACCTCCACAAATGTAATTATTATTGTTAGATTAAATCTTCTTCGATAATTCTCAGTCCACTTCCTTTACGATACGTGCGTACGATTTTTTGTCTACTGCTTTCTCTCCGCTCCTCTCTTCGTTGCACACCTCGCTCGCTTAGTTTTCCATCCCCATCAATATCCGGCATGCTTTGAATATCCATAAATTTCAATAAACATAAACACAGCACAATGTAATTTCTCGTTTGCGGCATTTCTATTTTTCACATTGGGAAGAATCGACGGCACGTGTAAATAGTGGTTCTCCTGGCGTCACGGCCCCTCCGTCTTTTTCCCGAGAACACACGCGCCTTCCGCGCGACCGATAAACACGTCGCGCGACAGCCGAGCACGTTGACGAGGCCCGCGCGCTCGACCGAACGAATTTCCCCACCTTGACGTAATCCGTTTGTCCGCAATCGCTAGACGATCTTTGCGATCGCGGACTTTTTCACCCCTCCCTGACTCATCGAGCTCGCTCGCAAGAGCAATCCTCGCCGGGAAAACACGAACCGAACGATCTGCCGGAGTTTATTCTCGGTCTGGTGTTCGGGAATTTCTCGCTCATAGCTACACGAATACACGGGACTGCGTTATTATTGGTTGCGCAACGCGGGCGTGTGAATACCGTACCGTAAGGCGGCAAGGTGGTGTGGGCTTGAGCACGCGGTAGGATCCTGCAAGATACTATAGATCGTATGAGGATTCGCCACGCTGAAGAGGTACGTCATCCTATATATATATTGTTCGATAATATTTATTGTGCACTTGCTAAACTCTCGCGCAGATATAAAATTGCAAACGAAAAATAAAAAATATCGAGAAAAATAAAACGTTCATACACGCTGTTGTAGCGTCAAAAAGAAGTGGTGGCGCTGGGTCTCCTTGCCCCCTCCACGCGCCTTCTGTGCTAGAGCCTACGCGGCCTCAGTCTCTCGTCAGCTACAGAACGGAGAGCTCTATGCAAACAACTCGCCATGTATTAGCGCGAGATTTGTCCAACAATACAGAAAGCTACGAGTCTTAATAAAGAGTCTGTATCTAACGAAGGGACGGTCCGGGAGGTGCGTCGAGTTAGGGGCTACCATGTCACGTTTTTATAGTGCGGGGGTTCTTAACCTTTTGAGCTCTGTGGACCATCTCGCATTTTCTGTGGACCCCTTTCGAAACAATTTTTTGAAAAAATGTATTATTTCAATTGAAATTCCAAATCAAAGTGCGATTTCGTCAGAAATTGTAAACTGACGCAGAAAGTTTACCGGAAAACCGAAATTGTCGGAATAATCGTCTTTGGAAAATTCGTCGAATTACAATTCGTTGAATTACGATGGCGATGTCCGCTTTCAGAGCGCACCCGGAGTCAACGAACGGGGACGTAGCGGATATCTGACTCCATGTTTAATTTTTTCCATTTTGTTGGGGATTTGTGTATTTTTCAATTTTTTTTTGGGTTTTTGTATTTTTCAATTTTTTTTGTTTTTTTTTCAATTTTTTTTGGGTTTCTATATTTTTCAATTTTATTTCGGATTTTTGTATTTTTCAATTTTTTTTTTTGGGTTTTAGTATTTTTCACATTTTTTTTGTTTTTATATATTTTTTTTTCGGTTTTTGTACTTTTCAATTGTTTTTGTATTTTTTAATTTTTTTTGGGTTTCTATATTTTTCAATTTTATTTTGGGTTTTTGTATTTTTCAATTTTTTTGGGGTTTTTTTATTTATCACTTTTTTTCGGTTTTTATATTTTTTAATTTTTCACCGATATAAGAAACGTGGTTGTACCAAAATTTATTTGAATCGAATCATATGATGTTTTAAAATTGAAGGTAATTCGAAAAATTTATTTCAATTTTAAGGCGAGTGAACAGTTTTTTTTCAGCATCAAGATTATTCACCTTTTTGGAATGTATGGTAAAAACATAATCTTTTTACTTTTCACCGCATAGTGATAAGGAAAGTATTGGTTTCGTCGGCAAAGAAACTGCAGATAAAACTTTGGGAAAATACATTTAGAGACCCCCCAGTCGGAAAAAATTATTTCCCGAGAATTGTTTCTTATGGAAAACCGAATTCTGCGTCGAAAGGAGCTCTTGGTTTTTTTTTCGATAAAACGCATATTTGACGAGTTATAAAGGTTTTTACTTTCCATTTTAGCAATGTCCGTCTGTCTGTCGTACATACGTACGTATGTATGTATGTATGTACGTACGTCTGTCTGTCTGTCTGTTTCCACTTGTAGCATGGTAATCTCAGAAACCGTAATTAATCTATAATGCAATCGTTGGTTACTTATCGTGTAGGAAAAAAATACCCAACAACGTTAAAGGTCCCAATACCCTGACAAACATGGTAATAATGCCGTGGACCCCCTGGGGGTCCATGGACCACTCGTTAAGAATCCCTGTGATAGTGTAAATAGGTACCAACCATACCCCAAAATTGTAGATGCCAAATCGCCTTCGTTTTCGAAAAATCGCCGATCAAAGACGGGAGTAAGACTTCCGTCGGGACGGCTCTGGTTCGAGTCCCGTCTATGCTTTTTTTTGTTTATTTCAAATTATTATTGAAATGTATAAATTGATTTAAAAATTTCACGAAATTAAAACAAAATTTACGCGCTTTTATCGATCAAAACTTACGAATTAAATGTAAATTTTTTTTAGTCAAATGTCTTACAACTCTTAATCTTTTTTCAAATAAATTAGCCGACTCTATTTGAATTTTTTTCTGATTATTTGATGTTTAAAAAAAATTATGTCTCCGTCTATGGGGCAGGGAAATATTTTCAAAAATTACCAAGGAATATAGGAATGAAAAATCTGTTTTATTAATTAAAACTTTCATTAAGCAATATTTTGTTAATATTTACGAGTACACTCTGACGGGTGATAATTATTATGAAAACAATCAATACATTTACATTTTTACATTTAAAAAAATTCGTTAATCATAAGTTATAAATTTCACCAATAGTATGAAGAAAAAAATGAAAAAAAATAGCATAGACGGAACTCGAACTAAAGCCGTCCGAACAGGAGTCTTATTCGTTTGCCGCTGGGCGGCTCGGCTCGTTGTGTTCATGTACGAACTCTACGGTACGTAAGCGGACTCCCAACTTTGACCGCACGGAGAAAACAGGGGCCTCGGAGTTAAGAATTAATACTATGCTTCTAAAAAAAATATCATTAAATATCAAAAAGTATTGAATGGAAGATAAAAATTGTAATTATGGTATAGTAATAATGAAGAAATTTAAATTTTAACCTACGATATGGCACGTAAACTGACACAAATAATACATTTTATTCGGCATATTGTGATTTTTCGTAGTATTCAAAAAATATTTTGCCCACGTGATTGGAACAATTAGTTTCCAGTATACTACAAAAAGTACGGTATAAAGAGTCACATTTTACTAATCAACTTCGTAATATTTTTCGCTATACGCCGAAGATTAATGCTATGCGTACAGTGAAATCTATACATACACGAAGATTCATGCTATACGTATAGTAAAATCCATATGAAAATATAGCGTGTAATATAGGTTGGTATTTTACAAAGCACGCATTATTTTTACTATACAGCGTATAGGACTCGCGCCTATGCGAGAATAGTTTCAAATGTAATATGCACGCATCATTTTTACTATACGGTGTGAGAATCATTTTTACACTTCTATAACAACTCGTAGAATTTCCCAACTGGCAGTAAACTGCTACATTTTCTAGCACTGAATATTCGAATTCTGGCAACGAGTGCTAGAATTTGAGACCGTATTTTTATCCGTGTGGTCACCTGCTAACAATTGAAAGTTTTCAATAATTTTTTACAACAATTCAATTTGAGTTTTCCGAATTTTAATCATGCAGACATATTGAGATATGTTCAAAGTGTATCCCAAATTTTTTTCACTGCAAACCGACTGGAGGTTTGTTAAGGGCAGGTGGATGAAGTACTGTCCGAGTCAAATTGGCTGAGTGTGACAAAGACGTGGCCAAAAAGAAGTGTGTCAAGGGAGGGTTAAGGTAAACCATATATTTTTCGATAGGTAAAATGATGATTTTGAGGCGATTTTTCATTACCTGGAGTACTGCTTTTATTTTGTTTCAAGGTGGAAAATAAAGTTGTCTACACTCTTAGAAATGGTAAATCCACGGTAACTTTATTCAGATATACATTGTGCAGTTTTTTTTCTGAGCGTGCAGCCTCGATATGCTTGCGCGGTTTTCCGGTTAAACGAGCATTCGATGCGTAATAATATTGGCCAGCGTGACTGAATACCGCGATAGCCCAACGAGATGATGTGACAATTCGAAGTTGATTCTATACGTGAGAGTAGAAAGGATTGTCGTTGTTTGTCACTTCCCTCCTAAATTCTCATTCGGCAATCGCTTCTAAGTTTGGGCCAAACGCACTCCCGTCATTCCTCTTCATTTGATTTGAACGTCTTCAGCCTCGTCGAAATAATGGGGTCGGCGCGATCAATGCATTTTTGGAATTCTTCTCTCATTTCGTCGACATGGGATTCAAAATATAACTGAGCCTCTTCGAGGGTGGCCTCCGACTGCGTCCGGACCTGAGGACGACAAACAAAAACTTTGTTCGATGGACTCAAGAGATTCGTATGGATTTTCAAAAAACGTTGTTTTGCTCCAAGGTGATACGCTTGAAGTAGACGACTCAGTTCCATACTACGCTCGTTTCTCGAAATCCATCTATATATGTATATAAAGGCAGAGTTCTGACTGACTCATCATCGCCCAGCCTGAACCGCGAATGGAAAAACGTGACATTTTGAGGTCATGTTGATTTTATTACGTACACACCGTTTAAGTAGTATTTTTTCGAAATTCAACCCTCAAGGGGAGAAACAGAGTGGCAAAGATTGTTTGGAAATTTGAAAAAATCCGATAGGATTCACTTGAAATTTGGTGTCCGTGCTATTTGGGACAATTAGTGAACCACGGATTCCTGCGCTTTTAGAAATTCAATCCCTAAGGAGAGAAAGAGGCTGGCAAAGTTTGCATGGAAAGTAAAGAAATCGGATCAGAAAAATTACTTGAAACTTAACATTAATGCTCTTCAACGCGATTAATAAAATAAGTATTTTAGCGTTTAACAAATTTCAATCCTTAAGGGGAAAAGAGGGTGGCAATGTTTGTATGGTAAAACAAATATCTGGTCACATTTACTTGAAATTTAGTATGAATGCTCTTCAACAGACTTAATGTTACTTACAAGGAACATCCCTCAGGTGTCCGCCTCCGATTTTGTTGAAACTCATATATGTGATAGAGCATCAAAAATTTTGAGACACGTATTTTTTTTTATCGGCGGAAAAACGGTTTTGAGGGGTGAAACGCACCCTCGAAAATGGGGATGTTTTTTTCGTTTTTCGTCGATAACGTTTTAACGGTATGAGATATAAAAAAAATTCAAATTGCAACAATGTTTATTTTTTCATGTACTATACATTGGAGATGAGAACGATGCCATTATCGACGAAAAACGAAAAACACCCCTATTTTCGAGGGCGCGTTTCACCCCTTAAAACCGTTTTTCCGCCGATAAAAAAAAATACGTATCGCTTACTTTTCGGTGCTTTATAACATATCCAAATTTCAACAAAATCGAAGGGTGTCACCTGAGGGATGTTCCTTGTTAATGAAACATTTTTGGAGCACATTTCATTGAGGAGCATTCAATACAAGTCTACGAGATCAAAGAAAGATATTGATTAGAGACAGATAGGTAAACACAATGAAAGTACTAATTATTAATATAATAAGAACGGTTTGTCAGAAATTTTCAAGGTCATTGCGTGATTTTTTTGTTAATTCGTTATCTGTCTAATGGGGCAAGATGAATACAAGCTATCGCGAACCCGGAATATTTTACAACATACCACTATTTACGTTACAAGGGGTGAAGGGAAACTAGTAAAGCATTCGGATCCTCTTCAAGCGGTGTTTCTACCAGGGGAAGAAAAAGAGCTTACAAATGATGAAAATGATATGGAAGCAATATTATTCGGACTAATCCTACAGAACTTAGATGATTGGCTTATCAAATTGATGGTATTGAGAATTAAACTACTTTTATATGCGGAAGATGCCAATAATTCGTGTCCCATCATTATCTCAGTGCTGTTTCATCTTGCCCCGTATACGTATATTGTATCCCGTGCAGAAATGTGACCGGGCATTCCCGATTTTACGTATGGTCCATGCCTGGCTTGCCTCGTCCGATTTACCTAACCGGGGCCTTTCATAAAACAGACCTGGAATATAACTAAATCTTTTCCCGAGCAGAACATTGACATTTATTGAATATTAAATCCCGACCTATTATTAAATAATACCTTTTGCGTCATCAAAGATATTAATAATTAAATATAATAATATGATTGAATTTATTGTAATTGTATGTTCTGTTTTATTATCATATTATTTTCTTCAACGATAATTGACACCTGACAATGATATCATAAAGAATAAATTATGATGGTTGACGAAAATTATATGCTGATATAATGGAGGATATGGTTACAATAACTGTAATCACATTATCATGGTAAATTATTAATACTAATAGTATTGGGAGTACAAATAAGTCTCTGCCGTTTGACAAAAGATGGTTCCACCAGGAGGTTATGGTTGAAATTGCTAGATGTAAAACGTCATATCGTAAGATTGGACATCTGACAAGAGCGTAACCTTGAAATATTAACAATTTCGTATCAGCATCACATAATTTTTTTCGGGCGACAATGTCGAGTTTTGAGTCGAATAAGCATTATTTGCGGGTAATTGATTTGCTTCTTTAATTTGAAGAAATCTACAGGCCGCATTCGAAATACTAAATTGAATACACTCCCGATTTTACGCCCCCCAAGGATTCCAAAAACGTCGAAACGTCATTTTTAATTTCCTCGTTTGTTCCTGGCGATTTCCCATCTACTCCCTACGACTTTCCTGGTCATTTACCGCTATCGTTCCCCGGACCGTCCCTGATCAGTTCCCCAGAAAGGGAACGGCGGATCGGGACCTACCCTTAGACCCGTTACATTGCGGGCTAGGGCCTTTTTAGCACTACTTTTTCCCGATTCAAATTTCTACACGGTATATGGTACAAATCAGAAAGACTGCTTATCTGCTTCCAAAATTAAAAGATTAATAAATGTTGATTAGTTTTAAAAATAATTAAAGTTGACTGACTCATATATGTATTGTTTAACTTGAACGTGACCTTAGCGTTGTCATCTTGCCCCGACTCCCCCTATGAGTTTCAACGAGATCGAAGGCGGACACTCAAATGATGCTCGATGTTAGATATTCTATTTCAATGGATAGCACTGAGTTTGGAATGGTATTCACCTTTTCGACACACGCGGCAACATAGGAGTCGTCCGTACGCCGAGATAGGCACTTTTTGCCCACCTTATTGTGTTTTGCCAAATCTTGAAGCAGTCGTTCCTTGCCGTAGCCGAATTTTTGTCGCACATCCTCGCACAGGCTTTTATGTGTTTCGAAGCACGAGTGTATCTGTGGTCCGCGGAAGACGGAAAAATTCACAATTTTACATACACGTTCGGACACGGATCCGCTGATCAATTTGATCGTTGGTTGCATCAACTTTTCTCTTCCGTTTTCCTCTCATTTGCATTAGTGATTTTTTTCTTTGATTACTTGTTTTTTTGCACTACTTACTTCTCCGATACTGGTATATTCAAGACTTTTCAGATCATGCATCTTGTCTGAATCTATTGATATGAACTCCTGCAATTGTCGTACGTGTCGATTGTATTCGATCTCGATAAAACTTGCGATAGACGACACTGTTTTGTCCATCGATAATCGGGCTTCAGCCAATGTAATGTGGGCGGACACACTCGTTGCCTTGTTCAATGAGAATAATGATTTTATTATTTGTCGATATTATTTACTCGCTTCGGGAACGATAATAATAATACTATTGAGAGTTATGGTGATCGTAGTGATGTCGGTTGGATTATCAAATGGGCCTGACATTGAAATTCATTTTTATTGCTGCAATGTCTTACTTTGTTTGTTATTATTTAAGGCGGGACACCACTGTCGCAGCAAGGAAAAAATGGTTTTTTCTTCGATTGTCTCGCAGTATGCATATTTAGGTATTGTAAAGAAAGCTTCAAGCTAAAATATTGAAGATTAACCAAGTTACCGATGATACGGCGAGGGCAGGGAGCGCAACGATTTACGTATACTAAAACTTTCAATCGCGAATCACGACTCTAGCTATAGTTGTTCCGATTTTCAATTTGAAAAACCTAAAATTCCGTCGTTGCACTAGCTATTCTCGTACGTGGGCGTTTTTTTAATTTTTTAAAATTCAGTATTTTCCATTTTTTTAAAAGTAATTTTTGTAATTTTTCGAAGCTCCCGAATATTAGAAAGAAAATTCGCCAAAATTGCACTTTTTCCACGCACCCTGTACTTTGTGATTTTTTTCTTCGAAGAACGGCTTGGACCAACGAGAACCATACCTATTACAGTTTTGTTTGTCAGATGAGCCAATGTCAAGTTATCGATCCCCCCGTTGGACCACATTTTTTATACCGATGCTCCATTATGCCTCAATAACGTTGTTAATTTTCAATTTTACGAAATACAAATTTCCACGAATTGAGTTCAATGTACGCTCGATAACATGTGTTTTTTGCGAATACCAAATAATGCAGAAGAAAAAAAAATTCGGGTAAAACGATCTTTTTTCGGTGCGTGACAGTGGTGTCTTCCTTTGAGTTTTTATTTTTCGGAGTATTTTATTGTATCCGAATCGCTCGATTCGGTTGAATGTTAATTGCCACGAGTTGAGGGGCTGTACCAGTGTGACACTCTCAAAAATTCGATTTTTTTTGCCTTTTTCGACAGTTTATACTTTGAAAAATATCCTGCAAAAATGTCAAGGCCGTATCTCTAATACTCCCCAAATGGCAGCCTTATAAAGAGCAACCGCTCGTAGGTATAAAATGCGCCGGTCAAATCTTTAACCCTTAACAGTCATCGGGGATTGAATCAAACCCAGCCGTTTTTCGACATTTTTTTTTATATTAAAAATTACACGACTTGAAAATAATCGGCATGGTCACACACACAAGGGCTGAAAATGCATTGTAGTATTTTTTTTTCAATTCTTCAATTCTTTATGACTTTCCAAAGTTGATTACACCCCCAATGACTATTACATCATAATCTGGAGGTGTGACGGACAAGGGTTAAACGCGTTTTTCTCGAAATGCGATTTTTCAAATTTGCTGACATTGTAACTCAAAAAGCAATTATCCGATTGACTTGAAATTTGAACGGAGTACTCTTGAATATATTTACTCTACAATGACGTAGGATATTTTTAATTCGATGAAAATTAACGATTTGGCATTGAAAAAAGCGACCATTTTATAGGCAAGAAAACAGACTTTTTTTTGAGACAGAAAAAATTATGTAATATAGGTCAAATATAGTCGTATATATTCTCAATTTTCCGAAACATTTAATTGGGTACTTTTCGTCCAAAAAATTCCCGAAAATCACCCAAATTTTCACCGTTCGCACTGGTATAGCCCCTTAAATACGATGCGCACTTACCGCAGCAACTAGTAGGAAGCACAAGACTTTCACGAGATTCGACATTTTTCTCTACAATCCAGTGAGGTATGAACGAGCGTCGAGGGCGTTCTTCTATGTTTGATATGTCAATGAAACCTGAGTTTGACTTTACACGGAGAATTCACGCTGAAATGAAAAAACTAAATTCAACCAGCGTCTTCACGGGACGATTTGGATCACTAGGAATGATGTCAGAAATGGATTATCAATGGAACATGCTACTCAGATATGTTCTAAGGGTTTATAAACCTTCGAAAAAAAAAACATCGTTTTTTTTTGCTTAAATGATGTACAAACAGCACAAAAATGATATGGCCCGAAAAAAAATTATTACAAAACTTTAAACGAAACGAGGTTTTTACAATACCGCCGGAATTTCGTATTTAGAATCCCGGTTTTAGAATTGCAGAAACCGTAGCTCGTACAATTTTCAGCCAACTGCCTTCAACTTTCAACTGTAGGTTCTTTGAGTGATTTTGTAGCCAAGTACCGACGCACGATTTTAACGGTCGATTGACAATTATGGCTTTTACAAACAAATGAAGGCCGTTTTTTAGTCGGAAATGCAACTTTTTTTCAATATGGTCCCAAAATTGAAAAAATCAATATTATGTAATGTTCTTGGGTACGTGACTAACAAAACACATGTAGATTACGAAGAAAAAAAAACCCGCCACTGAACCGCCATTTTGTATTTTTTGTTGGAAAGTTAAGAATTAGTTTGATCATTTATAAACATGTCAAAATAAACCCTTCAAATACCATTTTGATTGCTTCACTGGGATAAAAAAAAATCTTTCTTTTCCGACCATCCAGAGGTGTATAAGGCTTGAGGCTGTGAAATTATTTATTCAGGACATTTAGCTTCGACATGGTGTTATGGAAATATTATTTTTATTTATATATCATATAAAAGGAAACCACTATTTTGAAGATGGGCTTAAAAATAAATACACTTGGACAAACGACATTATTTTGTAAAAATCGACGAAAGACAGTTGTTTGACCGAGTTTATGTTCACAGATATCGAATACAAAGTTATTAATTTACAGAACGTTTGAGATTATCAAGCTCGAATGAAATACATAAAGAGTCAAAAATACATTTTTCTAGTGAAAAATATTCGTTTGTGATTGAATGAAATATTTGTTCAAGAATTCAGGGGTGTTTTAAGGTGAGATCCATTGTGACGGATGAAAAAAATCGATTTTTTTACATTTTCTC
Organism: Ophion costatus; assembly: GCA_951751655.1. Taxonomy (NCBI): domain Eukaryota; kingdom Metazoa; phylum Arthropoda; class Insecta; order Hymenoptera; family Ichneumonidae; genus Ophion; species Ophion costatus. The sequence continues at coordinate 35,627,653 of OX632364.1, read as the reverse complement.
AAAGCGTTTTGAATTTTATTATATATATTCAGGAATATGTGAAAACAACGTCACAAATTTTTCAAACTATTTAACAATTCAACACTTCAATATTTCAAGAATTCGACCGAAACATGTTCAAGAATATGTGAAAACAATGTCAAGTTAAAATACTGCAAAGTCGACAATTTGAGAAAACCACATTTCCGTAATTACAGTAGTCATCGTCGTGCGTAGCCATTTTTATTTACGTTAGTATTTTTTAAGCCCTCGAGTTCAGGTATAAATGTCGCCAAAGTTACACTTTTTTAGCACCCGTCACACGGTGTGTTTTTTTTTCGAAAAACGGCTACTTACAACGCGAACTACATTTATATAAATTATGAAACTTTTTTATATTTATTTTACCGACTAACCATTATTAAGTTATCGATCCGGCCGATCGACCACATTTGTTCATGTTATCTATTTTAATCTATTGTTTTTCTTTTTATGAAAATTTGCACGAAATAAATTAAATGTATACTGAATAACATACTTCTTTTCCAAATTCCGAATAAGGAAATCTAGGAGACAAAAAAAATCGAAAAAAAAACGACATTTTTTCAGCCCGTCACAGTAGTGTCCTCCCTTAAAGAATATCAACCATGAGGATAAAAATTAACTGCTTTACTACCGCGTTTATCTGTCTGCAAAATTCAAGATCGATCCACCAACCCATTGTAGAAAAGCATCACACTCAAGATGAATAATTTATTGGGAAATAAATAAAATAAACCGAATTCAGCGAGAATAACGTGATTTTACTCAAATAGACGACAATGTACTCAAAGTATTAATAAATCATGTATAAGGGATTTTTGAACAGGAGACCTCTCAAAAAAATGCGAAAAATATTGTTATCCGTCCGTTTAGAGCCCGTGAATGTCCGGCAATCACGGCTCCAGGCCCGAAAAACTTGTAAAGTGTTCCAGCACTTACATTTCGATGATCCGTAGCGAGCTGATCGTTCTGAGTCGTTGGGTCGCCAAATGAAGACTGATGTTTACCAAGCGAGCTCCGCTGATATAACACGATCTGCGTTTACCGGGAAGCCTTCCAGAACGTCCGAATCGTAACACGATGCCTATTATCCAGCGGCACGTTTCGCCAAAGTCACCTCTAAAAGACCATACGCTCGTGCAAATATGCTGCGCTTTGAAATGGTGCATTCGGTTTACCACTCAACATGCATCGATATTTCATTTCGTATGCAAATGAATGTACACAGTGTGATAAATACCGGGGTCTAGCCACAATAGGTGATTTCGTCGTTCTTTTTTTTTCTATCGAAAACGAACTTGAAAGTCCCACGGACAATTCGAGCCGTGTCCAGTATTAAAATGTGCAAAATTACCGAAGTCGTAAAACAGTGCTATAGTCGAGGCTTGAAGATACGGGTTGATAAATGCGAAAAGTAACCGAGTCAGAGTGTGGTATGTGGAATTTCGCGAAGTGCAAATAAAATATCAGATGTACAAATAAATTCTGGGCGTTTTTTTCCGGGAAAAAAAAATTATTTATTTACTTAAAATCAAGGTACATTTTGATGGGGAAAATAATCTCCGTTCGCTTCTGCACATTTTCCTCCCCTGTCAAAGTTTTTTATCTTCCCACCATTCCATTTGAAAAAGTGGAGGTCACCTTCACTGTGCGTCAGCGCCTCCGTCGAAATGAAAAAAAAAAATTGTCGCATTTGATGGCTCCCTTCACACCGTACAACTTTTGTCTGGAACATTTTGTCGTGACGTCGATAAATACCGAGTTATTTCGAGTGGCAGAGATAAAAGGGACACCCTGTATATAGTAAACGGATTTATAACCCCAGGTTAAAGCCTTCCTAATCATGCATGCTTTCTTTTCAATCTTGATCAACAATTTTCGAAGATTGAAAGGAAAGAATGCATGATTACGAATTAAGGATGTTGAGTCCCTATGAAACATGTTAATTTTAATTGTTCAATAAATAGCTTCTTAATCGTCATGAAATTTTTACACGACCTCCTGAATACTTCATGTAAAAACATACCAAATTTTCAGAATTCTATCATCATTACTTCAACCTCCTTAAGGGTCGAAATAAAAAATGATAAGAAAATTCTGAAAATTTGGTATGTTTTCGTATGAAGTATTTAAGAGGTCGTGTTAAAATTTCACGACGATTAGGAAGCTCGTTATTAAAAAATTAACATTTTGTTAAGAACAATTTTTAAAAGAAATAAAAACAAATTTATCAGTAAACTTCGTTTTGTTTCCGTTGCTTTCAGTATATTGTAGATATTATAAAATTGAGGTA
>OX632364.1:35582839-35620339 GCA_951751655.1 Ophion costatus | reverse complement strand
AGTAAATATCAAAATTGAAAAAAATTCTTGATATGCTCTATAACTATAGTTGCAGAGAATATGTGGTTAAAAGTTCACGAGCATCTGTCAGTAGTTTCGAAGATCTTCGAAAAACGTTGTTTCGAGAAAAACGCGTTTAAAGTTTGTTAGGGTTACCTAAATACATAAAATTTCTTTTTGAATGTATTTTGAAAGTTTATTTATTAAGTGTAACAACATTCATATTAATCTCTATAATATAAACCCATTTAAAACTTTCATAAAAATAGCCCTTTTTTCAGTGTGAAAGTGTAAAGTGAAAAAACCCCTTAAGAAAACGTGAATTCGTTATAATGCAAAAAAAACCTAAATTGAAACATTGACAGAAAACCATATACAAATAAAATCCAAAGAAAAAAGATTCGATATAAAAGAAAAAATAAACGATGCAAGTTGCAATGAAATAGATGATGAAATACATTAGCGAGAAATAAAAATGTGCGCAAATAATTTTATTGGATAAAGTGTGTACTAATGCTGTCTATATAATCTCGGAGAAATCAAAAACTTTAATAATTTTCCGATATTCTGAAAAAAATGTATGTATGAAAAGAAATCCGCATTTTGTCTTTGCCTAGAAATGTCTAGAAATGTATAATTTCCGAACACACTTATCGAATTAATATTAAGTATCAATTACTAATTAAGACAATGAGTACCAATAATATCCGTTGTTAATTATCCTGACCGAGTACTTTGAAGTTCCCGGGCATAATTACCGATCACCGATAAGATAGGTAGCATTTGTGCCGTCTACGACGTTGCCACGATTCCGCAGTCTAATATTTTGTGTGCTCGATTTTCGAATAAATTCGCTATCGAAAACATTAATAATTTTATAACGATATTGTGAATCCTCATTTTCACGATACCGAGGGTTAGTCCGATAATTCGTCGAACCATACCTATTTTTTCGGTTCCGTGATAACATTCACTCAGCAGATATTAATGATGTACTGAAAAATGATCGGCAGTTTTCCATGAGCGTAATTTAATTAGCCCACGAAATACATCGAGTTTCCGATTTTTTTCTAAAAAAACGGTACTGCGGATCGTATTCAAACTGCGCAGGATGAACAGCAAGGAGGTTATAAAGGTTCAGAAAAAGTTTCAGCTCGATGGTAACACGTTGACTTAACCCCATAACAACCTTAACCTAAAAGCTTAACAAAATGACGTGTGAACACGAGAGTACTGAATCTTTTAGGAATTTCAGGAAATTCAAAAGTTTAAGAAAACCAAGTGACTGTACTTGCATAAAAATGAAAAGAGAAGGAGAGAGAGAGAGAGAGAGAGAGAGAGAGAGTGGGAGAAATAAAACATAAAAAAATAAACAAAATATAAAACGAGGAATAACGAGAAGGAACAAAAATCGAAAAATGCCGGTAAAAGAGGTAGATTTATGCCTCGGATCGGACGTGCCGCAGTAAACGCGAGAAACTATTTTTCCCGCGAATGCACATAGGTGTCTTTCAGCATACACGGAGATGGACATTTTGAGCCCGTCACATCTATATGACGGTGTCTATCAGCCAATCCGGCTGTTTCGAGGACAGTCCTCAAAGTTATTACCAACGAATCGTTGATTTTGGGGACGGGGGGGTCCTTGAAGTGACCCTTACGTAAATATATTCAGTCAATCCAACCATAATTTCAAATACATTCCGAATTACATAATGTTGAGTATAAGGAGGCCACTGTGAGGACGGTCCTCAAAGTCGAATGTCTTCAAAGTCAGTTTTCACGTAATATAGAGCCCCACAGGACGCGTACCCCAGGACATATGCCACGAAGACGACTCTCGTGTTTCACAAAACTCCCAAAGATCGTAAATATAACGTTTTTTTTCGATCTTAGTTTTTTTTCCCCCTCGGTCTTCATCCTCCTCTCCGCCGCCGTCGCGGCCACCTTTTCGCTCTTCGTCTTCTTCGTCCGCAGTCCCGGTTTTTCTTCTTTCTCTTTCTCTTCCTCTTCTTCTTCTTCTTGGTCTTCCCGCGCGCGTTATTCCCTGCGCGAACTCTCGTGTTACGTTCCGTCGTATGTGCGCCCGACTGTACGCACTGCCGAGATGCCAATTTATTACGCGCGCGAAACACGTGGATTTCTAACGTCGCGAGAAATCCGCTCGAAAGGTTTGCGGCCCGGATAAATTGTACAAGCTTTTGCGTGGCGTGCACGGCGCCGTTTTTTATTGTTTCTTTTTTTTTCGTCTATCCTTTTTCGAAGTAGTAGTAAGCGCGACGACGTGGACATTCGCAGGACGAGAAAAGGGACCCCCGGGAGTGGAGAGAGAAAGAGAGTGTGTCAAGGGTTCGTGTTTCTATCGCGATAGTCGTCGGCAATCCTACGCGCGCGTACGACCGTCTCATTCTCTTTGTCGCGTGTGCAGATATATATATATATATATACTAGCAGAGGTAATTTTACATAAAAATAAAGTTCATGTCACTTTTTGTTCTTAAATGACCTTGAACGACCTTGACCCCTAAATGTTTTTCATGCAGTTTTCGATGCTCTACAAGATAGTTGAAAAAAAAATGTACCGTTCCGTTTAAAAAAGTGGAGGTGCCCTTTACTGTGCAACAGCGCCTCTACTGAGATAAAAAAAAATGGTGGCATTTGATGACCCCTTTCGTACGGTGCAACTTTTGTTTCAAACATTTTTTTGTAACGTCGATCATTACAGAGATATTCCAGGTGGCAACAGTTAGTGCCTCACCCTGTATATATTTATATTTATATATAAAGGGTTTCTCAAAAAGACCTGGCATTAAACTTATTAATGAAACGTATTGCTTATTTGAAAAGTACGAATATTTTTGTTTTAAGGCCTTAGGCCACAGTAACGGGAATAAAATCATGTGCAATTTTAACAATTTTTTTTCGTATGAAAAAGCGATTCCTTCATAAAATTAAGTACACATTTAATTAATTACACATGAAACCCTAATATATATGTGTGTGTATATATATATATAAAGGGTGTAATTATATATTAATTAATTACACATGAAACCCTAATATATATGTGTGTGTATATATATATAAAGGGTTTCTTCACTCATAAAATTAATTACAAATTTATTTAGTACAAATATCAAGCTGGTAGAGAATATATATATTTTTTCTCGATGTATAAAATGGTCGATTACTGATATCTTCTTTTGTTATCTTTTTTTTAGGTGCTCCGGGGCCTGACATTTAGCATCCACAATTTTTTTCTAGACCAAAAAACAAAAATTCTCGACAATCTACATTAGAATACCTAGATAAGTGCGTACAGAACTAAACAAATATTGTTGTATTCAAAAGTTGTAGGTATTGGAACTTAAGAAATGAATTTTCAGCGAAAAATTTCGTTGTAACTGCTTTTAAACTGCTCATAAAATGAAAAGTTTTCGATTAATCAGAAATTCCGTACTTTTCGGCGAAATGCAATTAGGAACATAACTTTTAAATTTGAAGTTAATCGAGTGAAAATTGTTGGTTACTTGTCACGCCAATTGGAAAAAGTTTCGAGAAGTTTCGAGTAGCCAGCCATTTTGTACATCGAAAAAAAATATATGTATATTTTGTAACAGCTTGATATTCATACTAGAGAGATGTGTAATTAATTTTATGAGTGAATCACTTTTTCATACCAAAAAGAAATTGTTAAGGATGTTGAGTCCCAAATCGCAAATGATGATAAAATTCTGAAAATTTGGTATGTTTTTGTATGAAGTATTTCAGAGGTCGTGTAAAAGTTTCACGACAATTAGGAAGCTCGTTATTGAACAATTAACATTCACAAATTAAATGTTGTTTTATGGAAACTGATGTAAGTTTGCAATAAATTTTTTTTTTTGACGTATCAATTTTATAATATCTACAATATACTGAAAGCAAAGGAAACAAAACGAAGTTTATTGATAAATTTTTTTTTATTTCTTTTAAAAATTGTTCTTAACAAAATGTTAATTATTTAATAACGAGCTTCCTAATCGTCGTGAAATTTTAACACGACCTCTTAAATACTTCATACAAAAACATACCAAATTTTCAGAATTTTCTTATCATTCTTTATTTCAACCCTTAAGGAGGTTGAAGTAATGATGATAGAATTCTGAAAATTTGGTATGTTTTTACATGAAGTATTCAGGAGGTCGTGTAAAATTTTCATGACGATTAAGAAGCTATTTATTGAACAATTAACATTAACATGTTTCATAGGGACTCAACATCCTTAAATTCGCACATGATTTTATGCCCGTTACTGTGACCTAAGGCCTTAATATAAGGTACGAACATGGAGGTTACGTGTAGAACACAATTTCCGGTAAATGGCATAAATGGCATGAACTTGGAAGACATATTCTTTCAACAAGATGGCGCCACCTGCCGCACTGTGGGTGCAACAATGCAGTTATTGCAGACGAAATTTCATCTTCGTGTCATCTCGCGCCGCGGCGATGTAAATTTGCCACCAAGACCGTGCGATTTGACGGCATTGGACTTCCTTCTTTGGGCTTTTCTGAAAGGAAAAGAGTATGCCAATGATCCACAGACCATTCCGGAGCTCAAGCAAGCACTGGAACGCACCATTGAAATTAGTGTGCAATTATGCAAAAATATTATTAAAAATTTCGTCAAAAGTGTGAACGTTGCAAACAGGGGCAAGGCGGCCATTTGCCGGATATTGTGTTACACACATAACCTCCATGTTTGTACCTTATATTAGAATACAGATATTCGTACTTTTCGAATGAATAATAAGTTTTATTAATAAATTTAAATGTCAAGTCATTTTGAGACACCCTATATATGTATGGATGTGTACGACGTAAATCGGTCGACTTTCTTTTCTTCTCGTTACCGATGTCACATTCCCCAGACAGTGCAAGTTTATTTCTCGGTCGCGTTTTCCTCTTCTTACGGGAACCGCGTTCCGCTTGTGTTCTATATATATATATATATATATATATATATATATATATATATATATATATATATATATATATATACAAAGGGTGTCCTGCTTAAGGGGGGAGATCCCTTAAGCACCCAAAAATAAATTAAGTTTCAACATTTTTTTGTGTCCAAACTATTTCTTCTACATAATTTAAATTTCATATGGTTATTACGACATCTGTCAATGTTCCAAAAAAAATGTTTTGATTTCCAATATCAAAAAATGGCGGCTGTACGATACTTGCTTCAGAGACGGTTGCCGCCTGAGCTGTTCCACGCCGTACAAGCTAGCTTCTGGTACATTGATCCGATTCATTGATTTCAGATTTCTAAGACCCACACGCTCTATGTGAACCTCAAGAATTCAAGAAAAAGAGAAAATTCGTAAAACGTCACGTGTTTCAAAAGACGTTGTTTTTTCATGGTTTTTCATTTTTACTATTTGTAATGGTAATTAGGATAGGTAATGTAATGTATGTGAGTTAAGTTTTTGTTAATGAAGGAGTAGTTTTAAAAAACAATTTTTGTATAAACTTAGGTTCACGTGGACGGTAATTGTATCATGCAAAAGTGCGCGAAATAAGAAGGTGATCGATAGACCAGTTTTTGCGTTATCTTGTACGAGGTTCACGAATAAGTGGTCTTCGGGAAAACACTTTTAAAGTTTCAAGACTCAAAAATGTTGCGACAATGACCCATCGATTAATCTGCAATTCCTCGTGACATCCACTTTCGGCCATAAACTCTTCTTTACGTTATAAAGGGTTTAATAATGTCCCCCCTTAATGAGTACACTCGAGGCCCAAAAAACATCGCGAAGTTCAATATTTTCTGGTGACGGAAGTATTGAGACGAGATCGGGATTTTACACGCAATTGATACAGGGTGCTGCCGAATTTAAGTTTTTTTTCTCCAAATGGTCAAATATCGATAAACAATGAAGTTGTCATTACTACAAGAAAAAAGCCACCGTTGCTGCATATCGAAAAATCAAAAGTACCAGCTGTGGAAAAAACTTAGTATTTCGACGATTTCGACTTTAACAATTTGTTATTAACAACTCGATTGACGTATAGGAAAAAAAAAATCATTGGGTGATAAGATAAAAAATGTTAAGAACTATGCTCCGTCCGAAAAAAAATTTGAAATACGACTTGCCCCGTTTCCCAGAACACAGTTACGATAAAATGGGTAAATTGCAGTGGGTCGTTGTCGATAATTGCTGTGAACCTTGCGGCTGAAAATATTTAAAAGAAAAAAAAATTCATTAGGGTCGTTAGGTAGTACTTTGAAAAATAGCAGCTCGTGAGACTTGAAATGTGACACCCTGTGTGTTCTATTCGCAGCATCCTGACCGAGATGCTCGAAAGAGACGAGGGAGAAATGCCGAAGATTAAATGGTATCGTTTAAGGATTGTGTTCGGAGGTTTTTCGATTATTACGCCGCCAGATGACAGCGATCGAGAGACGAATGAAAGAAGAACATGTTCGCGAGTACTTTAATGCCCAATAATCCCAGCGGCGACTGATCTCTCGCCGCCTCTCTCTCTCTCTCTATCTATATACATATATACATCTGTAGGGGGGTGTGTGTGTGTAATAAAATAAAGTGTAAACGATATGTAGTCTTTCGTAATCGTGCGAAGAATGATTCTTCCCTGCCGGAAGAAGTCGAGAAACGCTATTCTACGCCCCAGGATCGATCGATCGACTCAAAGAAGCCGAAGGATCTCGTCTTTCTCGGGGCGGCTGGAATTTATCACTTTATCGTAAAAGTCCCGAAGAGACTATGTACGGACTTGAACTTTTCCACGCTCGAGGACCTTCTCCCCCCCCTCTCGCTCTCTCTCACCCCCCCCCTCTCTCTCTCTCTCTCTCTCTCTCCCTCTCTCTCTGTGTTTCCGTTTTTTCGTTTTTTCGTTTTTTCGGTTGACATCTGATTATTACAAGTAATTGCATTTCGCTATTGACTTTTTATTTACATATCACACATCTTCAAGAATTGATTATTCATTATTCTCATTTTATTCTCATATTACACATCTTTAACAACTTATTCTCGTATCACAATCTTTAATCCATTGTGCATTTTGTTTTACTTATGCGTGCATTTTTGTTAATATTATTTTTTTTGCGTCTTATTTTGTTAATATTACGGTAATTAATTAATGTGCATTAATTATTAATGGTTACTATGTCGATAGATATTTAAGAGGATTAAGTGAATCTTGGGATTAGAATTTTGTTTTTATTGAAATGGAGGTTTGCTTGGTGTTTCAAATTGTTGTTTCTATTTCGTTTCAGTATTTTAATTTTTCTTTTATATTTTGCTTTCTGTCTCATCGTATCGTATATCGTTTACCTATTTTTGTTTTATATCGGCTATTTCTTTCTTTAGTTTTTTTCATTCTGTGTTTGACATCAATTTTTTTATTTCTTTGAGTTGCAGTTGCTTTTTAATATTTCGTCCGTAACCTTATATTTCTCCGACGGTTTACTGGGACGTGATAAACATTATCAATCAATCGATCAATCTGTCATTCTCCATTTTCGTTCCGAAGAAAAGAAAAAAATTCTTCCCTACGTTTGCAACTTAACTATCAGAAGTAATTTCATTTCCTTGTTTATTCCTTATTCTCATATCATTACACATCTCTGACCAATTTCTTTATAATATTGTTTTCTTTGCATGTTATTTTCTTAAGTTTATTAAGATGATCTTACGTTGATAGTTTTGATTTTACTTAAACCTAATTTATTACGTAATTCAATTTGCGGTTCCATTTTGTATTTATATTTTATTTTCTTTTTTATCGCATTTTATAGAATTTTTAAATATTAATAATACATTTTTTTAACTTTCGGTTTATTTTTTATTCTGCATCAAATTTTTATTTGTGTAAGTTTCTGTTAATATTTGTTCTTATTTCATCTGTAACTGGAAGTAGAGAAAAAATAATGGCGATAGTGAAACATAAATAAACAATAAGAAATGCGATGAGATGGGACATAAAATAGATATTTACCCGAAAGTTTACTGCGGCGTAGTAATACACATTATCCATCAATCAATCTCTCTCTCACTTCTCGTCCCCTCCCTCACGCTCTCTCGCGCCGCGACTCTCCCGCGGGGACCCAGCCGTATTCATGATGTAAAAGAAATCCGCGTGTATTAACATAGTAATCGGGCTTTAAATTATGTGCTCGGAATGCGATTATATCGCCTCCGGATAATAGAGTTCGATGTGCGAATTTCATCCTAGACACACCTTTGTGTACATATTTGAACGTGTTCGTGTGTGCGAAGAAGCAGCGCCACGTTGAAAGAATGTCGCAATATGAATGATGTCCTTGCTCAAAAAGTTGAATCTCTTCCTACAAAACGCTTTTTATGCACGATCGAGATTGGATAAAATTCGGCCAACGTGCACAAATGGTTATAAATAATGCGACGTGGCATTATAAAAAGCATTTGTCTTCGACACTCGACAAACTTAAGGGAAAAAAATGTTCTAGGAAAATATATAAAGAACGATAGGACCAGTACAAATATCCTAGAAAAAAATATAGCCAAATAGATAAATAACGTCGTTAGGAACATATCTAACTTAGCTTACCTTATTCCAAAGGTTGAGAATTTCGAGTTATCACGATAAGTATGATTTTTTGGAAAATTTCCCAAAATTAGGAACTAACTCATTCGTAATGTTCAAACAGACAATAATTGGTAACTAAAAACTCATTTTCGTTAGCTTAATGTGAATTCAAGCGACAAACACCAATACAATCATCAGTACTCACATAACTAAGTAAATGAGACGTTTTGAATAATTAAAAACGTGTAAAGAAAATAAAAATACCTCTCATATTAATGCTATTTTTAAGAAAATAACATTAATAACATTAACATGCTATTTTTAAGAAAATAACATTAACATAAGAGGTAAACGAGATAGTGCCTCATGTTGCAAAATTTTCCAAAAATCATACTTACCACGATAACTCGAAATCCTTATACTTTGGACTAAGGTAACCTGGGCTACATATGTTCCAAACGAGGTGGCCTATCACCCCCTCAAGGGGGGATTGTCTTTTTTTCGCAAAATTTTTCCGCTTTTTGGGAATTTTTTTGTGAAGAAAGTATACAACGGAAAACTTGTGAAACTTGGCATATAGTTTTATTGATCTGTTTACTACATACAAAAAAATGTTTAAACAATTTCATCAAAAAATCCGCCTCCCACCCCCCTCGACGCGCGATGGTCCTTTTTTTATGGTGTGCACGATTACAGCCTTCACGTTCATCCTGCAACAAAAACCCAAAAAGCATTTTACTTTAGACACATATAGCTATCGTTCGATGAAGCAAAAAAGCAATACGTTTAATAGTTTTTTATTTATAACAAAAAATCGATCAATTTTTTTCGAAAAATCGATACTTCAAGTTCAAAACGTCACCAAATCGTCAATTTTTTTTTCCCTTCATCGAACGATAGCTATATGTGTCTAAAGTAAAATGCTTTTTGGGTTTTTGTTGCAGGATGAACGTGAAGGCTGTAATCGTGCACACATCAAAAAAGGAGCATCGCGCGTCGAGGGGGGTGGGAGGCGGATTTTTTGATGAAATTGTTTAAAAATTTTTTTGTATGTAGTAAACAGATCAATAAAACTATATGCCAAGTTTCACAAGTTTTCCGTTGTATACTTTCTTCACAAAAAAAATCCCAAAAAGCGGTAAATTTTGCGAAAAAAAAGACAATCCCCCCTCAAGGCTTTACATCGACCTTCCCAACACCCTGTATAATTTTTTAATCATATTAGTATAAAAACAAAAACTAGTGGTGTATAATTGAATATATATATAATTAACCAAAAGCGGTCAATCGAGTATAGGAATGCGTAAAAAATCATCGTAGGATAACTGCAGCACGTACGAGCTTTTGGATCTTTCGTGATACCGTACGATATGTCATAAATGCGAAATGTTCAACGCGGTGGTAATCGCGACCCGTCCAGATTCCTGACATCATTACCGTTATCACGACTCGATAAGCCCTGCACAAGCGCCCAAGTTTCCTATTCCCCTCAGCCCGTAAGAGGGGGGGGGGGGAGGGGGAGAGAGAGAGAGAGAGAGAGAGAGAGAGAGAGAGAGAGAGAGAGAGAGAGAGAGAGAGAGAGAGAGAGAGAGAGAGAGAGAGAGAGAGAGAGAGAGAGAGAGAGAGAGAGAGAGAGAGAGAGAGAGAGAGAGAGAGAGAGAAAACGACGATGACGATGAAGCCGACAAACCTGTAGGATTTATAGCCCGTTTATATTGGCAGTTATAGTCGATACACGTCTATTTCCCAGTATTTTTACCCCGGCCGTACACATTAATTATACATTGTATTGGGATAGTGACCGGGGGATGGGGTGGAGGAAGTAAAGGGCAGAAGAGTCCGTCGATGGTATTTGATCTATTTTCATTGCACAAAAGTATGATGCATCGCGTGGTAAGGCTCCGTGAAATTGACTCGCAGTCTCGATAGCTTCGAATTATTAAAATCACGATCGCGCGATGATCGCTCGGAGCGCGGCTCGGCTCTGTGATGGAGCAGACCAGCCGCTATCAGTCGGACGCATACAAATATATACGTACATGGAAAAAGAGACTTTGAACCGGTTATATCTATATAATGTTGGCTATCAGCCCATGTGGCTGTTTTGAGGACGATTTTCAATTTTTTCTTCAGACGAATCGTTGACTTCGGGGACAGGACGGTCCTTAAAATTAGCCTTTATGTGAATGTGTTTGACATTTATCGAAATGTGATTTTGAGGACATTGGGTATTACGCAATGTTGACTATGGGGACAATTGGCTATTTTGGGGACGGTCCTCGAAATTGCTGGTATTCGAAATCGTCTTTCCTCGTGGATAACCGTGTACGTGTATGGATGGATATAGTTACCCGATATTTAGAGACCACTTGATCTAGCGTGTGGTCTTGTCTTGTCGCCTAGAGCCATGCGAACACACACACATACGACAAGAGCCCTCGTCGCCGATGCTGCTCTCCATTCCATCCGTCGTTGATCGTTCTCATAAAGAACGAAGAAAAAAAGAAAAAAATAGGAACGAAAATTTGGAATAGACTTTATTTGACGTTAATTGTGAATGATTAATCGCCCGAAAGAATTTCAGGCTATGAATATTTTCGTCGTACATTCTGGAACGAGCGAAATATTCGGAATGGGCGACGAAACTTCCGCAGGGCGACAGACGCAGCGATCACTCGGGAGAGTAGTTCAGGGGTACGCGATTCACTGGCTGAGCTCCCAATCTGACGTAAAGTGGGTCAGTAGTAGAACTTCGAAAATTATTGCCTTAGCGTTTTTTTCCGTTTCCGGTTTTTTTTTTTGCATTTCTAGGAACGAGAGAATGAGAGAGGCGTAAAGAGATAAACTTCTTTATATTAACGTCGAGAAGAAGTCATGATGTAAATGCAGTCGTACAGAATTATAATCGACTATTGTAAGAAGATAAAAGCAATTGTGAATATTAATTATTTAAATTCTGAACGTCTTGCCTCGGAGTGAAAAAAAAACAGAATCAATACCATAACAAAATTTGGGATAACAGTATCAATAAAAACAGTTATTATTGTTATCGTTATTGTGATGGCCATAGGAGTAGAGGTAAGATGAACAGTTACCCAGCATTATGCTCTCCATTTTCTCTTTGGTTTTACGTTTCGCACATAGGGTAAGAAACGCATGTACTTTTATTATGACGGATCTTTGAACAAAGTGTGGCCAACTTCCCAGGACTTACCCTATACTAATTATTATGTGAAGAACTCATACTTTTGGGGGTTCTAGAATTTCAGTATCTTCCGCTTTTTCTCTTCGTTACATTTGTATGTCCACCACTGGACTTGAGATACTCCCGTTATATGAATGTAGTTATATATATATATATATTTATATTTTTATATTTTTTATATTATATATATATATATATATATAATATAAAAAATATTTAAAAAAAATATATATATATAATATATGAAAAATAAAAATATATATATATATATATATATATATATATATCGGTATATTTATGCGTTAGTGATCATCCGCGAGTCTGAAAGCCGACTCGGGCAAAATCCGTGGGTAAAATTTATTCGACATTGTATTCAGATGAAAGACGGGTAGCTCTCGCGACGCGCGTGGATCCCAGCAATAGAAAAGAAGATGTTGTCCCGCGATAAGTGAGACATTGTTCGCCGCATGCGTCGCGAGAAAAAAAGACGCAAGAAGAAAAAAAAGGTAAATAGAGAGACGAAAGAAAAACGCGTCGTTGGTCGGTTGGAGGACTTTGCCAGGCGCTCTCGAAGGCACCAGCAGACTGAGTATTATTATTTACAAAGTACAATATATATGTACCTTCTAGGCTGTTTCGGGCGCGTTCTCGGCAACGCCGTACTTTTTTTTTTTCTACTTCTTCCTATTTCTCATTCGCGTTCTTTGTTTCTTCGTCGTTTTTGTGGACGCGTGCCGCGATGGCTTTATTCTCTCGTGCGAAGAAGAAGAGCGGTAGGAGCCGAAGGAGAAGGCGATCGAAAAAGAGGGACGAAAAGAAGAAAAACGCCCGGAATCGCGCGAGTGTGCGCGGGAACGGCAAACGGGCGAGTTTCTTGCGGTGGAATATCTTTTCTATGGTGGCAAAACGAAAAAAGGGCCAAAGTCGCGGGGAAAAACAAGAAGGGGAATAAAAAGAAGAACGTCGGTACGTGCTCGGAATAATTGAACGATGCGGGAGACGGGCGAAGGAAGGGCAGCAGGGAGGAAGGGAGCGAAGAAGAGAAAATGAGGAAAAAATCGCGAGAGTGAAAATTCCAGGGATAATGTCACCTGTACCTATATATATATATATATATATATATATATATATATATATATATATATATATATATATATAGGAATTATCCCTGGAATTTTCACTCTCTCTCTATATATATATATATATATATATATATATATATATATATATATATATATATATATATATATATATGTATGTATGTATGTATGTATGTATGTATGTATGTATGTATGTATGTATGTATGTATATATACACACGCAGCTATCGCAAACTCTTATCTTCCGGTCAATTACCACTGACAGAGAAAAAAATTGTTTGCGGTAATGTCAGAGGGAAGAAGCGCTAAAGTCGCGAAGAGCAAGAGAGAGAAAAAGTGCGAAGAGAGGGGGGGGGGGGGTGAGAAAGAGACATGCGTTGTGTTATTAGGATGAATCGGCTGGAAAATTTGTCATATATAGACATAAATATATGTAGTAGTGGATAAACGACGTGATTGTAAGCAGTAGAGAGGGAAGGAGAAAAAAAGAGAGAGAGAGGGAAAGAAGAAGAGAGTTAAAGCGAGGTTAGCAAGAGTGTGATTGCATTCCTCACGGAATGGCAAAGTGTTTTCTACTCGTCTGTATAGACTTGTATATGTATATGTATATATGTATGTTTGTGTATGTATATATATATATATATATATGTGCACCCCTGTGTATTTCTACGTTCATACATATATGCATATAAGGAAAGTGCGTATACGCCCATCTGTGCGAACACGTTCTCGTTCAATCTCTGCAAAGAATTTTACAGGTATGCGATAGCTTGGTCGATCGCGCGCGGCACACGCGTATGCATAATCGCGCCTGCGTTGATTCGTCGAGTATATATGTATACAGTACCGGTCAAAAGTTTTCGATCAATCTGGATAATTGCAAAATTACATAAGAATAATAATAGGCGAAGGAAAAAGTTCGTGGCGTTTTTCCCAAGCCATCTAATGGGAAAAACGCCACTTACTGTTTCCTTCACTTAAGGAAGCTTTCCAGTGTGACAGCCCGAAAAATCGCTGTTTTTCGCGATTTTTTTTTTTAAAGAAAAAATAATCTAATCGGTCTGGTTTTTTTTGTATATTAATTGGGTATTGAAGAATACAAAACAATTTTTTAAAGATCGATTTATTTATTAATTAATATCTATAAAAATGATGAAACAATTGTTGCAGAAAATGCACTTGGATGTGGTGTCCACGTTGGGGGTCACAATTTTGATCTGAAACAAAAAACACAAAAAGATTATTGATCGGTATATAATTGGCTTTCGTGCTATGGAGGCTTTTTTTTTTTTGCAAAAATGGCGCCGGTTTGAACAAAAAGTATCGATTTTAGCATTTTTTTTGGCAGTTTTTTTTACAAAAAAAAAGGAAGGTGTCAAAAAAAAAAAGCTTCCATAGCACGATAAACAATGACGTTAAGAATATTGTGTAAAAAATTCAACTCGATAGCTTTAAAACTCTGCCCTCCAAGTTAGACACCGTTTTGAAAAATGCTGTTTCGAGAAAAACGCGTTCAAAGTTTCGCTGTAGCTGTAGCGCTCCGTTGCCTTCTTCCAAGAAATGCTCTACAGTAACCGAAATAATCTGAATTTCGGCATGAAAATTTCAGGGAATATTCGGAAGAGTGTATACTATTCGATAAAGCAAAAAAAAAAAAAATCGATTTTTTGAAAATTTCACACTGGAAAGCTAATATAATTCATTTTACTTCTTTCTAGCTGTACTCGGCGTGCGTTGCAATGCCACTGAAAGAAAGAAAGTGTCTGTGTTTTGACTCTGTTTATCGAAGTGCCTTGGAATAAACAATGCTTTTTTGTTTTTCCGTTTAGAGCATTCAGGAACCAATCAGAAGGTTTGCGGACCCGTGGGCAGGCCACGCGCAACTCATGTGGTAAGCATGGATTTTTATAACGGGTCGAGTTTGTCGAAAATTCGACAGACGATAAAATAAGTGCGCCACCGAAGAGCTGTTCATTTCCTCGCAAATCTTTCAGTGAAGCGCATTATTCCTCCATAGGACTCAATCCATAGGATTTGCATAATTTTTTTTTGACCTCACTAAATATATTGATAATCGTCTCTGTAAAATTTCAAGGTCGCTTATCGACCTCATTACAGAGAAAAAAAATATTAACCCGGTCAGGGTATCGTGGGTCGCTGGACACTCGAGAGATTTTTTAGTCAATGCCTGCATTTGTGCGAAGTGGGTATGTTTATGACAAAAAATAAAATATTTGTTTATTTTTTTTGCCATTTTCATGCCGTGCCCTTGACGTGGAAGTATCGAAGAGTGTTCGGGAATTTTATCAGATTTTTTCATTGCAAATCGCATGTTTTAACACGGCTCCGGTCTCCAGCGACCCACGATCCCCTTAACCAGGGCCGAAAAAATCGATACCCAGAACGGCTTAAAACTGCGTACTTTCGTGAAGGAATCCCGATACGACATAAAAAAACCTAATTTCCAGTCGCTACAAAAGTCTGTACAATAGTGATGATCCGTCAGATTCTTCAA
Organism: Ophion costatus; assembly: GCA_951751655.1. Lineage (NCBI taxonomy): Eukaryota > Metazoa > Arthropoda > Insecta > Hymenoptera > Ichneumonidae > Ophion > Ophion costatus. The sequence goes on along the minus strand of OX632364.1, from coordinate 35,604,934 downwards.
AATAATCCGATTTACACACTTAAGGATGTTGAGTCCCTATGAAACATGTTAATATGAATTGTTCAATAAATAGCTTCTCAATCGTCATGAAATTTTTACAGGACCTCCTGAATACTTCATGTAAAAACATACCAAATTTTCAGAATTCTATCATCATTACTTCAACCTCCTTAAGGGTTGAAATAAAAAATGATAAGAAAATTCTGAAAATTTGGTATGTTTTTGTATGAAGTATTTAAGAGGTCGTGTTAAAATTTCACGACGATTAGGAAGCTCGTTATTAAAAAAATTAACATTTTGTTAAGAACAATTTTTAAAAGAAATTAAAAAAAATGTATCAATAAACTTCGTTTTGTTTTCGTTCCTTTCAGTATATTGTAGATATTATAAAATTGAGAGGTCAAAAAAACAACTTATTGCAAAGTTACATCAGTTTCCATAAAACAACATTTAATTTGTGAATGTTAATTGTTCAATAACGAGCTTCCTAATTGTCGTGAAATTTTTACACGACCTCTGAAATACTTCATACAAAAACATACCAAATTTTCAGAATTTTATCATCATTTGCGATTTGGGACTCAACATCCTTAACACTTGTAGTAATCGAATGCTCGCAGAAAAAAATACGCCAATTGACCTAATTTTCATGTAATATCAGCGAAGTAATATTAGTGAAATGATCAGTGAAGCGATAGGATTACCTTGAGGTTGACATAAGTCATCCTGACTTTATAGCGAATAGACTGACCAGCAGTTGTAATGATTAAAAAAAAACGACGGAACTCACATACAACATTGCAATCTCGATGTTTACTCCCCTTAAGCATTGGTTTTACTAATTCAGAAACCTTCGCGGGTATGCTCACAGCAACTCATCGAAGTTTCATCACATTCGGATGGACACAAACAACAATTTGTTTATATAGATAAGATTTTACGAGTACACTATTCAGCTATATAAGGCAAATTATGGTATGTTAGTATTTGTTTGTAATTATCCAAAGTGATCGAAAACTTTTGACCGGTACTGTATGCATATAATTATATATACAGGGTATCCTGTTACGAATGGATAATCCTGCAACTGTCGATAGGATCATCTCCTACTATATACTGGAATTCCAGTTTAGTAAAAGTCTTATGCGTTTCGAGATTTTGGGCTTTATGTTTTTTTTAATCATCTGCTGTTGGTGTTTCGTATGCCATTTCTACAAACGATATGAATTTGTTGGTTAACTATTTCGTTAAGTCGTTAGTTGAGTCGTTAGTTAAGTCGTTAGTTAAGTCGTTAGTTAACTCGTTAGTTAACTCATTAGTTAACTCGTTTAAGGTTAGTCCTTAGTTAACTCGTTACTTTAAGGTTAAAAAGACGACTGCTAGATAAAACGAATAACCAAGAATATTTTTTTCTTCAAACCGTCATACTGCAATGGATGATTCCTAGATGATGTGAACTTGAGCCAGTCTCTCTCATAAGCCTCTCGGTAGACTTTCCACGCGGATTTTCCGAGCGGACGACAGACGGGGCTGACGATCTATTTCGTTCTTGGCGTCTTTTTTTGGGCACTGGTATTTCACGAGCGAAAAATATCGATTTCCTTGACCAGTAAAAAAAGTGGGAAAGGAATGGGAAATCCATTTTTGTTTTTTGGGGGATTTTGAAAATGACTGCACCGATCGAGTTTAAATTTGACATGCTTCATTTAGATATCGAAAGGCAATGCTTGAACGAAGGAATATTTTTTTTCGATCCATAGTGTTTTTCTTTCAACGGAAATACAGCGTTTTTCTGTTACCGAAAATCGATACTTAGACTTTGAACCGCGGCCATTTTTTCAAAAATCGATATTTTATGAAATCCTTCGTCCACGTATTATATACCTTCAGATTTTTAAATATCGGATTATTTGTTTCCGAGCAGCAGCGGTCCCCTTTTGAATGCAAAGTTTTTAAAAATCGAAAACCTAGACACTTTTCCAGAAAAAAGTTACGAAAATTCCTCTTTTTTCCAGACGCGAGTTAGGTCCAACCCGTTAAAAATGTTAGTTATCGAATACTTATCATTATTGATATTTAATAATTCTATTGATTAGTATTATATTTTATCAAGTATTTAATATTAATGTATTAGTTTATTAATCGAATAGTCACACAATCAATTGTTGATGGAAGTGTTACAATATTTGTTGGATTAAATTGAAAACCCACCTATTGTTTAAGTTAATGTTATGACATCAATGCAATATATCATTATTTAAATGTTACGATGTCAATTAAACTATTCGTAACATTAATTCACTATATTGTAAATAAAAAAGTGTATCATATTAATTGCTAATTCAATGAATTAAATATGCCAACATCAATTACTCAATTTATCAAGTACCAATAATCGACAATACAAATCAGTTTGCCCAATTAATCCACTCCAATGCCTGAGGTCCCAAATCTTTCGTCAATTCTCGAAAACATGGCGGACAATCCCAAATTAAAAAGCGATTTTTCGTTACTTTTCGCAAAACTAATTTCTTTATTAATCGTCGTTTTTCAATAACCTCGATCAATTCAATTCCACCTACTCGCTGAGTGCTCTTTGCACGAATTATTTTCGATTTTTGGTACCAAGTCCGCGGAAGGGTGAGTGGTCAGGAAAATCGATCTCACTGGCAGGGTGGACAAGAAGGTTGGGACATTTTGCGGATGAGTATCGGCGGGCTAGCGCGCGAAGACTCGTTCCGGCTCGAAAGTGTCGACCGTGCGAGGTTCGTTGGACGGGAAATCGTGCCGAAGTCACCAGCTGTATACTTTGCCGGGAACGCTTATGTACGTGCCATCTAGGCCGATGATAATTAACCGACAATTACTGAAGGCCAGTCGACGCGATCGGCTCTCTCTCTCTCTCTCTCTCTCTCTCTCTCTCTCTCTCTCTCTCTCTCTCTCTCTCTCTCTATATATATATATATATATATATATATATATATATATATATATATATATATATATATATACACATATATATATATACACATATATATACATTCATACATAAATACATACATACATACACACACACACACACACACATATATATATATATATATACCGATTATTACTAGACACGTAGCAATAGAGAGAGAGAGCGATAGGGAGACCCGGTTCTTCGTTATATATTTCATAAAAAGACTACTATATCCTGTCTGTGGACACATGGACCGAGATTACCCGAGACGCAAGGTCGTCGAAAATGAGTGCAACATTCGCGAAGACGACATGTGGGTATATCTATAGGACAATGATATTTTGAGCCCTCTATATATATGTAATGTAGGCTATCAATCCATCTGGCTATTTTGAGGACGGTCCTTATTTTTTTCTTCATACCAATGGTTGATTTCGGGGACAGCGGGCACCTCAAAATGACCTTTATATAAATACGCTTACCATTTAGTCAAAGGTGATTTGGAAGAGTTGTGTATTTACATAATGTTGATTGTGAGGACAATTACTGAGAGGACGGTCCTCGAAGGAAATGTCTTCGAAATGACCACTCCTGATATATATATGCAGGAATGATGATTTTTATATATTTTTTTTGATTTTTTTTTGATGATTTTTATATATATTTTTTTGATGATTTTTATATCTTTTATGATGATTTGATCATGATATTTGATGATTTGATGATGATATTGATGATTTTGATGATGATGATATTGATGATGATTTGATTTGATATTTGATTTGATGATGATATTGATGATGATTTGATGTTGATATTGATGATTTTTTTGATGATTTGATGATGATCAATATCAATATCGATATTGATGATGATCAATATCAATATCAATGATGATCAATATCAATATCAATATCAATATGATGATCAATATGATGATCAATATCAATATGATGATCAATATCAATGATGATGATGATCAATCAATGATGATGATCATTGATGATCATCATCATTGATTGATCACAATCATTGATGATCACAATCAGTGATGATTGATTGGTGATCACAATCATTGATGATCACAATCAGTGATGATTGATTGATCACAATCATTGATGATCAATCATCATCAATGATGATCAATATCAATATCAATATCAATGATGATGATGATCAATATCAATATCAATATTGGTGATGATCATCAATATCATCATTTGATGATGATATTGATGATTTTTATATATATTTTTATATTTTTATATATATCCTGCGTGTATATATATATATATATATATATATATATATATATATATATATATATATATATATATATATATATATATATATATGTACGCAGGAATGATGATTTTTATATATATTTATATATATATATGTGTGTGTGTCTATATAAATTGCGAAGTGAAACTTCCGCCTGCCTGGAATGTCATAATACCCTGCTTCGACTCTCCCGTATCGACGCAGACCGCGAGTCACACACAAGGATTCCACATACCTCAAGCGACGAGAGGAACTAAAACGCGCTCCGTTTCAATAAACATAGCCGTAATTATTTAACAACGCGAGCGAGTATCCCGCGTCGGCACCGCGAGTACATCTCGCTAATAAGTGGCGATTAATGTTTTCCGTTTCTCTTGAAAAGTTATATGTGAGCGCGAATGCTGCGAGCGCGATCCCGAGGGGGGTGGGGGGTACTCGATGAACTTTCGCGGGTATTACGTCGAGCAGCCTTGGAGCCTAACGAAGATAATTTTTTTTCTTTCTTTCGGATCAGTGGTTCAGTAATACGGGATAGGGAAAACTATATATTATAGACAATTATATTTAGATATATATTTTGTTTTATACATCTATTTATATTATCAATTTTATTACGTGTACAGGGTGTCCTGATATGAAAGGATAATCCTGCTGCTGTCGATAGAACATATCCTAATATATGCTGGAATTTCAGTTTGGTAAAAGTCCCACGGATTTCGAGATGAAAATCGTCTGCTTTTGGATTTTCGCATGGCATTTTTGCAAATGAAAACTTTTTTCTAACTAGTTTTTTTTTTAAATACTCTTCGTTACTTGTTTTACCTGGAAAATGCTTCTTTTCAACCTCAAATGTTATGGAAACTTTGCGAAAAAAGTTATTATGCAGAATTTCCATACGAAACAATTCGAATTTTCGACTTTGATAGCCTGCGGTGTAAAAAAAATGTACTATGCATATCGTGCCAATTACCTCAAAAAGTTTTCACTGTCGATTCATATCATTTGTAGAAATGGCATGGGAAAAACTAAAAACAGATTATTTTTTTTTTAAATAACGTATAGTCCAAAATCATGAAAACCGTGGGACTTTTACTCAATTGAAATTCCAGTTTATAGTAGAACATGAACTGACGTACCGACAGTCGGAGGATTATCCCTTCATCACAGAACACCCTGTATATATGTTTTATAATTCAATTTATGGAATTATGTATATCTATTTACTTATAATGTATACAATTTATTTTACGTATATGTATATTGCTTAAAAACTATTCCAAAGTTTAAAAAGAACGCCAAATAACAAAAATCTGCTCGTAAACATTTTTTTAAATGTTAAAACAAAGTCTGTTTTGAATTTTGTTGTATTCTTTTGAATTAATTAAATAGAGAAAAAGTGAAATAGCTGTTTATAAAATATATCATTTATTTTGTGCATATTCATATGTTTTTAACAATTTTAAAAGGTAAAAAAGAACGCGAAGTAATAAAAAATCTTCCCAAAAAATATTGTTCGTGTAACCTAAAGAAAAGGCCGGCTTACCTTTTAATTAATTATGTTAATTCGAACAAGGGTTTTAGTGTATTCTTTTGATTAATCAAATGTACCCAAAAAGTGAAATAACCTTTCACACAATATATCATCATAATAATAATAGTAATAATAATAATAATAATAATAATAATAATAATAATAATAATATATTTATTATATTATTATTATATTATATTATATTAGTATATTATATATAATATACTAATATATATTTTCTTGTATATATATATATATATTATGTTATATATTTTCACTTTATACACTCATTATATTGTATATATTATTATATTATTATTTATTATTATCTATAATATTATATTTATAATGATAATAATAATATGCACGAATGCATTTTATTTTCAACTTCTGTATGTGTACGAAAACAATTGTATATCCATCTATTTTCCAAAAAATGCAGAACTTCGCACTACCAACTTTCTCTCTCTCTCAAATGCTCTCAGGTGGTCTTGAGTGCTCATGAACAGTCTCGAAGACAACTGGATTGTCATCCAATGCTAATTACAGTTGTAGCGGCTTATAAAGTCATGTGTCGAGGCGTGTTTACCCGAACTTGCCACTTTCCTCGTTTAAGGAATAGTGAAAGGTGCACCAGGTGACGCACTAGTGCAACGGGCTCATTTTATTGTACGAATAATTTTTAAAGACGACATGCACTTGCGGCAAACGTATTCTTCATCTGTCTCTGTCGCGCTGTCGCAACAGCAATATTGCTGTTTCACATGCGTAGAGTACACATCACTTCAAATCGAGGTGAAAACACCGAAAGATTGGATTTAACTTTTTTTTTTCGAAGGCGCCGATTTTTTTGCGGAGCAAATATTTTTTGTTACCGACTGAGCGGTGGTTTACCGGATCGCAAGCTGCCACCCAGTTGTGGGATTTTTTTTTTCTTTTCGGGGTGTAATTTCACGTGCTTGGGTGAACTTTCTGCATCGTGAAATTGTCAAACATTCAAAGGGAGTTTCGAGGCAAGTGGAAAGTGCATTTGTGATTCATCCCGACCTCGACACTTCCGATCGATTTTGTGCGGAACCGAGTCAACAGGAGAGGAAACAAAAAGTGTCAGGTCCTTCGGAATAGGTGGACGTGGTGCATGAGGCTCTCGGTTTTCCCCAAGACTCAAAAGCCTCCAAGAAAAATTGTCTATTGTTTGGTGTTACCGTCGGCGCTGTTCACTTCGCGGCGCCGTCCACTTGGCAATTTATACACGCCTTTTCTCCAAGATGGCTCGAAGAATCGCCACGAAATTTATTGAGGCCATGCAGAAAAGTGGCAAGAACGAACAGAGTATTTTAGAGTTTGGAAAATGAGTACCGTTTAGGTAAAAACTCGAGCTCCAAAATGCAACTTTGCAACGCCTTGGTCGGTAGGACCAGCTATAACCCAGTCGGTACGAAAAATAGCAACGATCGGTCGGTACAATAAATAGCAACGAGCCCGTCCCCACGACAAATTGAGGCGGCTGAGTCGAATAAACAGCAAGGCCTCGGTCGGTACCATAAATTGCGACGGCTTGGTTGTAAGGACGAATTGAGTCGACTCGGTCGGTACGAAAGATTGCAACATCTCGGTCGGTACTACGAACAGCTATGAGTCGGTTGGCAGGAAAATTTGCCACGACTCGGTGGGTAAAACGACTTGCAAGGGTTCGACCATCACGATAAATTGCAGCGACTCAGTCGGTACGATAAATTGCAACGGCTCGGTTGGTACGACGAATTGCAACCACTGGGTTGGTACGACAAATTGAAACAACTCGGTCGGTACGACAAATTGTAACGACTTGGTCAGTACGATAAATTGTAACGGCTCGATGGATACGGCGAAAAAAAAATACTCGGTCGGTATTGCACTTTACAATGACTCGGCCGGTACTGTAAATTGCAGCTACTCGGTCGGTACTGTAAATTGCAGCTACTCGGTCGGTACTGTAAATTGCAGCTACTCGGTCGGTACTGTAAATTGCAGCTACTCGGCCGGTACTGTAAATTGCAGCTACTCGGTCGGTACTGTAAATTGCAGCTACTCGGTCGGTACTGTAAATTGCAGCTACTCGGTCGGTACGACGAATCGCAACAGCTCAGTCGGTACAACGAACGCCCAAGAGGCTTTCCCGCTCAACGTTCGTGCTTCGTATAATCTTGACCGAAAACGAGGCCGTTCGTGTTCTCCGAGCGCGATAAGGTTATATTTTTGGAATCGAGAGAGAGAGAGAGTGAGCAAGAGGGTGTGAGACTCACCGCGGGTATTCGAAATGCAGAGATGATGCGCGCGGCGTCTCGCGCAGGAACTATTTATAATCTCTCGTTCTCTCTCGAGTTGGTGAGTGCGAGAGCGAAAGCGATATATATAGAGCTCGAGGCGTGCGCGTTACGTTTTTGTCCGTAACTATCGGCTGTTGGTACGCGGGATACGTAGACCCGACACCGCGATTTGTCCAGTGAGCCGAGAATGGCGACCGTTCTCGCACAACTTTCGCGACGTTTCGTACCACGTCGCTTTTCTAACAATAATTTGTGTCTCAACACGCGCGGAAAATCATGGTCGAGTGTCGTTACGAGGAGCCCAAAGAGAAGATTCGTCACCGGAGCCGGCCTCGTAATCGCCGGATCCTTTGTATTTCTACTGGGTCAGAAATACGCTCGGACCAATGTCGTTCATGCCGCAAAGATTCGCAAAGTGAGTACAGTAGGCGAAGGATTTTTTTTTCCCTCGTCGCCCAGAAATAATTTTGGCTCTCGCATCAGCATCGTGCATTCGATTGTTTTCACCGTTTCTCATTTGTTAGCACTGAGTACCCAAGTGAGTAACTAGAACTCAAACAAAGCCGAGCTGTCATTAGGTATTTGTAAATCCAAATAAACAGGAATTGTCATTAGGAACTGCATTTTTAAGCCCAAACAAACCCAAGCTGACGTTGGAAACTGCATTTGTAAATCCAAACAAACCCAAGCTCTCATTAGGAACTGCATTTGTGAACCCAAACAAGCCCCAAAATGTCATCAGAACTGCATTTGGAAACACAAATAACCTCCAAATTGTCATTAGAACTGTATTTGTAAATCCAAACAAATCCAAGTTGACACTACGAAGTGTACTCGTGAATCCAAGCAAACCTAAATTGTCATGAGAACTACCTTTTAAACCCAAACAAATCCAAACTGTCATTAGAATTTGCCTTTTTAAACCCAAACAAACGCAAGTTGTCATTAGGAAATGCATTTGTAAACCCAAACAAACGCAATTTGTCATTGGGAATTGCATTTTCTTTCTTTTTACATACAGTCTATAAACAAATATAAACAAATATATATATTTGTTTAAAGATTGTATGTTAAAAGTAAGAAAATGCTTATTCTTGAATTGTTGTGCAACTAAATGCAAAATGAAATAAACAATAATTAATGTCAAACGATTGAATATATATATACATTTTCAATCGTTCGACATTAATTATTGTTTATTTCATTTTTCATTTAATTGCACAACAATTTGAGAATAAGTTGAGCTTGGCACATTTATGAATTTATATAACTTTGATATATTCGGGAAAAAAGAATTCCAATTAATACTTATGTTTTTCTGACCCGTTATTAATACATTCAAATCTCTTTTGCTTAAAACAAATTCAATTTTAGCAAATTATTTTTTTGTTCGAGTAGGATCTTTTCCGTCCCACGATTAAAAAAATTCTATTGTGTACACATTTTAGCGTGAAATATTGTTTCGTCGAAACAATTAATGATTTCCGTAGAGGATATAAATTTCATTGATTTTTTTAACGCCAATTAATATCAACTCGATGCTTCAATTTGTTTTATTTTACGTGCGGAAAAAAACAAAATTCTCGGTAAATAAAATGATTTGTTAAATTGTCATATTTAATACTAATTTATTTCCGAATTAGTTTATCGTCATATCCGATGCGCGTAGAGAGAAATATTCGTCTCTTCGACAGAAATAACACGGGGATTGTTATCGCTCTTGAGACTTTACGGGAATGAAGAAATGATAGGGAAAGCGAAGAACGACTCCCGTCGACGTCGACGCCCGAGCCGCGTCGTCGTCGTCCTCGTTATACGCGATGTGAGCAACGCGCGCGGCTTTCGTTATCGAGCGTATCTCTCCGCTGCGGTGGTAGAGCAGATGTTTTTGGGCGCGACGTTACAACCGGCGCGGTTGACATTGCGCGTTGTCAGTTTGTTTTGCCACTTGAAAAACGCCGGCAAAACATGAAAGTGTGCTCTTGAGTTTCAGCGATACGTGTACTGTTCTTTGTTCGTCAAATATCTCGTTTATTCAGGAGCCACGGGATACCCCCTTAATTTACGTCAGACCCGTCCGCTCGTCCGCCCGCCGCGGAAGCGTTCCCTCGTCCTGCCCTCGTGCCCTTGAAACCCTTTTTAAAGCATCGTTGTCAACATTTTTTCAGCATGTAAAGTGGAAACTATTTTTTTTTAATATGATTGCCATTTTATTTTGTTTTCAAAAAATGTTCAAAAATAATATGATGAATTATATGAATTTTAACGCTAGTCCCATTGTGGGCCCATTTTTCCTTGTATTTTTTTAAAAATAAATTCAATTTTTTTTCACGAACATTTCGAGTGTTTCGTAGGAATCATATTTATCGTATTCGCAATATTTTTAAATGTCTTTGTACCATTGGCAAGCGTAAAATAATTCTCCAACATGTTAGATCGGGCTACTATTTGTAAAATTATCACTACAATTACTAATTGTAAATAAGTACAATCATTATTACTTACGAGTATTATTAGTAATAAAAATTATTAGTAAGTCATACGAAACACTCGAAATTTTGGTGAAAAAAAATTGAATTTATCAAACAAAAAAATACAAGGCCAAATGGGCCCACAATGAGACTAGCGTTAAAATTCATATAATTCATCATATTATTTTAGAGAATTTTTTGAAAAAAAAAAATGGCAATCATCTTTAAAAAAAATAGTTTTCACTTTACACGCAGAAAAAAAGTTGACAACGATGATTAAATTTTTTTTTCCTTTTTTTATGGAAGTGTGAACTAATATGAAAAAAATCGATCTATAGACATTTTTCGATATATCGATTAATTTAAGAGATATCGGCGTTAGAACGTTTCCGAACTTTCTGAAATCCAGATTTTTCGAAAAATTGTAACTTCTGAAATACATGCGTAAAAATGTAAAAATTTGTGAAAATACTCCTTGCATAGCATACTATTTTATTTAAAGAAATCAAAAAAATAAAAAATAGCTGAAGCTACGTCAAGGTCAACACCACTTTTTAAAATGTAACCATGTATTTTTTTCGATGACATTAATACCGGTTTAAAAGACGAATTCAGTGACCTACAACACAAGGTCATCGAAAAAAATACATAGGAGCAATGTGTGGTGTGAAGACATAGGGAATGGGAGACATGAGCGTTTTTGAAAGAATACAGAGTAGGTACTGTAAGGTGGCGTTAAGAGTGGACAGCGACTGGGTGCAAGGAATGGATAATTTGGCGATAAAGAGAGAAATTGTAAGTATGTTGGGTGGGAAGATACAAAAAGAAATATGCGGGTATTTTAGGGATGTAGGTGAAGTGTGCAGAAAGATGTGCAAGGAGGAAAGGGGGCGAAACAGATGGAGGGGAGGATTAAGATGAGATAAAGAAAGAAATGTTAGATAAGGGAAAGGGCAGGCAGAGGTGAAAATAAGTTAAGGTAAGAGAAAGTTAAGGGGAGATAAAAAATAGCATTTTGTAAAAACTTGTTCAGAAAGTTGTGCAAATAAAACTCGATTTGATTTATTGATCAATTGATTTGATTTATTGATCAAACAATCAGAATAATGTTGATCAAACATATTAATGATCAATTTTAACAATTGAATATTCTTATATGAATTATCAACTATTTATATATACTTAATATTCAATATAAGAATAATCAGTTCATAAAATTGATCATCAATATATTCGATTCACAATATAAATCATTAACCTTGCCATTTTCAATCAATGAATTTGATAACGAAGATAAATATTAGATGGTGAAAAGGAACGGCGTATGCAGAGTTGAAAGTAAGTTAAGGCAAGGGAAAGTTAAGGGGAGATAAAAAATAGCATTTTGTAAAAACTTGTTCGGAAAGTTGTGCAAATAAAACTCGATTTGATTTATTGATCAATTGATTTTATTTATTGATCATACAATCAGAATAATGTTGATCAAATATATTAATGATCAATTTTAACAATTGAATATTCTTATGTGAATTATCAACTATTTGTATATACTTAATATTCAATATAAGAATAATCAGTTCGTAAAATTGATCATCAATATATTCGATTCACAATATAAATCGTTAACCTTGCAATTTTCAATCAATGAATTTAATAATGAAGATCAATAAAATATTATTCATTACAATATTTGCTTGTTACAATTGCCCATTAATATTATAAATATTGAATTAATCGGCTATTCGATCCATTTTAAATATAGTGAAAAATGAATAATCAATAAAATTATCCAATGTCGATAATGATCAATATTCCAATATAAGCGTTTATGAAACATACATTGTGCTAAATACTTTAACTCATAGTCACTTTAACGATATTATATATTTGTAATGGGAAAAAAAGCCCGGAATCTCTCTGGAAAATATCTGGCTGTTTCCGATCTTTCGTGACAAAAGATTTATTGGACGCGCCGGTAATGATGACGGACGTGGAAAAAGAAGTGGCCACGTTTTTTACTGCCCGACAAAAAAAAACGTCGTCATTAAGGGTTTGATGAGTTACTAACTCGCACACGTTCGTAGCGGAGATTGACGGTGATAAACGCGGTAACGGTTAAAAGCATTTTAACACCTATGGAAATTGGGATACTTGTGAAGCAGCTATACAAAAAAATAAATATTAAAAAAAAACCAAAAAAGCTACCTCGCTACTTTTTGTGGGCAATACCAATGACCGTTTTTCATAAGTCGATGTGTACACTGAAATCGCCCCGTTGACAAATCGCGTCGTCAGGACACTTAGCGCATACAGTCGGCACAAAAAGTATCAACGGACCGTGCTTTTACTGGACCGTGCCGCGAAATAAAAATGAAGAAGAAGAAATATTTCTGTTTCGTTATGTTATACTTTTTCAAGTTGACAGTAACACAAAATTTTTTCTTATTTACGTAAGAGAAAATCGAAAAACGCATTTTATTGCCCTCTTTAATTATATATTTTATGGAAAATTAGCATCTTCAGAATAAATCCATACCCGTATGCATTTTATTGAGAAAATTCAAAAACCGTCATTTGACTCAACCGGACTGCTCCAGCCTCCCTAAGGGCTAACACCACTGTAGAATTGTCAAAATATTGATTTTTTGTAAATCGGCTTGATGCCTTATGCCACAGTAACGGGTATAAAATCATGTGCAAATTTAACACATCTTTAAAATAACATTCCGAATTGAAATACGTACGGGATTTTCCATGAGTTAATTATAGCATTAGTTATTAATAAATGATTGTCCTTTTTTTCTGTCGAAAATTTAGTTTTTACTTTAAATGCTTGCCAGTTACACAAAAATTCATATTTTCAAAATTCCCTACGCATTTTACTAACTATACTCGTGTAAAATTAAAAGAATATGAAAATGTTTTTTTTCCAAACTCAAATTTGCGTTAGTTACACTGCGTGCCGCAAAGCCACTCCAATTTAAGGCGTTACCCCCACTTGTAGCGCAAAAAAAAGGCCTTTTTCATGAATTTTTTTAAAGAAAACTACAAAACTTTTTTAATCGATCGATATACCATCTTAAAGAACACATCTTGAAGAACTTTCAGTAATTTTTTTATTGAAAAATATTACATTGTTTAGTGGCAAATGGCCGTCAATGAAATAATGTTTTTATATACACGGTTTGCGGTGACCAACATTGCGGCGAAGTGGATCATCTGAAAAAAAAATGCGGATGGATTTAGTCAAATATAAGTATAAACTAGTCTTTAATCGAAGGATTTTAAAAAATATTCATTTTTCACAAAATGGCGGACAGTCAAAGTTAATGGTTCGATTTTAACGAAAAAAACGGCCGTTTTTTGGCTATAAAACGGTCATTTTTTTTCGAAAAGAAAATCGAACGATTAAAGACTACATTTTTATGTATTAAATAAGCCTGCAAAATTTCAAGAAGATCGGTTCATTAGTGTTCGAGCAATCTTGGTCACCGACTTCAGAAATGTCATTTTGAGAAAAACGCGTTTAACGTTTCAATTTCCGTTCTTCAATTCACGGATTCTTCTCTTTCAACGCTCATATCTCAGTCAATTTTGTTCGGATCGACTTAAAATTTTCAGGACATATTCTCAGATACATATACTTCAAAAAAATGCAATAAAAAAATCGATTTTTTCAAAATCGCAAGTGGGGGTAACCCCTTAACATGCCTCACGAGAATGTTTCCAGTGTCACCATTTTGTACGATTTTATAATATACATTTTTTTATTCACTTGAAGATATGACTAATAAGATCCTTGAATATTATCATCCTCTTACCTGTCCTCCCACCCAAAAAAACAAATCGCGGAAAATCACTTAATTTTAGACTTTTAGAATGGTGTAGGCAAGGTGTGCAAGATCAAATGTCTACAAAGTGAACGTGTACCTATATGGCGCCTCGGCTATCGCCGATGGAGCGTCGCAATCGAGGAACTTTTTTTTATGTGGAAATAATAAAAGGAAAAAAAAGGAAAAGGCTATATGGGAGAGTAGATCTCGCTGGAAGAGCAATGATAATAATTTGTCATATACATATGTGTACACACGAGACTTTCGGTATCTAACGGTCTGGCCTGTGACCCATGTGATTTTTAAATTCCATATTTTTCTTCCCGTCATCACTTTGTGGCGTCAAAAGTGGAAAAAAAATCCACACCGACGGTAATTCATTTTCCAACTTTGTTTTAATAGGTGCGCGCTTCTTTTTCCATGCGAAAAAAAAGTTGATTGATATTTTCGGTCGTTGATCTTTTTTTTTCTTCGTATTGACGCAATAAATATTTCACCGAAAATTCGTTTACTCTTTTCGTTTTACGGGTTACGGTTTCTATTTTAAACTTCTGCATGTGTGTATTGAAGATTGAAAAAAAATTGGATCTGTACTCAAAGGGTTTCATTTTAAACACATATTTCGTTTTATGATATTAAATATACAATTTTTCAAATTTCCATTTTGAAGTTCGTATTATTTGGTAATGTTAGGCATTTTTGAGAAAAAAAGAATTACGGCCGATTGTGTAAAAAAAATGGAAAGATAAAGAACGAATTTCGTTCGACAAACTATGATACTTACATTGTGATCAATTGAATAAATTATGGAAAAATTATAGTTGATAGTTCTTTATTTCCAGGTACACCCTTGGGGGTTTTTACACTCAACACGTTTTTACATTAGTTATGAAAATAAATATTGTTTTTAATAATAAATTTTATAACAATGAACAAATAATAAATAATTATTATTTTTTCATAATGATAAATAAATTTATGGTTTAATTACCCAAACAATAATTCCTTACCTTCGTCTACCACAATGATACCCTGCATGGGGTTGAAGTTTGCATCGTTGGAATGCAACGAATTTTTTTTCGACTTTTTATTTTCATTGTTATCCAAAATCATATTTTGCAGTTTTGTTGTAGATCGCTAAATACGGTAAATATTCGGAAGTGGGGCTCCTGCTAGTATCAGGGTAATTTTCCTCAAGGGTCCAAACAAACCCCAACAACCCCAAACAACCCTAAACAACCCCAAACAACCTCAAACAACCCCAAACAAAAATTACCCTCATTCTATTAGGAACTTTCGAATACTTACCCTAAATACGAATTCTCAACGACGCTTGCGCGTTTTTCGTGGCTTGTATCTGCCAAAGTAAATTTGGGAAACAAAAAAAATCATTTTCGTTGCATTCCAACGATGCAAATTTCAACATTATTCCGCCACCGTTTATCATAACCACCTAACCGCTTAACGACAATTATTATTATTATTATATTTATTATTTTATTATTGAAACATTTTATTATTTTATTTTTAATTATTATTAGTAATTTTTTTAATTATTAAAACTCATTTTATTATTACTAAAAATTATGTCATTATTATTTATTTTATTATTTTATTATTAAAACGGTTATTATTATTACATAAAAAATATAATTTCGTAAGCGAGAAGCAAGGAAATGGAAGTCGAAGTATGGAAAAGGGCTGCAAGGTACTACTTGAAATAATGAAGATAGGGGATGGTAGGCGGCAAAAAAAGCTGCCTAAGAAGCAAGAGCAATTATAAATGGTAACTTATAAAAATGGGAAAAATTAAGGAGAAGCAATGAAATCTGGCAAGTCGTATGAAACCGAAATATAAGCGAGCTCGAAAGAAACTTAGAAAGAGGCATAAAAATGATAATTGAACAAAAAATTCAATACGATTGTAGCTAAAAGAATGCGTCAACATACTGCAAGGAATATAAACACAGGAAAGCAGGTGTAAACATGGAAAAAAATTTTGGTAGACAACATGATCAGCAGAAAATAAAAGAAACGTGGTCGAAGATCAGCTGTGGAAATGTCGTAAAAGACGGTATAAAGAGTGTATGCAGACGTTGAATGAAGAATATGCAAGCAGGAGATTAAAAAATTGAGACGTATTCGCGCGTGTGCGGAAGTTGAGGGAAACCGAAACCAAGAAAAAGTAAACAAACTGGAACAATGGATGGAAAATAGCAGAGGGTTAGAAATTTACGGGAAAATAGAAGCGGCAGAGCAACTGTGCGATTACATCAAACAATTTGAGAAATTAGTAACTAGGATACATATAAGAAAACCAAAATAACATAATTCATTTAAATTAGAAGAAAGGAGCATTTATGTGAACGCCCTTAAGAAAGGTATACGAGGAATAAAATACTACTACTACTGCTCCTAATAACTATCATTTCTATTATCTGTGTTATTATTTTTTTATATTGATAACATTTATATTACATCGTAATAATATACAATAAAATACCGGTAATTGTACTGTATACAATTATTATAAAACTATCATAACAATTTCGAAAAACCGGGAATTTGCTCGGATACTAGAATCCAACTAGAACGGTGAGAAAAATTGACCTGCCGGTCCCATATGGCTGGGCAGCCTCTTGGATAGAATACCTGATATATATACATACGTATGTACCGATAGCGATGATGATGATGGCGGGATAAATATATATACATAAGCGTACAGCGAAGCATCTGACCCCGGTTCAGCAGGTTTCCGTAGATTCTCCTCTATACGCCTCGTCAACCTGTTTTCGCGGCAGTATAAGTAGATCGTTTAGAGTCCTACAAGCTCGTAAAGTCCTGAGGACTCGATAGCAGAACACTTTTCGGTATGAAATTTTACGAGCCGTTGTTGTGGCTCTCCCTCGGGAATATCTTGAGCATCTTTTTTTCTCCGTTCTCTATTTGCTCCCTCCCCCCTGGCCTGTGTCTTATTGTGGTGACCGGCTGTTAAGTTCGCCCTCGTAGGGACGTGAGCCTGGTGCTCCTCTGCCGGGGCACATTGCGACGGAAGTTATTAATTCCGGACAAGACCGTGCTTCTCTCCCGCTGGTACGGCGAGAAAAACATTTTTTTTACTCCCTCGGAAAGAGAAAAAATGTCTTTCTTACGTTGGGCCAGACTGACGGAATTTGGCTGCAGGGTGTGGAAATTTGGCTTCTTCGTAATGAAAATGGCGTGAAAAGTAGCGATATGACACAAGGCATTTTTTCAGAGCTATGAGGAACTTCTTGATGAATAGATAGATCTTTTCTCGAGATACTCTGTTGATCGTGAACAGATCGTAAATTGATAGCGAAACCATCCAAAAACGTAAGTACGTCATTGCCAGGTCCAAATATTCCACGCCAGGGCGAATGCGTATTGAGTTTCCCGCCGGAGGCGGCACGCATGCGCGTATGGCCGTACGATGTACCGCGCATGCGCGAAAACAGGCGCGCTCCCTAAGCGAGCGTGGGGCGCAAGCGCCTAAACGGCCGCGCGCCGCCGTAAGCGTGTCGAGCATGCGCGTGGGGGCCGGGAGCGCTAGTCCAGTCATTTCGTCCGAAAAAAAGGCAAATAAAAGAAAATGAATTTGCGCTTCTAATTTTTTAATATGTTGTAGGGGATACCTAGAAAAGCTTAACTTGAGATTGTCGACCAAGCTTTCCTAGGAGCTTTCGCCGCCATCTTGGAAAACGCTTAAAATTTGTTTTTCGGCAATAACTCGGCTATCCGATGAGATTCGAAAATTTTTGTAAGACACTTTTTGTAGCTTTCTTTGTGCTCTACAATAACGCCTGAATCATTTTTAGCGTATCATGCATCGTTATCGAGATATCGATCGATAAAGTCAAAAATTTAGGACACAATTTTTGTTTTTTCCTTTTTTTTTCTTTGGGTCTTAATAAATATGAAAAATTGTGGAATTCAAACTTGTAGAGCATATTCAGACCTACAATTTCCTTCTTGGATTTTTTTATGTTGGACAAAAATTACGATCTCCAGCGCGCCGCAAAGTCGGTGAATCCACGCTCAGCGTCGAGCGCGCTCAAGTTAGTATATCGTAAAGTGCTTCCCTTATCGGCAGTAACTACCAGCATTAAAGTCGACTCGTCACCAGTTCCGATCAACCCACTGCTACTTTTTCAAAGAATGTGCATTGCTAAAAATTCCGAGACTGATCTGAAACATTTTCTGGCATACGAACTTGCTCCGTTCCCGCTGTCGCTGTTCACCGAAGAAGGAATGCGGAAAGGAACAAAGTCATTATTATACAAAGCCTTCGAACCTTTGACCGAAAATTTACAACGTTCCAACAGACATCATTGCATAATCGACGGTGGATTCCTTCTCCACAAAGTTGTGTGGGGTCGAATCGAAACGTTTGACCTTATCTGCCAGAAATACGTCAGATACGTACAACATAACTTCGAAGGAAAGGTTGCAATCATATTCGACGGTTATCCGACTGATATGACACTCGCTGGAACCAAAACTTCGGAAAGAGTACGACGTTCGAGAAAAAACCAATCGCCGGAGTTCACATTCGATGAGACAACTACTCCAAAAGTTAGCCAGGAGAAGTTTCTCACAAGGGATCAAAACAAGAACCAACTAATACAAATGCTTTGCCGTTACTTTACAACGACCGGAATAAAAGTGGAGCAGGCTTTTGAGGACGCGGATACTCTTATTGTGAACACGGCAATTAAAGAAGCGTCGAGTCATGACTCCGTGGAAATCGTCGGCGAAGATATCGATCTTCTGGTTTTACTCGCCGGGCTTGCTCCGGATAAAAATAATATATTTTTCCGCAAACCAGCAAAAGGAAATACGCCGGAAAAGTTGTACTCGCCGCACAGTTTCAAACACAAGTCAGTTCTGGAGCACATTCTTTTCATTCACGCTTTTAGCGGTTGCGACACGACATCATCTTTCTATAACATCGGCAAGTCGAAGTTCATTAACACTCTCGAGAAAAATCCAGAGCTACGGTCATCGGTGGAATTATTCAAACAAGAAAAGGTCGATCCGGAGGTTCTCACTTGCGCGGGAGAGCAATTCCTTATCGCCCTATATGGTGGTGATAAGCACGAGAAGTCCATAAATATTTTGCGATTCCATCGCTTCGCAAAATCAATGACAGCGAATAAAGTGAATCACCTCTCACTACTCCCGCAAACCAAAAGCGCTGTGCGTCAACACATTTTCCGGACGTATCTCCAAGTTCAAACCTGGCTCGGATTTTTCAAGGATCCACAAGGATGGGGTTGGCGACAGACCAATCGAGGGCTCGAACCAATCACCAGCACCGCCGAACCCGCTCCGCCTGAACTATTAAAGCTCATTTCCTGTAAGTGTAAAGGAAATTGTGAGGCCGCCTGTGGGTGCAGAAAAGCGGGAATCAGTTGCTCCGTTATTTGCATGCACTGCAGTGGGCAAACATGCAGTAACGTCGCCAGAGTCGACATTTTGCTTGACGACGACGACGACGATGTCTGTAACGATGATGATGACGATGCTCTCATCGAATCAGCATCATTTCCAACGTTTCAACAGACACAACAACTCGAAGAGTTTACGGAGGACGAAGATCTTCAGCCTGGACCATCCAAGCGAAAAAAGACATGAAAAAAGTCCATCGTTCGTGTCTCGAGTGCAGAAAAAAATATTTTTCTTTCCGTTTATTTTGTTTTGTTTATTTTGTATTGTAAAAAAATAATATTTTTTACTGCACAAACAAATTATTTGTTTAATAAATTACTATTGTGTGATCCTTAATTTGTTGCTCTATGTACTTATTTTTTATCCCATCAATTTCCTGAACAATTTCCCATTCGATTCGACATCCAGACACAACCGAGCGAGCAGCTCGCTCGACGCTGAGTGTGGATTCACCGACTTTGCGGCGCGCTGGAGATCGTAATTTTTGTCCAACATAAAAAAATCCAAGAAGGAAATTGTAGGTCTGAATATGCTCTACAAGATTGAATTCCACAATTTTTCATATTTATTAAGACCCAAAGAAAAAAAAAGCAAAAAACAAAAATTATGTCCTAAATTTTTGACTTTATCGATCGATATCTCGATAACGATGCATGAAACGCTAAAAATGATTCAGGCGTTATTGTAGAGCACAAAGAAAGCTACAAAAAGTGTCCTACAAAAATTTTCGAAATCTCATCGGATAGCCGAGTTATTGCCGAGAAACAAATTTTACCCCTTTTTTCAACATGGCGGCGAAAGCTCCTAGGAAAGCTTGGTCGACAATCTCAAGTTAAGCTTTTCTAGGTATCCCCTACAACATATTAAAAAATTAGAAGCGCAAATTCATTTTCTTTTTTGAATGTACGTAATGACTGGACTACGCCTGACGCAGGCGCGCGAGCCGGCGCAGCCCAGGATATTGGATGGGACGCATGCGCGCGGTTTCCGCAGGGCCCGCGACGCGTGCGCGCGCCCCAATACAGCGTAGGACGCATGCGTCCACGCAAATGAGTAGGGGTACCGTATCTGCAAGTAACAACTCAGGCGCGTCCACTGTAGACACAAGATCGACGACATCCCTCTCCCTCCCGCCCCCCGTAACCGTCGAATTCTCTCTCACCGATCCGTATTTCAATTGACCAACAAACATACTTGTATTTTTCCTCGTTTCTCGAAAACGGTAGGATCCCACGGACTCATCGCGTTAATATCTCTTTATCTCGAAGCTCGTGAAAATAAAGAATCGTAAATTCGGCTCCAAGAGCGTGGACGGTAGGCACAACAGGACCCCCCCTGGTGTATCGCTCGGTGGTTGTATCACTCTTCCACGTTTCCTCGATCTTCCGATAATACCCTGACTACAATCGCCTCTTTTACCCGAGACTTTTATTATATTAAGATGTCCGGGATCTCGGGAAACGTTTTGACAAACGACTTCATACGGATGAACAAGAGATCATGCTTGTTCGAATATTTACGGTCGTCTAACAAACGGAGATCCCTCGAGTACACTTATATATATATATATATATATATATATATACATATGTATGTATAATATGTATATATGTATATATATATATATGTGTGTGTGTGTGTGTACAGGGTGTCTCATTTTTAAGAAAGCATTAAAATAAATCAAAAAGATAAATTCGTTAAAAAAAAATGATTTCCTACAGAAGTCGTATGATTTTGAGGAAGACATTCGACGGTAATACAAGATACTTTTTTTTGTCAACACGTCTGCGAGATACCGGGATAACTTTCAATTTTTCAAATATAAATGCATAGATTTTGTTTGTTAGAAAAATTGCTGATTTCACGTCGAACCGACTGGAAAAAAAAATTGCCCGGCTCAAATATCAAGAAAGTAATAGCGGTTCAAAGTTTTTGGAATGTTTTTTTCTCAAAAAACTAGAGAGATCGAACGTGAATGGGGTTGATTCGGATACATATTGATACGAGGCATCAAGTTTTTCCTTTCGGAAGTCACTTTTCCAGCCACAAAAAATTATACGAGTCCTCGAGCAAAGAACATTGTATCGATAAAACGGTGGAATAAGAAGCCGATGAAGGAATCTCCGCGGAATGAGATGGAGAAAAGGGTCTTATCTCGTAATACAAGTGAGTCGATCTACCGCATTTTCTTGTTGTCGATGATGCGAGAAGGCCTCCGGCACGCTCGGCGATT
>OX632364.1:35543039-35582639 GCA_951751655.1 Ophion costatus | reverse complement strand
TTTTTTATATCATTAGTTTTTAACTATATTATTATTGTCACTTATTATTTATTTCTTGGGTTCCGAAGGATACCCGTGCGGGTTTTGACGTAATTGCGTTGTTTGTATTAATATCTTCTTAATATATCATTATCAACAATTAATAATATATATTTATCAACATATTGATGAGTCAAAAATGACTCAAAATTGATACACAAATGACTAAATTAAAAAATGAATTAACATTAATGATGAATGAATAAAATATGATTATCACTATTACTATTATTATACTATGCGATAAAAGATCGATATTTATGTACAGGGTGTCCGGTTATGAATGGATAATCCTGCAAGTGTCGATAGGTCAGATCATGTCCTACTATATACTGGAATTTTAGTTTAGTAAAAGTTTCACGTACTGCAAAAAATGGTGCGCGAAGGACCATCAGCAAAATAAATGGAAATATGCCTGCACATATATATATATATATACACACACACACATACATACATACAAGGTGAGACACCTAAGAACACCGTAAGAAACAAAACACCTGAATAACTTTGTTGGATTTGAAAATACGAAGTATATACATATCGGCATTTGGATGATTGGAAGGACGCACATGACTATCGTATTTTTTCGGTTTTTTTAAGGTCATCAAAGTTTTTTTTTATGTAATGGCATATTTTTCCCATGCACATCGTAACCGGCATCCACACGAATTTAAAGAATCGAAAGAACTATTGAATAAACAATAATTCAACAAGATTTTGCTTTATTTTAGTCGTAGGGTTTCACGGCTCTTTATGTAATTAAAAGAGTATGTGGCTTCTGGATGGAGGCCGTGTTAAGGATCAGCGTTGTGCTTTATTTCTGTTGCGCTAAATGTACATTGATTGCATTTCCTTCATTTGTAACAGTCTTCATCCTTGTTGGTTTTTTTATTGTCAACACTATGATGACCATCGCAACGCGGGTTGAGGGTGCTTAACTAGTGAGTTTTCACTACCACGCGTCAAATATTACGGCTTAGGCGACAGTGTAGAAAATGATGGGTGACTTCCCGTTTCTTCTACGCTTGAGTTTTTCTTGGGCCCGTAGCCCTAAGAAGAGTCGTTGGTTGGGTAAAAGAGTATTCGGAGTCCGTCGGTATGCCGTACTCGCCATTGACGGAGGGGGGAGGTAATCAGAACGAACGAAAGCCAAATTAGCCATTTTTAACAATTTTTATTTTTCCCAACATTATACTGAAAGGTGAGTCCATGATACAAGAATTTCTCTAACTACGTGGCTAACAATTTTTACATTAAGGCAGGATTCTACTTTGAAACCATGAAAAAAACGCTATTTTCGTGAATTTTTTCTGAGAATACTATTAAAGATATCGATATGGGGTTTAAACTGTTCAATAAATACACTCTTTGAGTACATAAAAAAAAAAATTTAATGTATTTTATTCATTTTTTGTACACGTAAAATATGTTTAAAGCCAACGCCTCGAAAAGCAGGTGCCGTTGCCGTGGTCGTGAAATCTTCCCGACCGATGGTCTGAAACAAAAAAATCAAATAGTTTCATGTTCAGTATGTCTTCAGGAACCGACCTAACTAGAATATTTTATATACGTGCAAAATTAACAGAATGGCGGCTAAAATACGAAAAAAAAAATGCGTTTTTTTGGGTCTTTTTTTGCAATAAAAAAATAGTTCTAATAAAAATTTTAAGTTGATTGTAGTTAGTTCGGTTGGTACACACATATAGAATATGTGTTCCAAATTTCATAAGGATCGGTTCGGTACTTTTTGAGTTATCACGATCACGGTACTTGAAAATGTCGTTTCGAGAAAAACGCGTTTAAAGTTTTGGTGAGTGATAAATCGTAGAAAAAATTATCTTACCCTCAATCAGCGATGCCTGGGCCATATAATATGCCTTCGACGTGTTCCAGGTGGGTGTTTTCATCCAATTTAGCCTTTTCAAAGTTTCAAAGTAGAATCCCGCCTTAAGAGATCCCGTATTTACATTTAGGTAGGTTAGTTTTTATAAAGTTTTAATCAAAATATCGTGAGGGAAGGGTAACGACGCAAAGATGCAACGAATTAAAAAGAACGAATTAAAAACCGTATTTGCAGCAAGAGGAGGGGGGGGGGTGAATATCGTTCGCTTCCCTTGGGGTGCCTCACTTCTCAGTGGCAGCACACTCCCCTTAAGGTAAGGAGTTTGGCGCTTATTCAGCGGCCGGGGGGTAAAGAGAGGAGTTCCACTTTTTCAGCAGTAAGGAGCCACTTCTTCAGTGGTCGGCGGTAAGAGGGGAACCACTTCTTCAGCGGGCAGGGTACTAGTTTTCAGCAGTCTCACCTCTCGGTAAGGGGCAGCTTGGAAAACGGCTGTCGAGTAGGGCCGCGCTCCTAGCGTTATGGACTAGCGCGTACCATGAGGAGAGTCTGGCGCCTCGAGCGCGTCGGTTGGAGCCCGAAGCTACAGAAAGTCGAAGCGGGACCGTGAACAAACTGAAGTGCGCGGGTCTGCCACTTCGGCGCTGCAGTTGCTTGGCTCCCGGGGCAAACTTCAATTCGCGGGTCTCCCGTCTCGACAGCCGTCCCGACAAATTGTTCGCGCCTGTCAAACACAAATATATCTGTCGTGTACACCAGCACAGCAGCTATATGAAACCTTCGCGAGCGAATTCTTTTTCTGCGAATTTAATTATTTATTTGCGACGGCAACGGCAAGGAAGGAGCAGGGAGTATTTCAAAATTTACTGTTAAATTACTCGTGTTGTACTTATCATATAATTATTATATCTGATGTGCTTATTATATAATAAGCCCATGTGTGTAAAACAACACGAGTTGTTTCATTAATATGTGCTTTATTAATATTATTTATATTTTATTTATTATGTATATGTACACAATATTATTATATATTATAATGGAAGGAATCCCCGCTTGGGTGCATTATCGTTCGGGTGTGCGAGAGAGAACGCACCATGACTGTTCCAAGTGAGTACGAGAGAGAAACACGATCACCCCAGTTTTGTGATTGGTCGTCGAGGCGGAGCTCGGACCTTGTGCAGTTTTGTATTACTATATATTATCGTTTCCCAAGAACACTAGTGACGCCTTTGGCGGAATTGAGCACTACACTTGAGGACAAAACTATAATTCGCCGGTCTCCCCTTCCTCGTTTCGAATCTGGCAGGTGTAAATCTGGACAAGTAACACTTCTTCAAATTAAAAGGAAAAAATAATATGATGAAAATAAAATAAAAATGAATAGGCGCACACGCGTTCTGAACTGATGCGCTTATTCTCTGATGTGCTTATTATACAATAAGCCCATGTGAATAAAACAGATCATATTATTCAAATGAATTTCAAAACAAAGCTGGGTTATGTTCGCCAAACGCATCAGCTGTTACTCGCGACGTTGCTAAGCTCCAATTTTGGCAATAGGCGCATAAAGTATTCGTCAAAATCATACAAAAATTTCAAATCCGTAAGTTGGATTCGTAGTAATGATCGTACCTCCTTAACGTGTTATAATACCCTCATGCGTTTTATGCTCTTTTTCAAGTTCATAAAAGACGCAGGAACGAAGACGGCGGCAGCAATTTAGGGTACGACAGGGTGGCGTTCAACAACTACTGGTTTCCCGGAATTTTGTAATCACATTGAGTTAAACACAAACTGATAGAAAATCATTACGAGCAGAAAATCGATCTTCGTACAGTCGTACTGCTTTTCTCTTAAGCACTGTCGACTTTCTCCATTAATGAAAATCATGTCCATCTTTTCTTTCCTTGAGTAACGCATTGTAAAGTGTTCATCGCGAAACTGATAAATTAGACATTTTAGAAACTTCAGAAATCTGGTGGCAAGAAAGTATTCAGAGTAATAAGTAGCTGATAAACACCATTGTGTACATACGAATAGGTGAAGGTGTCACTCTATTGTGTTATTGTGATACATTTGAATGTAACGCAGCTCACAGGAATCATTTTGCTTAACAGTAATAAAGAAAAAAAACTCTTACACGTTGAATTATTATTGATTCAATATTTCTCGGTTGAAGGACATTTGAAGGTCATACTATGTTACATGGTTGAATTCGTTTGCATGCCGGCTATAATGTGCAGGGGGAAAAAATATATATATATTTTTAGTAAAATGCATGCTTTACAATGAAACTCATATCCACTTTATTTATAAGACCTGCATTCGCTGTAATATTTAAAAAAAAGGTCAAATTATAGGTAACTCAACTTTTGACAGGCTGTAACTTTGACACAGTTAGTTTTACGAAATTTAGACAAGAGACCTTTTTTGCAAAGCGTTCAATTTGCTATAAAAATATGTATTGAGATTTTTGGTACGATGCTTTGTTAGCTAGTTATAAAAATCAGAAGCAGCAAAGAAAATGTTTCCTATGTTATTCTTATGGGAAATCGAAAAGTGCGATGCGCCACCCCTTAATGTCAATATTAAAATCTTAAATTCTAATTGGCGTCTTTGTACACATAAATGAAACTTTTAAACCTGTTTGGAAGAAAATTAAAAAAAAATTTTTTTTTTTGAAACACCCTAATACACATGTATATATACTATACTGGACAAAATAAAGTACGCACCTTTTCATTTATTTTGCCGATGGTCCTATGCGTACCATTTTCCGCAGTGCTTTATATACTAGTTTATCTACTTATTCGCTTATGTAATATTATTTTCACTGCGCCACACGATAATATCGTAAGATAAAATCTTGTTTTACGTATGCATGCATGTATATGTGTGTGAATGTGTATAGATGCATAGAAAGAGGAACGGAGGAATGAGGACGAGAAAGCGAAGGAGACTGTTCGCAGTGCATATTGAGGGGCTTGTTCGTAAATAAGGTGCTCTTCGTCGATGGACTAAAGTACTTTTATCATTGGCTACGTATAAATGTATATATATATATATATATATATATATATATATATATATATATATGGTTGTGTGTGTGTGTGTGCGTGTGTGTATGTGTATGTATATGCGTATATAAATCGTACGTGCACGATGTCCATATACATCGAAATGCGACAGTTCGCATCACCCCGTATCATTTTTCATGCGTGTCTCGACTATACGCGAGCGCATTCTCCAGATATCGGAAACATTATGACGCGCCGTCTATACGCTCTCCCTTATCCGCATCGAACCCTATATGACATGTGCATATACGTGTGTCGGTGTTCAGTGTTGACCGTACTTAACACTGTGCCGCCACTTTGTCGTCAAAGACCACACGCGCAGCTTAAGGGGGGAAATCACAGTAGCACACAAAAAAATAGGCATATTTTCGGGAATTAATTTTGGCTGAATAAAAGTATCAATCGAAAATCTGTAAAGTAGGTTTTATAGCAATACTAAAAAAGTACAAAATGTAATTTTTTCAATAAAAAATATTTAAAAATGGCGGCTGCGCAGCATATGCCCCAAGGCGCCTATTTTTGAAAGCGTGTCGATGGCCGAAGACGTAGACTCCTTAATTTTTGACCTGGAAGAAAAAACCAAAATTTTTTCATTTTCATATAGCAACAGCTAGCGAACTACGTAGGATTTTTTTTCGATATATTGATTTTTCGCAAAATGGTGCATGTTTGAAAATAAAGTTAAATTTTTAACAAAAAAAAAACGCCATAAAATCGTCGATAAAAAAAACTAAGCCATATAAAATAAAAAATCCTACGTAGCTCCGTGGAGAAAGATGTTTCGAAGCTACTGTCAAAATTTCAAGTCGATCGGTAAAGATTTGCTCGAGTTATGTCTTCGGCGAGCTCAAAAAAAGTGGTTTCGAGAAAAACGCGTTTAAAGTTTTAAGTACTGAGAAACCATATGAAAATTTCATATACCTCGAATCTGCAATGCCTGCACCGTACAGTCGATTTTCGTACGCAGTATCCTTTTTCGTCCCTTTTCTAACACGACTCGACGATGTGTCACTCATAATGACAATGATTTACAAATATCACTGTTTTTTATCACTATTTATGTTACATATGTATGCACGAAAGTGAAGCGTCGTGAAAAAGCGTTGTATTCAACGCAAGAAATTTGGGCACTCGGACACTTTTGCCGTATTCCATCATTTGGTATATTATTTTTAAGACCCTAAAGCACCTTTTAAGCGAAAATTTTTTTGTTCGAAAAATTGAAAATTTTACTGTGATTTCCCCCCTTAACATGCACACCGACGCAAAGATAAAAGGGAAAAAGAAAAGCCTACCGCTCGTAAGAGCCCCCTGTTCTACTTTGTCACTGTCTTCTTTTCGCTCTTTATCTCTCCCTCTCTCTCTTTCTCTTTCTTTTTAACAGTGAGGGCAGCAAATTATCGCGGTCAAGACTACCAAGTTCGATAACTATACAAAGTTTTCTCACTTGGTCACCATTGCTTTTGCTCCCCCCCTCTCTCGCTTTATTTTATTTTCCGCTATTCAATATTACCAAAACGAGAGCATCGTTGGGAAAATTCACCAATCGAGAATTTTCCGGATTTATTTCAGACGTGCTCTGCGTTCCAGTCGCCGAGTTAATCATTGTTTTTTTTTTATAGAAAAAACCTCAACCCATCTTTCTCGCTTTGATGTCATTGAATGTCATAAGAATGAGAGTATTTGGGGAAATCAATCAGTTCAGATGGTCTCAGACCTTGCTCGAACGTCGCTTCATTTACCGATTTTTTTTCTTCTTTTTTCATAACAATATTTTATTTTTTTACTATTTATATTGAATGCTTTTTGTTATGCAATATTTTTCGCTAAAATTTTAACGTACTCTCTCTCTCTCTTTCTCTCTCTGTCTCTCTTGTAAATTACGAAAAAGGGTGCACCGTTCCGAAAATTCCTCATTTCGAAATTTCTTTAAAAGTCGCCATGTTTATCCGCTTTTTTTTAAAAGGAAACCGTGACGTACTTTCATTCCCCCCCCCTCTTGCTCTCTCTCTCTCTCTCTCTCTCTCTCTGTCTCACTCAGTTATTGACATAAGCCTTTTGTGATTTCATTTTCCAGCCCCATGGCGTCTCGAAATACTCGTCAATCTAGGGCTTTGCTTAATGCCTCGTTAAACACAGAAAAGTGAAGAAAAGAAAGAGAAAAAAGGAGGCAATGAAACGTAGCGATTACATGGGGCGCAGTAGTATAAATTTTTGTTGGCTCAGCCGTAGAATCGAGTCGTGGGGTTATACATATACATGCGTATATGGGGTACTCCAGCAGAACTAACATGACAACAATATCCCTCGCCATTGTTGATTACAGATTCCCATAGTGGAAAACCTCACTCCTGATGTCGATAAAAAAAACACCTAATTATTGTCAATTTTTTTCACCCACCCTTGCCTTTCTGCGGCTGCAAAAAAAACCAGAAAAGTCCACTCTGGTCATTTCTATAACTTTCAAAAAATTTAGGTACGTTTTCCATCGGTTTTGTCCATTTGACTCCAAAGCTCAACTCGCGGTTCCGATATTTTTCTTTTTTCGTGAAATTCCGATTGTTGGCATGATTATTCGACAGTTCGGTCGAAGACAAGACTTTTTCGGTCCTGGAAGTAAAAAAATCTTCAAAAATATGATCTCAGGTGGAATTCAAATCGGGCGGAATTTATGTGTAAACCGAAAAACTACTCTTCCAACTTTCAAAATGTCAAATATTCATCCCCAACATCGAAAATTCACAAAACTAAAAATACTATATATCGGGAGCACAAGTTGAACTTTGGCCAGAAATACACAAAACCAGTCTAGGAGGTAGCTGACTTTTTTCCGCGTTCTCAAAACGGCCCGCGTGGACTTTTCCATTCTTCGCAGCCGCAGAAGATCCAGGGGTGGGGGGAAAAATTTTAAAAGGATAAGTGTTTTTTTAAACCTTTCAATACGGCGGTGCAATTTGGCGTTAATTTCTGTTCTTAGATGTTTCTCAGTACCTGGGACATATGCTGTCCCAGCCGTAATTTCAACATTTTTCCAGACCGGGACAGCATAAGTTCCGCCAGGTGTGAAAAGGTTAAACCGAAAGGGAGTTTTTCCACTATGGACACCAACGATCAACGACGGTGAGAAAAATAGTTGTCTGACTTGAGCTGGAATACCCCATATATATATATATATATATATATATATATATATATCTGTATGTATGAAGAACCGGCTCGCACTTGTACTTACTTTTCTCGTGCGTTCGGGGTCTCGGCTAATAGTCGCCGCCGGACGACGAATTGATTTCAATTTATTCTCGGCTGTTGACGTTTTACATACATGCATATCAATATACAAACATACATACATATATGTGTGTGTGTGTGTGTGTGTGTGTATGAAGAAAGGTGATTTTAAAGAGATTTGACTTTGAGGACCGTCCTCATAGTAGCCAATAGTCCCCATACCCAATATTGCGTAATCGCCAATGTCTTCAATGTCACAGTTAGATAGATGGTCAGCATAATTGTGTAAAGGTTATATCAAGGACCACTCTGCTCCCAAAGTCAAAAATTAGTCCGGAAAAAATCGAAGGACTGTCCTCAAAGCAGCCAGGTGTGCTGATAGCCAATATTACATAGATATAACGGGTTCAAAAAGACCTTTCCTCATATATATATATATATATCTCAATATATACTTTATAAACGCATTTGTATTCATATATTGTATTCATGTAGATGTAATTGTAAGGCATCGTGCTTGCGAACAAACGAGGCTGGTTTGTTGATACAATAAAATCTATAACGAGAGTACCACGTGGGTGGGAAAGACATTAAGTCCCTGATCTCCGATCAGTCGCGCCTCGTAAGGGGGCGCGATGAACATTGCTTCGTTCTCTTTCTCACTCTTTCTCGTCTTTGTTCCTCTTTCGCTACACAGGAAGATCAGCAATGCAGAATGAGAGGCGCCTTTGCTTCAAGAAAGCGGAAGGTGCGAGAGGTAGAAAGAGAGAGAGAGGGGGGGGATACTGGTCCGGGTCGCAATCGTCATCATCATCATTGGAAGAGAGATAAAGCGAGGAAGAGAAAGAGCATCACCTAGAATATCCGTGTCGCACTGATCTAGAATCACGCCCAACGTGTAATTGCCACGAGCTATAAATCATCGTTTTGCTACAAAACTCATCGCGACCCGTTAGGCGGTGTTTAATGCGAGTTCCTGTAGTTTTCTCTCTATTGATGTCCACCGTAACTTGGACATCGGTAAATCATAGATGCATACAGGATGACACCCGCATTGGGAAATGTGGATGACGTCTTGAAGAAACTCACTCGTGTTTTTAAATTTGCAGTGTACATGCATCTTTTTCCAGGCTTAAGCTCATCCGGTCATTTTTTGGAAACTCCGGCCATCCGTCTGTCCGTTTTGAAATGGACAGCGGGGTGCACGATAGTCCTTCGTCATTTATAAGGAAACTGTATAGCAAATACTCAATGCGAAACAGTTTCGTTAGTTTAGTGTTTATAATATTAGGTGCTTGCTTGGATGGTGTTGTTTTCGGTCTTCGAGGCATTTAGAAAAAACTGGTTGGATTACATCATTTATAGTATTATTTCTCGGTGTTACTACTTCCTCCTAGCTCTCAGGTAAGAGCTGACTCCCACATGAAAAGATTGCCCTGTCTTTCGACGCTATCCACCCATCTACCCATTTTTGGACGTACTCTGAACAACGGACGTGTGTGTCTTCCAAGACGTGCATGCATCGCGTCTTGGAAGATAGTGACGCATAGACCTATGATGAATAGAGTGATAATCACTTCCGGTCTATGCATCACGTCTTGGAAGATACACACTTCCGTTATGCAGGAAGTGACTGGGACAAAGTGCGGAGAATAGGCAGGCCGAGGGAGGACCTGCTATTCCAGTTCCATCGGTGTTTATTTTCGCCACCACTGCAACGTCGTACCGAGCGTTGTCGTACAGCACAACCACCTTTCGGCAATGTGATGCAACCGACAGGCTTTGTCCAATGAAATTGTCGCTCAGCTCCAGCTGCTGTTGGTAACATTCACCAATGATCGTTTACTTGGTCCAAGAGCTCATCAACCACTACGTCCTCCATATCACAGCACATAGACCGTATGGCTTCGTGATCATGGGTTTTCCGCTTTGGCGACGATGTTCGTAGTTGGTCAGGATCAACTCAACATTCGCCTTTAGGCATGTCCAAGTAAATCCTTTCTTCATCCACAGTTACAATGCTCCTCAAGGTACGTTTTTTTCGGCTCGTAAGCAGAACACTGGTCATGTGTCTAAGTGCTCGAGAAGACCTTTGATCCGACAAACTTTGCACCTAGAAGACTCATTCTCCACAATCACCTAGGTCAAATCCCTAATATGATAACCCTTCGTACCATATGACCCAAAAATTCATTCCCGATGTTCACAGGGCCCATTGCACAAGACAGCTTCTAAATGGATGTACACTTTAGAAGCGAGGTGGTAGGGAATTCTGCAGAGTGGCAGCGTTTCTCCGTTTCTTTCCCTGGGGACTGTGCCAACTCAACATTCGCCTTTAGGCATGTCCAAGTAAATCCTTTCTTCATCCACAGTTACAATGCTCCTCAAGGTACGTTTTTTTCGGCTCGTAAGCAGAACACTGGTCATGTGTCTAAGTGCTCGAGAAGATCTTTGATCCGACAAACTTTGCACCTAGAAGACTCATTCTCCACAATCACCTAGGTCAAATCCCTAATATGATAACCCTTCGTACCATATGACCCAAAAATTCATTCCCGATGTTCACAGGGCCCATTGCACAAGACAGCTTCTAAATGGATGTACACTTTAGAAGCGAGGTGGTAGGGAATTCTGCAGAGTGGCAGCGTTTCTACGTTTCTTTCCCTGGGGACTGTGCCGGGTATCGAGGCGCGTTGTAGATACACGGTGTTTACCTCGGAATCGCGTCTGCACACGACGTTCGGATAAATGTCCGTAGACCTCCCCTAATCCCACGACCACCCAAATCCCAGCCTTAGGAGATATTCTCTCATATATGAATTCAGCGTTAGGGTCTCTCTCTCTCTCTCTCTCTCTCTCTCTCTCTCTCTCTCTCTCTCTCTCCAGATCGTAGTGGAGGCAAAAACGTACTGCGAAAACGACAGGACGTAAAGCATCAGAAAGCAAGCGGGACAGAGAAATAAAAAAGGCGTGAGGGAGAGTGAGACGGAGAAAGCTCAGGCCGTATAGAAACGAGCGGAGCCGTATGAAGTACGAGCGCGAGTCTATGAGATCGCGCCGCGTGTCCGAAAGAAACGTTTATGATTCATGGCCTCTCGGCATCGCCCTTTGCACCGGCACTGTTATTCCATCCACCTCAGATTTATGCTCAGAATTTTGTCTTTCCCTCTCTCGTATACACACTCTCGGCAAACCCAAACCTCCGCGGCTTTGCAAACTCCCAGAGATTCAATCTCTCACATCGGCTCGCCCACGAATATCTCTTTTTCTCTCTCTCTCTCTCTTTCTCGCTCTCCTTATTTCACTCTCCTTATTTCACTCTCCCTTTTTTCGATACTTTTTTTTCGGCATTTCCAGTGAGATATGTACGCACAGGCAAACTCGTCATCGCTCCGCTATATTCTACTTTATAGACGACTCAATTCTCTTGCCCTCGACGGTTTGCCTTGTGAATTTACGAGTGCGGGGTATATATATATATATACACAGACAGGGTGCGTCAGCAGAAATGAGACCCTAAAAAACCTAACGTTGGAAAGCGAATCGGCTACAATTCAGAATTTGCTCAACCAACAATAATCATTTGATTAACGAAGGACCATTTTTACACAACCGATTATTCGACGAAAGAATAAATAATGTGCTTCCGGGAATACGAGGCTCGTTAGCCTGTCTTGAGCTCATACCCGTTTTTCAAATTTATTTTTCCAAATCAAGGACATGTCAAGGTCATATCAAGGTCATGTCAATGTCATCCCACGATCACTGCAGGTCACGATAGATAAAATCGCTTTAGTTTTAAGCTACGAAGGAGAAGAGGCTACCTAGAAATTGAAATTTTCCATTTGAAAGAGTGCAGTTGACTTTTGAACAGAGTTAAGAGATTGGCTTGAGAAAAAAATTCTGAGCCGTTCGAAATGTAGATCTTTACTGACTCGTTACATTTCGTCCGTCAGTTTTTCTTTGTCGGAAATCAATGTTTGGAGGAGGTTTCGGGTGTCCAATTTTTAGTGTCTCACCGGGTACGTACCCACAACACGCACGCACGTATATATACATATATATATATGTGGATATAATTATAAAAGCGAAAAAGAGGGGCACGAGAACCGACCAGCGTCGAATCCCCAAGTCATTGCGTAATTATAACATCGGCAAATATACACGTTGCCGTGGATGAATGGGGCGTGGCCATCAAAGTCGAGATCTTCATTAGCGTGTATTAAATCTAATATCATTATCATCGTTAAATTGTAATATCCGGATAATCTCGTGTATATATATATATATATACATATACATACATTGATATTTATATAATTATGTAAATATATAAATTAATGATTATCATTATTATCAATAAAGCGTCAATGAGGCGCATCGAAGCGGAATAAAAAATCACTAAAAATATAAGAGTGATTAATTATTCCGGTTGCCGAAGGTTTAGATATTTCTTTTGCTTTTTGAGCTCTTCCTATTTTGTGTTTTTTTTTACTAGATTCAGGGGAAATAGGCTGAAGCGTTCTCTCTCCCCCCCCCTCTCACCCCCTATTCTGTCTCTGGATCTCTGTGTCCCCCTTCGTCCACCCTTAGCTCTGCAACACTTCGATCTTATCTGAGGATCTTGTTGCAATAGTGCACACACGAGATCCTTCGGTCTCGGGATTTCTCTCGTCTTTTGTCCTGGAAAAGGATGCCTGAGCCGAGTTGCTGCGTCATTGTGTCTTCCTGGCAGGTATTCTGAAATAAGGCAGGAGACTCTCTCTCTCTCTCTCTCTCTCTCTCTCCCCCTCCGATTTTCTCGATCTCATAAACTTGGCAAAATTATAGGACGATCTTGAGATAAGGCTTGTTCGTCGAGTCAAACATCTCCAGTTCGGCGGGAGATTCATTGTTCTCCTCATACTACAAACACTACTATATCACACGGGATCACCCGCATACGAGATCGTACACGGAGGACGGGCGGTTTTTTTAACAAGTATTGTGGAATTGCGACGCTGTGAGAGCGAGAAGATTTTTTTCTCGGTTCTGTACAATAATGGAGAATAATTCGAAGGGATTATTTTATCATTTTTTTTTTTTTCAACTAGGATGTACTTTCATTATTTCCGAAGACTCTTCGTACGCCCTTGCGGTCTTCGACGAACCCAACCCTTTTACTATTTCGCCCACATTGGTCACTTGGCTGCTTCCGGTTGTTGAGAGACCCTCGCGGGGTTTCGGCCACATATTTTCACGACGCACCAGCGTCATTGCGTGGCGCCACGAGGGCACGGGGAAAGTGCGGAAAACCTGGAAACTTTGGTAGTCCGAATTTTTTTCAACGTATTTGGGCCTCGAAAAACTAGTAAACGTTTTTTTTAGAATTCTTGGCAGAAATCGACAGGCCAAATCTGCATGGTAAGATTTCGGATCGAGTGGAAAATGAAAAACAATAAATTGAGAAAGATTTTCCTTGCATTCGATTCGGATAAGGGTCCGGACCCCCCTCACCCCGTCGAACTGAAATTTTGCACAAACCGTTTCCTTTTACTATTTTAAGACAACCCCTAAAGCGATTTTTGGTGACGTGCAATAGTTTTCGAAATATTGAATAAATTTTTTTTTAAGGCTGAGGTTCTGCCCCCTCCCACTACCGCATCAATCCCGGATCGAGCTGAAATTTTGCTCAAACTTTCCTTTCAATAATTTAAGACAACCCCTAGAAGGATTTTTGGCAACTCGCAATAGTTTTCGAGATATTGCATTTTAAGGTTTTTTTTTTAACGCGCTTCGACTATATCTATATCTGCTTTTCATCTTGGAAAATGCATGAAAAAAGAAAAATTTAGCTTTGTGAGTTTTCAGCACACGTTGCAATTTCAATCATTCGGCGCACTATGAAAAAAAATCGTAGTGGTTTGAGCTTTTGTGGACTTCTTTAAGATACAGTCATGTAAAAGAAAAATGAAAATTATCTTTCGTCTGTTCGATATTTGTACAGTCGTCACAGACCAAACTCGACCGAGGAAGTCGAGTGATTAAAAAAAAAATGGACGGAAAAGAATTTCGCGTGTTGATTAAACATTACTTTATGAAAGGTGAAACGCCTCAGGAGAGTAAAGAGAAGCTTGATAAAAATTATGGTGACTGTGCACCTTCGATTAGAACAGCTTATAAGGTAAATGTCCCAATTATTGAACAGCTAAGGATCTGGGGGATTGAATTCGGTGAGAAAAAAAATATAAAATCAAGAAAAAACCATCGATTTCGTGTTCATATGATACTTTGATATTTTTACTTTCGAAAAAACACCCTTTCAATTATTTTTAAATGATTTCAAATATAAAAAAAGAATAACAATGCGAAGCATGCAAATGTCCCAATTATTGAACACTGGAAGTGCCTATGTCCCTTACATTGAACAGGCATGTCCCAGTTATTGAATACTCTCGAGAATTCTCTTTCCCATTTGAAATTTTGTGCCTGAAATATCGGAGAGCAAAAAAATATCGAACGCTACATTCGTATTTTTAGGTTACATTTAGGTTATATTCTCTTTTTACTTTTCTTTATATGTTTATTGCACGA
This sequence comes from Ophion costatus, assembly GCA_951751655.1. NCBI lineage: Eukaryota > Metazoa > Arthropoda > Insecta > Hymenoptera > Ichneumonidae > Ophion > Ophion costatus. The sequence continues at coordinate 35,567,876 of OX632364.1, read as the reverse complement.
AAATACAAATAAAAAATATATTTGACGATCTTAGAGTTATTATTAAAAGAATAAAGGTAACTTTATTCAGGAACTTACAGTTTTTGTTTGAATAAATCCGATTCACACGATCTGTCACACGTTAACTGTCTCGATGTTTTGATGGGTTTAATGACGCCATCTTGGAGAATTCGTGTGTTCAATAATTGGGACACACTGCATTTTCTATGTCCCAATGATCGAACACCGTATTTTTTAACAAATAATTCATTAAAAATATTTTTTTTTATATGTCATTTGAAAGAAATTTTCTGAGGAACCTGAAACGACTTTATTTTTTGAGATGCGACAGTTTTTTAATTTGTTATGCCCTTACGCATGAAGCGGCGCGTCTTATGTCAGACAAATTCTATTATACGGAAGGGATCGACAAACTGGAGCAGCGTTGGATGAAGTGTATAAGTCTAAAAGGAGACTATGTTGAAAAATAAAAAAGGTTTTTCCCAAAAAATTAAGGGGGGATTGTCTTTTTTTTCGCAAAATTTACCGCTTTTTGGGAATTTTTTTGTGAAGAAAGTATACAACAGAAAACTTGTGAAACTTGGCATATAGTTTTATTGATCTGTTTACTACATACAAAAAAATTTTTAAACAATTTTATCAAAAAGTCCGCCTCCCACCCCCCTCGACGCGCGATGGTCCTTTTTTGATGGTGTGCACGATTACAGCCTTCACGTTCATCCTGCAACAAAAACCCAAAAAGCATTTTACTTTAGACACATATAGCTATCGTTCGATGAAGGAAAAAAAAAAAAAATTGACGATTTGGTGACGTTTTGAACTTGAAGTATCGATTTTTCGAAAAAAATTGATCGATTTTTTGTTATAAATAAAAAACTATTAAACGTATTGCTTTTTTGCTTCATCAAACGATAGCTATATGTGTCTAAAGTAAAATGCTTTTTGGGTTTTTGTTGCAGGATGAACGTGAAGGCTGTAATCGTGCACACCATCAAAAAAGGACCATCGCGCGTCGAGGGGGGTGGGAGGTGGATTTTTTGATGAAATTGTTTAAAAATTTTTTTGTATGTAGTAAACAGATCAATAAAACTATATGCCAAGTTTCACAAGTTTTCCGTTGTATACTTTCTTCACAAAAAAATTCCCAAAAAGCGGTAAATTTTGCGAAAAAAAAAGACAATCCCCCCTTAATTAGTTTGCATTTTTGCACGGACTTATCAAACGACCCTCGTACGAGCTGTCGGTTTAAAGACACAGCAGTCAACGCTGAGGATGAGTCGAACGTCCACTACAGCTTCGACCATTGCGACCGATATTTTTATTGGCAGCTTGTATCGGTTGGATTTGAATGATTGTTTTCGTTTGTTTGGGCTTTACTTGTTTGCTTACGTTCACTCGGAATTGGTGCACTTGTGGTTGGTTTTTTTTACTTGTTTTGAAAAAAAAAGCCTCGAAAATTTATAATCCCCTAAAAATACCCTTACCCTTCAGAATTTTCCTAAAAAATCTCCTACAAATTTGTTTCCCCCTATCTCTCTCCTAAGCTCGGTAAAATAACCTCCAGATCTAGGAGGAAGTCTCCTAACCTGGCAACACTGTCACCTATCCGAGTATCGGCCCGGGACGAGAAAACGCCGCCCCCACTTTCATCTCCATACACCCTCGCATTCATCTTCCTGCATTTTACACGAGCCCAATTAGAATCTCAGAAATCTCACGGAGTCTTTTTCACGTGATTTTATTGTCGTATAAATCAAAAACACGGAGTGAAGAATTTTTCTCGTTTTTTTTTTTCGATTTTCGAACTACTCTCAGTTTGGAACAAATGAACGAGGAATTAACGGCTTGTCGGAATTTCGTGTACATTTTCTCGCGAGAGAGATAGAGGGTGAGAGAACGTGTAAAAAGTCACCAATGTTCGACACAGAGGTAACAGGGATTCCTCCCGTGTCCTGGAAATCCATAAACGCGTCCTCTCGACCCGTTGGCACTCCGAGTGAAAAAGTCGAAGAGGAGGAAGAAGAAAGGAGGAAGAAGAAAAAAAGACACGAAACCGGTAGATAGAAATCGGCATGCGTTTATGAGACCTGCTCGAATTACATAGCGACCGCGATGATAGTGCCCTACACAGAGGACCGTGCCGCGGGTGCACCTGAGAAGATTTTTGGGTCGCGGGAAAAAGGTCGGAAAACGACACATAAGGGATAGAATCGAAGAGTAGAGTGATCATTATATATATATATATACACACACACATATATACATATATACATATATATATATATATATATATATATATATATATATATATATATATATATATATATATATATATATATATATATATATATATATATATATATATATATATGTATATGTATATGTATATATGGCGCACAGCCGAGGATATTCGAAGTTGCGAGAATTCCCGATCGCATCGGACATCAAACGACCGATGCACGCCGGACCTTGGACACTACGTGCTAACGTGGGACATTTTTTAAACGGACTTGAAACCATACGTTGGACCTGTAAACTTGAAAATTGACGAAATTCAGGAAGTTTTTTTTATACACGGTTAGTTATCGTATTGTACACGATTTTTTTATATTGTATTTTAGATCTTGTAATACGATAACTAAGTATATGAAAATTTGGAGAAAATTTGCTTTGTATGGATGACAATATTTTAGATAATGATCTTTAGAATAACACTAAGTGTGACAAAAAAAAAGAAATCTGTGTTGATAATTTAAGAATACATATGTGTAGTAAAATTATCTTGTATGTATATAAATTAAATTAAAAATAAAAGTCGAATTCAGTTTTTGAAAACTGTAGGACAAATATAGACAGCCGCTCATTGGGAATGAACCTTATCGCAAGAACGTCCGATAAAGGCATGCCGATATTTGTCCCATTATTTTTTTTTATACATTATATTCGATTTTTCATTTCTACATCACAAATAATATGTGAAATCCGATTGTTTCTGTATTATTTGAATCGACTCATCGAGAACACAATATATATAAATTGATTTCTTCTGCACAATAAAAAAAATTCTGTTATAAAAGAATATATATATAATTGTTTTTATTCATATGCACAATAAAAAAATAAAAATATATATGCGTGAATTAAGGCCTTTAATAGGAAGAAAAATAATTAACGTACAATAAAATAAAAATAAAAAAATATAATGAAAGAAAAATTTAAAAAATAATGTTAAATGAAAGAGAGGGAGAGGAGAAAGAGGGAGACGGATAGACGGCCCGTCGTAGTACATCTATGTAGATATATGGATATCGCCTGTTCCCCTTTATTGCTTTTCCTTTCGTCGCGAAGAATGTTATTCCTTCGCGCGCGACCCTCTCGCAGAGATGTTCCCTCGCTCCCGCCTTCTCGAGGGCTTTACACACTCACGAGAATAATCAAGTCACCCTTCACGTCTATCTCGTTCGTAACTCTCTCGTGGTCCCAGGTCAAACAACGGACTACAACGAAATCTGGGAAAAGGCCAATTTCGGATTCCACCGACTCGTTCGATATGGAATACATCCTGTTTCCTTCCCCCCCCCCCCCCCCCCGCTTTTCTCGTTCTCCAGACTTCGACGTACCGACAAGAATTTTTTTTTCGATCTCGTTGATGGTCCAAGTGAAAGAATTGGTCGAGACGCGGCGATTTCGTATCGGAGGATATTTATCAAAGTGACGATGATCGCTCAAGGGCTTTTTTTTTTAGAAATTGTTAGATTGGTGGAACTTTTTTTTTTTGTTTTTGAGATGATTGTAGAATGGATAGTTTTTTGAATAGTTGAAGTGGATAGTTTTTTTTGTTGAGAAATTGGTAGAATGCTGGATCGTTTTTTTTTTTTTTTTTTTTTTTTTTGAGAAATTGGTAGAATGGTGGATCGTTTTTTTTTTTTTTTTTTTTTTCGGGAAATTGGTAGAATGGTGGATCGTGTTGTTTTCTTTAGAAATTGGTAGAATGGTGGATAGTTTTTATTTTTATTTTTAGAGATTGGTGGAATAGTGGATCGTTTTTTTTTTTTTTGAGGAATTGGTAGAATGGTGGCTCGTTATTTTTGGCTTTTTTGACGTGATGATCGATGATAAATCGACGTTATCAAATTGAACAAAGGAATTTAATTTTCGGAACCGTGAGATTCGATCAAATGGAAAAGTTTCGCAGAACGCGGACTTTTCATATCGAGTTTTATCATACGTGATGAAAAGCAATTTTTCATGTCGATTTTAGATGCGAAATTGCAAGCGAAAAGCGGTTTTTTTCTTCGAAATGGGCAATAGCGTGAAATTTAAAAAATACGCTTTCCTTTCTACATTGTTTTGTAGGCTAGGACCTTAACTTTGATTTGCAACAAATATTGTGTAAAATTTCTGAAAATTGACCAAGTAACGACGATTTTTGTGAAACCCAAAATGCCCTACTTCTCGCTATCACGTTTAACGAACCGGTGCAAATCGTATCTCGAAATATATTCGTCCTATTTACTTCAAATTCGAACAGAGCTCAGTTGACAACATTTTCTAGCCTACAACCAGATGACGTTTTCACACGTTCATCCATTTGTCAATAACAAAATATCAAAGTTGTTTTTTTCCCCTCAAATATCGACCGTTCCTTTTTCCACACCCCTTTTCATAATTTTCCAAAATTTCGTAAAAGTATCCGGTCTCAAAGAAATTTAATTATTTCACTAAAAGTAAACATTTAATTTTTTCTCTTCAAACGAGCCTAGCTCCCAAGAGCAGCTACACCGATCGGCCTTTAAACAATAATTATTTCCTTGTTTATCGATATTCCGCAATAAAAAAAAAAAAAAATCCTCGTTATTGTCAAGACTATGTATCAATTGTGTGCAAAATCCCGACCTCGTCAACCCGATACTCTCGTCACGAAAAAATATTGAAAATCGACCTCCTTTTCAATCGATCGCCATAACCGCAAGCCCTGAAAAAAAAATCCTTTCAAATTGGCACATATCCTGTACGTGTTTAACGCCCGTAAAGCCGCGAACTCCTCCAACGATGAGGTTGTTTGGTCACGATGTGTGGTAACGTTAAATACATCTGAATTGCAGCGTTTACAGGTGGTGCGTTCAACGAGGCAATTTTTTTTTTGTCTCACAGACCTCGTTCGTCAGATATGGCATTAAGGGGGGGGGGGGGTAGCTAAGCCACGTATAATTTATCCGTCGCAATTGAATTGGCCGAAAAAAAATTAAAAAGACGATCCATTGCGCGGGAGAGCGAAAAGGGAAGATCGCCGAGGGGCCTGTAGGGGGGAGGGGGGTGGGGGCATCGCGTGAGAAGCCCTCGAGGGAAAAGATGTAATCCCTCGAAATCGCCGGAGCAAAAAACGCTGTGCCCGTTCTCCCACACGAACACACCAACACCAACACCAACACCAACACCAACACCAACACCAACACCAACACCAACACACACACACACACACACACACACACACACACACGCGCGCGCGCGTGCATATTTCAGTTTCTCACTTCTTTGAACTTGGACGAGCGCGAGTATTAATCGAACTTGGCGCAAACGAGTACTCACGATTTCGCTTCGCTCTCTTCTCGCCTCTCATCAGCTTTTTTTTTTTCTTTTTCATTTAAATGAACTTCATTTGGTTTTTTTAAATTTGATTTTTTATTTGTTTTTCCACGTGCTCGTTATTATTATTCTTTTTTGTTTCTCCTTTTTTATATTTATTGAAAACGAAAATTCTTCTTTTTGGTTATCTTTGGTAACCCTACGTGACAAGGAGGAAGAAGCAGCGGCCTCGAAGCGTGACGAATTAAGCGGTTTAACCGTTGAGAAGTTTAATTATACGTGACAGGACGCGAGGGCGGGTCGCCCCTCCTTTCCGTGTACACGCACATCAAAGTCATCTGTCTCTTCCTTCATCTTTACCTTCCCTTTGGTTGGTTTCGGTTTTTCTGGGAGGAGGGAGGGAGAGGGAGAGAGAGAGAGAGAGAGAGAGAGAGAGAGAGAGAGAGAGATTGATTGAATGATTGATTGATTGATTGTTTGATTGATTGTTTATTATAGGCCTTGGTATTATAGGCCTTTAGGCAACAAGATGCAAGCATGGAAAAATAAATCAGTAAAGTATAAAAACTCCCAAGACACCACTTAAAGTGGTTGAAATAACAAAAATGACGAATAATGTATACGAGGATGACAAGCATCTAAAAACAAACAATAGAATCGGAATCATAAATTGCATGGCTTACCATTTACATAGTAATATAATAAAAATAGAATTAAAATTTTTCTTCAATAAAATAAAAAGAAAACAACAAGAACGAAAATAAAAATAAAATTGTATAAGCGGAGAAGCGATATAATTAAGATTAAAATAACAAAAGTAACAATAACGTAACAAAAATTAACGCAATGTAAAAAACACAAGTAATGAAATCAAATTAAAGATTAAAAATTGAAAAATTCAGAAGCAATATAAACAGTGCAGCGGAGAGCGAGAAAGAGAGAGAGAGAGAGAGAGAGAAAGGGGTGGTAAGTCAATTTCCATATCCTCGCGTTACGTCACCACCAGATCTTCTGGGATCTTTGAGTGTACTTTTTTTGTACCACTTAAGAAAAATTTACGTTATCGTCATTATTATTCGTTTCGTTTTATTTTTTCTCTCTCTCCCTCTCTTGCTTCATCGAGCTAAAAAGGGACGGTGTGCAAGGGTGCCAACAAATTTTTTCATATCCACGCGTTACGTCACCCTCCGATCTTCCAAACTCTTCCAGCCTCCTCTTTCGTTCCACTATCAACATTTTTCCTCGTTCTCTCTATTATTATTCGTTTCTCTATATTTCGCCATTTTCTTCATGGCCCCTCGTCCATTCGTCGAGTTTTGTTTTTAGCGACCGTCTCGACAAAAAAACCACGGTGGCCAAAGTGGATAGTCGTTCGAGGAAAAACGAAAAACAAAAAAAAAGGTTTTGCACATAAATTGTCGTCGGGGGTGGCGAGACAGCTGGTGAGATCTCGGCGAAGAAAGAAGGAGCGAGCAAACGAGACGAAGAAGATTCAGGTATCCTCGATGTGCACTCATACTTGGGGTCTCCCAATACACAACGAGCTGAGCCCCCTTGCCCCCCACCCGCCCCTCGCGCCCCACACACAGTCGGGCACATACGTTCTCGAATTATGCAGGAATCCCGTGTAATCGAGTACTTAATTGAGGCTTGATTAATTTCAATCTGATTAGGGAGCCTGCTGTAGGGAGTACATAAGCCTCCCATGAGTTCGCTTTTTTTCTCCTATATCCTCCGCGCTCTGCAGCCCCGTTTCGTGTTGTATTACATACTTCGCCGCCGCTCTTTTCCTCCCTCCCCCTCTCGCTCTTCACTCTTTTTCTCTCTCTCTTTACCATGTATGTGAGAAGATTGGTATCTCGGTGTGAAAATAGACGCGACCGTATATATATTTCGCGAGCTTGAACCGCGAAATACCACACTCTTCGTGTGTACACCCCCTGCGAAACAATTTTTTTTCTTCTCCATACCCGTAGTGGCGCGCGGCTCAAGATGAATTCGAGTTATATCGAGGCGGTGAACCCCGCGTATATCAACTGCGATACGTCGATGTGTGTGTGTGTGTGCGTGCGTGCGTGCGTGATTGTGCGTGCATGCGTGCGTGCGTGCGTGCGTGCGTGCGTGCGCGTGCGTGCGTGCGTGCGTGCGTGCGTGCGTGCGTGCGTGCGTGCGCGTGCATGCGTGCGCGTGCGTGCGTGTGTGCGTGCGTGCGCGTGCATGCGTGCGCGTGCGTGCGTGCGCGTGCGTGCGTGCGCGTGCGTGTGTGCGGTGCGTGCGTGCGTGCGTGCGTGCGTGCGTGCGCGTACGTGCGTGCGTGCGCGTACGTGCGTGCGTGCGCGTACGTGCGTGCGTGCGCGTGCGTGCGTGCGTGCGTGCGTGCGTGCGTGCGTGACTGTGCGTGCGTGCGTGCGTGCGTGACTGTGCGTGCGTGCGTGCGTGCGTGACGGTGCGTGCGTGCGTGCGTGCGTGACTGTGCGTGCGTGCGTGCGTGCGTGCGTGCGTGCGTGCGTGCGTGCGTGCGTGCGTGCGGTGCGTGCGTGCGTGCGTGCGGTGCGTGCGTGCGTGCGTGACTGTGCGTGCGTGCGTGCGTGCGTGCGTGCGTGACTGTGCGTGCGTGCGTGCGTGCGTGCGCGCGTGCGTGCGTGCGTGCGTGCGTGCGCGTGTGCGTGCATGCGTGCGTGCGCGTGCGTGCGTGCGTGCGTGCGTGCATGCGTGACTGTGCGTGCGTGCGTGCGTGCGTGCGTGCGTGCGTGTGTGCGTGCGTGCGTGCGACTGTGCATATATACCTTGCAATGATCAAACTCAATTCTCGTTAACGTTTACCGCTATGCGCGATCCCTATCTTAATTACACGTGTATTGTTTAACCTGTCGATGAACGGAGGACTCCACTGGGGAACACGCCCGAACAGCAAAAAACATTCCTGAATTCCATCAGAATATGTATACATCCGCATTCCAGAACTATATTCATATATGTATATACACAGAGGCTGTTACGAAGGTCGATGCAACGCCTCAAAGGGGGGATAGTTCACCTCGTTAGGAACATATCTAACCTAGGTTACCTAATTCCAAAGTCTAAGCATTTCGAGTTATCGTGGTAAGTATGATTTTTGGAAAAATTCCCAAAATTAGGTACCATCCCGTTCACGTCTTATGTCAATGCTTTTTTTTATAGCATGAAAATAAGGTATTTTGATTTGTTTACAAGTTTTTAATTATTCAACACTTCCCATTTAGTTAGTTTTGTGGATACAGATGATCGTATCGGTGTTTGTCGATTGAATGCACATTAAGCTACGACGCAAATAAGTTTTTAGTTACGAATTACTGTCTGTTTGAACATTATGAATGATTAGTACCTAATTTTGGGAAATTTTCCAAAGATCATAGTTAGCAAGACAACTCGAAATTCGTACACTTTGAACTGAGGTAACCTAGGTTGGATATGTTCCTAACGAGGTGACCTATCACCCCCGTGAGGCTTTGCATCGACCTCCCTAACACGGTGTATATATATATAATTATTTATACACCATTATAATATATAGTTGTAGTATTCTATATGCATAAAGTATATTACAATAGTATTTTGTAGGTACGGTGAAAATGTTGAATTTTTTCTTTCGATTGTTCGAGAAAAAATGACATTATTGTTAATAACTAATGAAAACAAATGTTATGGGAGGAAATACCTTCAGGGGAGGAAAAATTGGTGATGCTCATGATATCTTTTTAAAGGGAAAATTTATTCACCATTTTTTAGACTTGGGGCATGTTTTATTACTACTTTTGACGGCTACATGGGATTTTTTATATTTATTTATTAATCTTTAAAAACAGCGGAGGCACGGTGTTCTAAACGGTTCGCGGGGGATGTTGTCGGACGACGTGACACGTAGCGTCGGTGGGCTTAATCTGAAAAAAAACCAACGAAGACTTTTCTCATTCTTAACACTCAGACGCAGAATATGAACCAAGGAAAAAGCGAGAAACATTGAAAATCAATAAAATGCTACGCTTTGAACGAAAAGATTGAATTTTCCAAAAAATGTCTACATTTGGCAATATAAAAAAGTTTTTTTTTATTTTTTTAAATATTTAGGTTCATGTTTTAGACAATAAGGTTAGAAAGATTTATAACAAATATGATCAGAATCGTACGATCAGTGTTGTGGGCGTACGTCGTGCCAGTTTTGAAAATGCAGTTTAGCCATGCCATACCTCCGCTATTTTTAAAGATTAATAAAAACAGACCATGTAACAAAATAACCAAAAGTGGTAATAAAAAATTCCCCTACTTTTCGAAAGTGGTAGAAAAATCTGTTCTGGTAAAAAACATTTATAAAAATCGGCAAATTTTTCGTAAAGGTGTCTCCATAAGACAAAAAAAGATTAAAGAAGATAAAAAAAATTTTCGACAATAACGCGTTTAAAGTTTTGCAAGCAGTGCTACATTGTAATAAGTTTACGTTGAATCTGCGATTTAAGTAGTATCGAGTTTTATTTGCACAACTTTTTGCAAAGCTTTTTACAAAACTTATTTTTACAGTAGCCTAACTCCTTAATTTACTTTTTAAACATTTAACATGACAGGCATTGTAATAATAATAATATGGTCATAATAATAAAATACAGGTGCATACACATGCATTCGTAGGTCACGAGAAAATTTATCCCTCTTTCATGCGTGCGTGCAGGCCTGCATTCCTAGAGGGGTCATACGTTATACGGTATCTCCATAACACGACGTTGATAAATTCTTAGCGCAGATTGTTGGATATTCGATGCAACATCGCGGAGCCAAAGCATACAACGTAATTCACCGGAATAACGCTCCAGATGGGCACATCTATATACAGGGTGTCCCAGAACTCAACTTCAAGCCGAAACGGGTCGACAGGATTGATTGTAACCATCATGAGAAAAATCAGAAAAAAAATTTATCCCATGCAGTTTGAAAATTATGGGCATTTAAGAAAAACCTAGAAATTTGGTCAAACTGTAACCATTTTTCGGTTATTGTGGTTAATTTTTATTATTTTTGTTCATTTAAACTTTGGAACCGTAACCCTAAATAACATTTCTAGAATCACAGTAAAAAATAATGACACAATTGCCCCAAGTTTCCTAGAATTAAGACTATTTGTTAAACTATGAATTTAAAATTTTCAAAATTTGTCTACTTTGAAAGGCCCTGCTTTAAAAAAAAGTACTAGAGCACCTTGGCAAGTGCCATTAAAAGTTGGCGCATTTAATCAAGATTGTAAAATGGTACAGTACTTGTTAGTTTCATACCAAAAAAAAACGAGTAAAAAAATGAAAACCTCAAGTAACCCGATTTTTGCTAACCCATTTTACTCAGTTAAAATATTTTTTATTCGCACAAGCTCTTGGTAGGTTCTTAATTTTACGGCAAAATGATGAGAGAGATGCATAGGCAAACAATTTGAACATTTGCTGTAATAAAAAATGTTATTTCCCTATGTATCTGACTTTTATTCCAATAAACCTAAACTAGGTCAAGATTTTTTATTATTTTATTAATTTTACTTACTTTTGTTGACTTTGGTAAAAGTGGCGTCACTATCTGTCTCGCTCACTCATGGCAAACATGTCCACTATCCATCTCTCTCATCATTTTGCCGTAAAATTAAGAACCTACCAAGCGCTTGCGCGAATAAAAAACATTTTAACTGAGTAAAATGGGTTAGCAAAAATCGGCTCACTTGAGGTTTTAATTTTTTTACTCGTTTTTTTTAGTATGAAACTAACAAATATTGTACCATTTTACAATCCTGATTAAATGCGCCAACTTTTAATGGCACTTGCCAAGGCACTCTAGTACTTTTTTTTTAAAGCAGGGCCTTTCAAAGTAGACAAATTTTGAAAGTTTTAAATTCATAGTTTAACAAATAGTCTTAATTCTAGAAAACTTGGGGCAATTGTGTCATTATTTTTTACTGTGATTCTAGAAATGTTATTTAGGGTTACGGTTCCAAAGATTAAATGAACAAAAATAATAAAAATTAACCACAATAACCGAAAAATGTTTACAGTTTGACCAAATTTCTAGGTTTTTCTTAAATGCCCATAGTTTTCAAACTGCATGGGATAGATTTTTTTTCTGATTTTTCTCATGATGGTTACAATCAATCCTGTCACCCCGTTTCGGCTTGACGTTGAGTTCTGGGACACCCTGTACACACATATATATATATGTGTGTGTGTGTGTGTGTGTGTGAGTGTGTGTGTGTGTGTGTATATATATATATAGAGGCAAATTCACGATATGACGAACGATTTGCTGTTTTTTGGGTGGATAGGAATTTTCGCATATCCTGGAACAGGCTAGATATGGACGACTTGATTTTCTTTGGATGATGGAACGGAAATTCTTACGGGGTCACGAAGAACACGAAGAACGGATTCTTCTCTTTCAACGCTCATATCTCAGTCAATTTTTTTCGGGTCGACTTGAAATTTCCAGGACATATTCTCAGATACTTATACTTCAAAAAAATGCAATAAAAAAAAATCGATTTTTTCAAAATCGCAAGTGGGGGTAACCCCTCAAGAAATGAATTTTCAGTGAAAAATTTCGTTATGACTGCTCACAAACTGCTCACAAAACGAAAAGTTTTCGATTAATCAAAAATTCCGTACGTACTTCTCTGCGAAATGCAATTAGGAACATAACTTTTAAATTTGAAGTAAATCGAGTGAAAATTGTTGAAGCTATTTGTCACGCCAATTGGAAAAACGCTGTTTCGAGAATTTTCGAGTAGTCGGACATTTTGTACATCGAAAAAAATATATTTATATATATTTTCTAACAGCTTGATATTCGTACTAAATAGATGTGTACTTAATTTTACGAGCGAATCACTTTTTCATACGAAAAAAAAATTGTTCAATTCGCACATGATTTTAAACGCGTTACTGTGGCCTAACGCCTTAAGGAAGCTTTCCAGTGTGACAGCCCGAAAAATCGCTGTTTTTCGCGATTTTTTTTTTTAAAGAAAAAATAATCTAATCGGTCTGGTTTTTTTTGTTGTATATTAATTGGGTATTGAAGAATACAAAACAATTTTTTAAAGATCGATTTATTTATTAATTAATATCTATAAAAATGATGAAACAATTGTTGCAGAAAATGCACTTGGATGTGGTGTCCACGTTGGGGGTCACAATTTTGATCCGAAACAAAAAACACAAAAAGATTATTGATCGGTATATAATTGGCTTTCGTGCTATGGAGGCTTTTTTTTTGCAAAAATGGCGCCGGTTTGAACAAAAAGTATCGATTTTAGCATTTTTTTTGGCAGTTTTTTTTACAAAAAAATAGGAAGATGTCAAAAAAAAAGCTTCCATAGTACGATAAACAATGACGTTAAGAATATTGTGTAAACAATTCAACTCGATAGCTTTAAAACTCTGCCCTCCAAGTTGGACACCGTTTTGAAAAATGCTGTTTCGAGAAAAACGCGTTCAAAGTTTCGCTGTAGCTGTAGCGCTCCGTTGCCTTCTTCCAAGAAATGCTGTACAGTAACCGAAATAATCTGAATTTCGGCATGAAAATTTCAGGGAATATTCGGAAGAGTGTATACTATTCGATAAAGCAAAAAAAAAATAATCGATTTTTTGAAAATTTCACACTGGAAAGCTCCCTTAATGACCTTACCGCTCAGTCACTTGTCGGAGCGATTCTGCTGGTGAAATTTCGTACTTGAATCTTTTCCATTTTCGCGGACGTTTTTTCTGCCGCTTACCCCATGGAGTTTGGACTCGGCTGACCTCCACAGACCTCTCGGGGGATAAAACGCTCGAGGAGGCCGGAGGAAAAACAAAGCGATTAATCACGAGGGCCAGAGTGGATTCGTGGCCCCGTTCACCCCTTCTGTATTTACCAATGATTAGTCTCCGCGCGAAGGGCGCTGCGCGAAGAAAAAGAGGTCGTTGTACGAGGGACAAATGGGCACGCGAAGAACGTGGCGCCCCGGTGAGTACGAGAGATCACCAAAAAAGAGAACGAGAAAAAGACCGAAAAAAACTAAGCAGAGGAGAAACGAGGCAGAGGCGTTACGAGGACGAGGTTCGTTCATCGGAGCATGAGAAAAGTCTGCGAGGAAAAACAGGTTAGGCCGTACGTGGGTGCTACGTTCAATCGGCTAGTCTCACGCGCTCGGGAGGACCAACGGACCAGGACCTCCGAGACGTTCACACAACGCCCTTCTTGGCCCGAGGATGAGTACGTGACGCGTGCAGGGAGAACCAGATGAGGCCAAAACACTCGTAAAGGGCACGCTGTCAAACGAAAAAAGGGCAGAAAAACCAGCCAGGGGGGCGGTGAGGGGGAAAGAGGTGAAAAGGGAGGATCGCTTTCACGCCTCGTTCTAAACTCCAGCATCAATCTCGTCACGGCTCGTTCAAATTGTCCTACACCACTGAGAGCACGTTTATTGTGAGAATCCTCGAAGCTTCGTGTCCCTAGTTGGTCGTCTTCAGCCTGGGGAAAGTGGGTTTGATTGAGCCAACCGAGTGTGGCGCGGTCCGTCGATTTGTAGGGTGATGTTTCTAGGCAGTGGAGGAAAGGCAACGGTTTGAAAAAGTGCTAGGCATTAACGATGGCGAAAACGAAAAAATTACAGGAGGCTACAGCATGAGGAATCAGGAAAGCGATGCTGGTAGGTTACGGAAATGTTGATGATGATTACGAGAAATGATGACCTAAGGTACCATTTCTTGTACTTAAAAAGTTGCTATTAGGGGTTGACCAATAGGGTGTGGCTACCAGGGGTGAAACAATAACATGCTGCTATCAGGGGTGAACCAATAGCATGTTGGTATCAGGAGTTAACCAATAGCGTGTTGCTATCAGGGGTTGACCAATAGCGTGTTGCTATCAGGAGTTAACCAATAGCATGCTGCTATCAGGGGTTGACCAATAGCGTGTTGCTATCAGGGGTGAAACAATAACATGTTGCTATCAGGGGTGAATCAATGGTATGTTGAATCATCAGATCGATGTCTGATAACTTACTCAAGTTCTGCTGCCCAATCCTGTCGATGACATGGTAAGCTAGGGTGCCATTTCATGGAAAGAAAAAGGCATAGAATTGGGTTCTAGTTGCTACCAGGGATGAACCAATAGCATATTGGATCATCAGATCAATGCTGATAAATTACTAAAGTTCTGCTGCATATTCCTGCTCATGAAATAGTAATCTAGGATGCTATTTCATGGGTAGTAAAGACCAGCACTATTTTAGTAACTTGCCAGTTATTACGACCACTAAACCTCCAGCATGTTGAATTACTATAACGATGGTGACGAATTATTAAAATGCTGCTACTTTTTGTGGCCCTCGAAATGGTAGTTTAATAAGACGCCTAATCTGACTCAATCGGGTGTAACATTGCTAAGTTACTGAAGTTCTGACGAGTTACTGAAGTTGATTGCCGATAAGTTACTGAAGTTCTGCTGCTTTTCCCTACCGGCGAAAGGGCAACCTAGGGTAAAACTTTATGAGCAGTAAACAGGGGCACTATTTTAGTAACTTGGCAGTTGCAACGTCTACTCAACCTCTGGCATGTTGAATTACTAAAAAGCTGCTGTATTTTGCCACCCATGAAGTGCAAGTGTATCAAGACGCTTTGACTGGCTCAATCTAGTGTAACAATCCCAATCATAAATACATTTCAAAAAAGGTATCAGGGGTCTCCCCAATCAAGCATCACTTCATCCTTAAAGTGACCAAGAAAATCCATTAGGTTTTGGCTTTACTACAATTTGATTAAGCCCAGCTTAATCAAATAAAAGTATACCACATTGCATGGATCTGGTGATTCGAAATTTCCTTTTCCCATATACAGAAGACACTATTTCTTTTGGTGTACCGGGCACTTCCATCCTCTCGCCTTTCAGGAGAATTTTCCAGGATTTTCTTCCCAGAGCGACGGGGGACAAATGCCTCGCTCGTTCAATCGGACATTGACTGATTAGGCGAGCACCCCAAGGATATCGCGTTTCCTTGTCGAAAGCGGACGACAGGCACGAGGGGGGGGCGAAAAATCAGTCGCGGGGTCAAATTCGCAGGCTCTTATAGGGAAAAGCACGCGGTCCCTCGCACATCCGGTAACGTCACTCGATACCGATCTCTCCATACTCTGCCGTGCAGGCCGAGAGCCTGCTGCCCACACAAAGCAATCAATAAAGATCAGCGTTTCTCCTGAATATTCGAGACGATAAGCACCCACGCTCCGAGAGTGCCGCGAAAGGCGCCGATTACACAAGACACGACGCAGATGCGGAGACAAGTGTCTTCGCTTCCAAGTTCTGGGTCTTTGACGGCTATTGGGAATATTACAAAGAGAGGTGTCATTCGGACCCAAATGGACGACACCACACAAATGGTCGATCCGAAATCGCGTGGGCTGTTCAATGTCATCGTCCACCTTCCACACTTTCCGAAACCGATCTTGCCGCTGATTCATTCGTGGACTACTAGATGATGGATATTTTGGAAGTCTTGAGTGAAAAAACAACAAGTCCAGGCTGTGTTAAGAAATCTTGATGGGAGAGAAATTTTTTCTTTCAGCTTTGAGGACATTTTACTCACGCAAGTGAGATCCACAGTTTTGTGCACGAATATTAAGGGGGATGCTCATTGTTTTGCGGTCTGGAAACAAGTTTTCAATGGTTTCAGCTGCAGGGTCAGTGAAAAAAGAATACATTTGGATTCTGGCGACTTTTCTTTCGCCATCGACATTTTCAATGTTATCTGCCAATTTTAAGGGTGATGAATATTGTTTTGGGGCTTGGGAAGAAGTGTTTTGGTGTTGTTAGCTATAGGGACAATGAAAAAAATCCTTTCCATTGCATCGACTGTTTCCTTTCGCAAATGAGATCCACAGTTTTACCTACCAATTTTAAGGGTGATAAATATAATTTTGAGGTATGTGGAGTCAAAAGCACTAGTTATCCTAGTGCTTTTGACCGCGGGTGCAATGAACAAATAAACGCAAACAAAATATCGACTTTTTTCGCTTGCAAATCAAATTTGCAGTGGTGAAGCCAACATTAAGGGGAGAAAAAAATGGTGTTCAGGCGTATAAACTATTTTTATGCGTTTCGCTACACGGACAATAAAAAAAAAAGCCAAACAAACCAGGGCCTATCGACCTTTTCCTCTCGCGAATAAAATTCAGACTGCGCATGCCAATTTTAAGGGCTACATAAATAATTTTCTGCTCTATCATGCATTGGGCTACAGAGTCGATCAACTAAACCCAAACAAACCCATTCAATTTGTATCTTCCGCCAATAAAACCCACACCCGCCAATTTTAAGGAGATCAAAATGGTTTTCCTCTTTATATTTTCATCTATAAGGCTGCCGCGACGATCAACAAAACCCAAACAACCCCAAACGCGCCTGCCAATTTTCCTCTCTCGGAAATAAAATCCGCAGTACTCGTCCCATTTTTAATTGGAGATTAAATGCTCCCAGTGTCAATGAACAATTATTCTACCGCGCTCAGCGAATGGGCTCTGCACAAATGAACAGCATCATCGCGTACCAACTGGCGATACTTCACGGCGATATTTCACGAATCGTTCGGCGCACGCTTCGTCATCCCGCAGGCCCCGATATTTCGTTGGCTCTAAGGCGTACGAAATCGGCAATATTCTCGGCCAGGCTGCAATTGCCCAGGCAACGCCAACAGTAAAGAATGATACCGTGTTGTATCGCGAAACGAGCGTAACGAGGTCCGTAACTCTCTGTACTCCTCCGTAATGGGCGCGCACGCGATGAGGCTATTCAAATTTTCAATTTCAACCTTCGTGCAGGTATTCGGCTAACGATCGTTCGAGAGCAATTTTCGACAGGCAGGGTCGAGGAAGATTCGGCCGAGATCTCGAATCGCAGCCTCCCGGCCTCGAGATCCTCTTTGATGATCGCCGACCCTGGCCCTTGCCTCGCAACGGAAAAGAAGGAAGGCAAAGATCTCCTTCTAATTCTATAAACTCTTATCCTTCCACCTCTCGCCTCTTCCACTCCGAGGCGCAGCCCGCCTCCTCGACTCTCCTTCGTCCTTTCTATTTCACTCTCGTGCGTGTGGCCTATTAAGACCAGGTGCGGGACCTTTGCCACCTTCATATTCGTACCCTCGATCCTATTTCATTATCCCTGTGTGGCGTGCTTCCAGTCTTGTATATATATGGGCGGGAATGGTGACTTTGGAGACATTCGACTTCGAGGAGCGTCCTCGTAGTGACAAATGGTCCCCATACTCGACAACGCGCGAACCCCGTTGGCTTTAAGGGGGGATTGTCTTTTTTTTTCGCTAAATTTACCGCTTTTTGGGAATTTTTTTGTGAAGAAAGTATACAACGGAAAACTTGTGAAACTTGGCATATAGTTTTATTGATCTGTCTACACATACAAAAAAATTTTTAAACAATTTCATCAAAAAATCCGCCTCCCACCCCCCTCGACGCGCGATGGTCCTTTTTTGATGGTGTGCACGATTACAGCCTTCACGTTCATCCTGCAACAAAAACCCAAAAAGCATTTTACTTTAGACACATATAGCTATCGTTTGATGAAGCAAAAAAGCAATACGTTTAATAGTTTTTTATTTATAACAAAAAATCGATCAATTTTTTTCGAAAAATCGATACTTCAAGTTCAAAACGTCACCGAATCGTCAATTTTTTTTTTCCCCTTCATCGAACGATAGCTATATGTGTCTAAAGTAAAATGCTTTTTGGGTTTTTGTTGCAGGATTTTTATTGCAGGATTGATATTGGCGGCTCATTTTTTACCGTGCTTAACACATTAATTCCCGATGTATATGCGAAACACTTCATGTGGCGCCATCCGTTAGTTTTTAACCCTACTTCGTTGAAAATTTAGTCGTCACATATAAATAATTTCTACGCAAGCGATTGGTCCCACGTTTTTCGTGCAGCATAGTAATTTTCATTGAAAACTCCCCTTAATTATTGTTGGATTTTTTTCGCAGTGTACGTTCTCTCGTACCAATAATCGGACATGAGATTCGACCGTGGTACATGTGTGTGATAGATGTCCCAATTAATGAGACGCTGAATTTATTATATAAAACCTTATCCAAACCAAAACGTAACGACGGCGTGGAAAAGTCGCTTCGATTCGCCTTCGATTGGTCATGAGTCTAGTCTAGAAATCGATTTAAAAAAAACCCCTATTATACTATCGCAAAATATCACAACTCTTTAGCTCTTCGGGTTAGAAAAGTGCATTCATGACATGACTGACGCGGGCTCGCTAATATAGCTTGTCAATTTTACTACTGAAATTTGTTATTAGCATACAATTTTTCATAAATTAATATTTTTCATAAATTAATAATTTGCATAAATTAATAGTTGAAGGCTGAATAGAATGCAAGCGTCAATTTCGGTTACCGAGCATTGGTACCTTACCCTTCCCCTATATATTCCATAAGCTTGGGGTCAAAATAACAGATCGATTTTCAATACTTTCCCTTGATAAGAGTATTGGGATGACGAGCTCAAGATTTTATACACATTTAAGGAAGCTTTCCAGTGTGACAGCCCGAAAAATCGCTGTTTTTCGCGATTTTTTTTTTTAAAGAAAAAATAATCTAATCGGTCTGGTTTTTTTTTGTATATTAATTGGGTATTGAAGAATACAAAACAATTTTTTAAAGATCGTTTTATTTATTAATTAATATCTATAAAAATGATGAAACAATTGTTGCATAAAATGCACTTGGATGTGGTGTCCACGTTGGGGGTCACAATTTTGATCTGAAACAAAAAACACAAAAAGATTATTGATCGGTATATAATTGGCTTTCGTGCTATGGAGGCTTTTTTTTTTTTTGCAAAAATGGCGCCGGTTTGAACAAAAAGTATCGATTTTAGCATTTTTTTTGGCAGTTTTTTTACAAAAAAATAGGAAGATGTCAAAAAAAAAAAAGCTTCCATAGCACGATAAACAATGACGTTAAGAATATTGTGTAAAAAATTCAACTCGATAGCTTTAAAACTCTGCCCTCCAAGATGGACACCGTTTTGAAAAATGCTGTTTCGAGAAAAACGCGTTCAAAGTTTCGCTGTAGCTGTAGCGCTCCGTTGCCTTCTTCCAAGAAATGCTGTACAGTAACCGAAATAATCTGAATTTCGGCATGAAAATTTCAGGGAATATTCGGAAGAGTGTATACTATTCGATAAAGCAAAAAAAAAAAAATCGATTTTTTGAAAATTTCACACTGGAAAGCTCCCTTAATACATAGCCCACCCAAGTTCGACTTTTTTAACATTGAAAAATATCGATCAACAATCAAGTTATGATTATTTGAACAAAGTGCCGCCGTTGCTGCATGGCCAGTTGGTGTAGGTGCTTCTGGCAACTCGGAAATGAAAAATGAAAACACGTGCTTTCAGTATAATAATATAACTCTCGTATGATCGGATACTCTTCTGAAATTTCGAAAATTATAAAAACGGCCTACCGGAAAAAAGTTCGTTTTTCGACAAAAAAAAGTATCGTTAGTTAGCTGCAATTAACAAACGGATGATGAGATAGTAAAAATCATCCGGTTAAAATTCACCTTCCATTCTTATCAAAAATATTATAAGTTACGCTCTGTCCAAATTTAGAGTGAAGCGGACGAATAGATTTTGAGATACCACTGACAGCATTTCACAAAACATATAGTTTCGAGAAGAAGGCAAAAGAAAAAAGGATACATGGCAGCGGGGTGATTCACCATGCGCCGTAGGTGAGCTAACCCTCTCAAAAGTTGTCATAACGCGGCCAAATTTCGGAATTTCTACAAAGACCCCTTAAACAAATTATATGTGATTTTTTCTTTGTACGCATGTGATCATTTTCTTTCTATATATATATATATATATATATATTTGTATGTGTGTGCGCGCGCGTATGTGTCTGTGCGTGTATGTGTATATATGCGAACGCCGATTTAAAAAGATCCAACGATGAAAAATCCTTGGAACTAATGAGGAATTGACGGAACACACGATGATGTGCATATCTGAGATATTAAATCGATCTACAGGCAAGCGCGCGCGCAAGGAAGCGCGTCGAAGGCGGCGGCGCCTAGATGCTTATCGCAATTCGATATGCGATCCGCGCGGCCTCTTTCTGCAAGGGGTGCGATCGTCCCTGGTGGCCCACGCGTCGCATCGCAGCCATGAACTTTTCTGTGTGTGTATATGTCCATATATGCATATACATATCCCTAGCTTCATCCTTATATATATATATATATATATATATATATATATATATATATATATATATAGGATAGAGGATAAAGGATCCTAAAGGAACGCAAGGCGCCGACGCCCATGAATTTTCATTCGAGGTTCGAACGCGGGCATCTTCGATGGCAATAGGATCACGTTTTAACGTCGTAGCGCTCCCCTTCTTCGTCTCTTTCTCTCTCGCTCTCTCGCACTCTTCCTATACTCGTGAGAGGAACTGCGGTGTAGCATCGTGTGTACAGGTACGCACGAGCATGCGTGCACGAGTCACTCTACCTCAAATGACCGTGCAAGAGACTTGCATGCATAATCGTTGAAGTGGTTTTTATTCCTGACTGCTGTTCCATCGCCGAAAACTACTATTTGTAAGGAGACCTGAATGATTATCGTTTTTTCATAGATGAACCATTATGTTAGACACTGAGACGTAGTTTTGTTGGGATCTAGGGTCTTTGGAAGCTGATTCTAGGGATCTGGCAGTTCTAGGGATCTGGCAGTTCTAGGGATCGGGCAGTTCTAGGGATCTGGCAGTTCTAGGGATCTGGAGGTTCTAGGGACCTAGGATTATTCTAGGGACTAGGGACATTATGGATCTAGGTTGCTTCTGGAGCCGTAACATAATTCTAGGGATGTGGGATAATCCCAGAGATCTATGATTTTATGGATCAAGAGGTTTTACGAATCTAGAATGGTCTCAGGGATGTAGGAAGTTCCAGGGAGCTAGGGCGATTCAAAGGATTTAGGATAATTCTAGGGAACTAACATGATGTAGGAGACCTAAGACTCTGAAGTGGTCCGGGGACCTAGGTATCAAAGATGGTTCTGAGGACCTACGGATCTAAGATGGGTTTAGGAATGTAGGATAGTTCTGGAGATCTAAGGAATCTAGGATTTCAAGGATTCGGGACTGGTTCTAGGAAACTAGGGGAATTCTAGGAATCTAGAAGCTTCAACGGTCTGGGATGATTCTAGAGATCTAGGACGATTCTAGGGATGTAGGATGATTCTAGGGATCTAGGATGCTGCTGGGCACCTAGAAGTTTTAGGAACCAAGGAATTATAGAGATCTGAGATGGTTTCAGGAATATAGGATGGTTTCAGGAATCTGTAACTTATAGGGATGTAGGATCTAGCGATGTAGGGTGGTTTTAGGAATCTAGGAGTTATAGGAATTTACGATCTAAGCATCTGAGATGGTTTTCTGGATCCTGGACATTTTTACAAATCTAGATGTTCTAGGCTCTCAGGATGGTTCTGGAGATCCACACATTCTGGAGATCTAGAAGTTACGGGTACTTGATAATCTGTCAAATTCAGGGATCTTGCTTTTGGGAGAAACAGTACTCAGGGCCGTGGTTGACCGGTGAGAAGACTTGGGACAACCACGACCCAGTTGATTGAATCTGGAGTGCCTCGTACAACCAAGCACGAGGTGTGCGCAGCAAGATGTACTTCGGAGCATCTTTCAGCTGCCTTTATTATCGTTTCGAAAGTGCTAGGATAGTAACGATAAGTACTCGTTATGGGTATAAACCGTGTGGCTCCGCGCTACTATACTATGCGAGAGGTTTTCTCTTCCTCTTCTATATTACCTCTTGGCATCCAACGCGAACTGCTAATGTTTCAGGATTCCCCTGATTCTTTGATTTTTTTTTTCCTCCAACTATCCCTATCTTCCTCTTCCTCCCATTCCGTCTCTCTTTCTCCGAGGGTGTCTTCTTTTTGCGATGAAAAAAAAATCCTTCACGTACCGCGATCACCCATCTCGACGATGAAGAGCTCATCGTGCGTGCTTCGGAGCTAGAACGCGGACTATAAAGTTCAAGTTACGCTCGTACCCGCCCAACATCTTCATCACTTAATATAACGAACTTGTTTCGCTAATAGCACGTGGCAATCGTGAGAGCGAGTTTTTAGGAGGTTTCGATAAATTCTCGATTGGAGGAGGGTCCAGCGTTTCCGCGAATGCTGAAGGATCCCGATTCTTTTTCCTTCGGAGAAGGACATGTTTGGATCAAAGTTCAACTTTTGTGTCTTCGTGACTTCTAGAGCATCGGCTGAAGACATAGCAGTCTGTTGTTGCGACATACCAATGTCCGGGTATCCAAGGACACTTTGAAGGCGCTCGATGGGTTGCCGCTACGATATCCCATGTCAAGCATCCTCGGCCGGTGCCTGTACTCGGATGGGTGACTCCTCGGCCGTGCACTGGCGCGTGCCCCACCTAATTAGCGAGTCGCCAGTTTTACCGAGTTTCCGCATGGTGATGCGCAACCAGGAAACTCGGTCAAAGGTTAGCCGCTGTACCGGCACAGGTTTTTCACACTTTCCCTGTGCCCTCGTGGAACCTTGCGATCACGCCAGTGCATTGGTAAACGGGCTGCAACACTTCGCGGGGGCTCTCTCAGCAATCGGAAATGGTGAAGTGACGAGTGTGGGTGAAAGAGAGACAGAGATGGAATCGTTGAAGCCCGCAAGGGCGTACGAAGACCATATTTCATCAAAACCAGCCCTCGCCAATCAATCGCGGGTCAACCAATGCAGATTGCAGTCATTGGTACCACTTTCGAAGAGACGAGATTCTGGTATCGAGAGCAAAATCTTTCACCCTCGCTACCCTTTTCCCCTCGCATTGGCCACCAAACGAATCGTTCTGGAACATTCCACCGCGCAATTTTTCAATAGCTTTGGAGAACGAAAATGAATAGGACCGAAGAGGCGTGAAATGGAGGAACGGGGGGGGGGGGAGGGTTCGTGCTTTGAAAGACCGGAACAGCGGATAAACGGCGGTAGGGTAAAAGAAGAACCAAGAGAGAGAGAGAGAGAGATAGAGAGAGGAGGTAAATGGCGTTTGAAGCCTCGCGTGATAGCCCCAGGTGTAAAAGACTTGGGTGTGCAGAGCTCTTAACGCGATTCGAGGATTTCGTTATTGTGCACCTGAGGAGTATCTTCGCCTTCTGTCTCGGCGTTATTGCCGGTCTTTTATTGCCAATTGGACGGAATGGCGGTAACACGACAGGATAATTTGTGTCCTAATCGCGCTAATTATTGTGGCGAGATTCGCGGCGAAGCTCATTGCTGCAAATAGCTCAATAGACAAGAAGGCGACTTCGGCTATTTCCTCGGACTGACACTCGGATGGGTGACCGCTCAGTCGCGCACCGCCTCGCGCTCCGACTACCAAAACGAGACCCAACTTTCATCGATTTTCCATATGATGAAACGCAACTCAGTGAAAGGACAACCGCCAGAGTATGGCCACGGTTTTTCCACACTTTCCCTGTGCCCTCGTGGCAACCGGCGATCACGCTACTGCGTTGGAAGTGACTCTGGCCCGTACTCCGTGGGGAGTCTCTCAGCGACCGGAAATAGCGAAGTGACCAGTGTGGACGAAGAAAAGTGGGATCGTTGATGCCCGCAAGGACGTACGACATAGAACGCTATAAATTCACCAAAAATAGAGATATTCAAGGATCCCCGAGGAAGTTGATTCGATAGACTCCAAAAGGTAGACGATGAAGAAAATACATCTCTATCCCCCAATCTCGCCCAAGATTGGACGACGTTTCATGTAGCCCTGGGGGTTCTCTCCTGTCCAGCTGGGCGCGCGCGTATATTTCGGTAAATGTCTTAATTGTCGGATTTAGATAATCGAATCGATAATTTCACGGCATGGGGTAGCCGTGGGGTTCCCGAGGGATAGCTGCTGCACGACCCACATGGATAATTGATGCATGCTTAGAAGGACTGGAGCCCATAAATGTCTGTATATATATACATATATATATATGTATGTATGTGCGTGTATGTGCGTGTAATATATATATATATATATATATATATATATATATATATATATATTTGGATGTTTGCATGTATGAGTGTGTATGTAGAAGGTGGGTGAGATTGCGAGCAGCAACTTCTCCAGCTTGTACACGATATA
>OX632364.1:35522734-35542839 GCA_951751655.1 Ophion costatus | reverse complement strand
GGGCGGCGGTCTGTGCGTTACAAAGGAAGTAGGTTCTCGAGCATTCAAAGGAGGGTCTAAATTTCGACTCGGGTTACGACTGCAACTGTGCCATCGATAATTAAACGTCACACGTCAATACGCACTCTCAGATTTAATCCGTCTCCCTACGCGGTTGGCGCTTCAGTAACGAACTTTCAACTCCCGGAAAAATGTCATTTTTTATGATCTTGCGTGCACGATTCTTCTCTTGGTTTCGCGTCGCCTTCCGTCTCAACTTTCATTCCGAGAGTTGAGAAAATAAATTTGAAAAAACCTC
This sequence comes from Ophion costatus, assembly GCA_951751655.1. Taxonomy (NCBI): domain Eukaryota; kingdom Metazoa; phylum Arthropoda; class Insecta; order Hymenoptera; family Ichneumonidae; genus Ophion; species Ophion costatus. The sequence continues at coordinate 35,542,541 of OX632364.1, read as the reverse complement.
GTCGGAATTGTAAGGCAAGGAAGTACTGGAAAAATACAAATAAAATCGTGGCGAACATGCTTTAAAAAATTTCATACTATTCAAAGCTTTCGAGTTATTTACATACTGCGGCACGAGGCCAAAAATAAACGGGGCACGAATGAGGTATTTAAAATCCACGGAGGGGGGATAAAGGAATAGGGCAGGTGGTTAAGTGATCGAGAGTCAGGGACTCGTGAACTTTGTTGCGTGTAATGTACTGCAAAAGCCAATTTTAAACGTGACTCAAGAGGCCACAGATGAGAATAAAGCTTTCGAACGCGATCCAGAAATTTGAGCACGTTATCTATGTTTCTCTCTCTCCCTCTCTCTCCCTCTCCCTCTCTCTCTCTCTTCCTCTGTCTGTCTCTCTATCTCTCGTAAAAGCCATCGTGAGAGACGCTTGACAGCCTCGCAAAATGGAGGATGGACAGGTGCAAAGAGTTCAAAAAGTGAATGAGCCGGAGCGAAATGAAAAGAGAGAGAGAGAGAGAACAAGGGATGCAAAATGAGACGAGAGAAGCTATTTCTCGGGGCTATGCAGATGCAGAAGAGAACTCTTTCGCCCGCGCACCTATTATAGTTACGAGAATAAATCGACCGATAAATATTGCGGGAACTCGTAGAGCGTTTCTCTCTTCCCTTACTTTCCCTGTAGCTGCCTCTGTCTTGCAATCTCTCTATCCGTCTTTTCCCCGCCATCGAATCGGTCCGCTGATTATATCCGAGCGAGGAATTTTACAGGCCACGATTCAAGGCTTATTCATTAATCAACAGATTACAGTGACTTGTTCACGTTCCTACGGCTGTTCTAGGCGAACGTAATATATTTTTATATTCATTTATATTTATTTATATTTATTTATATTTATTTATATTTATTTATATTTATTTATATTTATTTACTTTTTTTTGCTTTATATACTATGTATATAATTGAGTTTGTTATTATGACTACTATCTTTTGGGATTTAAATAATATTCAGTTCGTGCTACTTGAAAATTGATAGCAGTATATGCAATATGAATCATATTTATCGTATTCGCAATACTTTTTTTTATATTTTTGTACCATTTCTAAGAAAAATCACGCCTATACTCGGCAAGCGAAAAATAATTCTTCAATATGATAGATCGGGCTACTAATTGTAAAATCATCACTACAATTACTAATTGTAAATAAGTACAATCATTGTTACTTACGAGTATTATTAGTAATAAAAATTATTAGTAATTCATACGAAACACTCGAAATTTTCGAGAAAAAAAATTAATTTTTTTTTTTTATTACAAGGAAAAATGGGCCCACAATGGGACTAGCGTTGAAGTTCATATAATTCATCGTATTATTTTAGAGAATTTTTCGAAGCAAACAAAAATTGGCAATCATCTTTTAAGAAAATAGTTTTCATCTTACACGCTGAAAAGATGTTGACAACGATGATTTAAAAATTTTCCTTTTTTTTTATGACAGCGTGAACTAATATGAAAAAAGTCGATCTACAGACATATTTCAATATATCGATTCATTTAAGAGATATCTTTTGAAATCCAGACTTTTCGAAATATTGTAACTTCTGAAATACATGCGATAAAAATTTAAAAATTCTAAAAATACTCCTCGCATAGCATACTATTTTATTTCAAAAAATAAAAATAATAAAAAATGGTCAGCGTCACGGCCGAGCGAAATGAGGTGGAATGCCTCATACGGGCCAAAAAATCGATTTTTTTAATATCATTTTTTGTTGAAAATGTTGTTGAGAATGACAACAAAACATGCTCACCAAATTTCACCCCTATATATTAATATTCAGAGGTTCTGCATCGCGATTTTCTATTTCCCATTCATTTCACATCGTAAACGTTTTGTTTGCCGCTTCTCAGCTTTATAACTCGCTTACGGGTAAACACACGGAAATGCCCAAAACATTGTTGATAAAAAATTTAACGCTCTACAACAAAAGACACGACGAATAAATTTCTTTCAATTTTATTCAACATCAAAGTTGAATTTATGATCAATTTCATAATTTTGTGGCATTTTTGGACTTCTATGAAAAAATTATTGATTCGTTTATTGTTTCTCATTCATCTGAAAAAGTATCGTATCCTTTTTCAATTATTTCCTAAATATTTTCTGAAATTTCCAATAGATTTAAATGTATTTTATACAAATCACAAAGTTTTATGCAAATCGCAAAGCCAATTGCCACATTTCTCTCCATCTTTGCTTATTTATTTTTCATTTTATATTATTTTTTTTTTCACCCGATGCCCTCCGAGCAAGCGGGGTGGCTTGAATTATCGTACGAACGAAGAATTATGAAAGAAGATGTGATAATTACAAGCTCGATAGAGAAAAAGAAGGGGCGGAGGGGGGGGGGGGGGGGGGAGTATGCATAAAAAGTGCAACGGGCCTAGGGCAATTTTTATATACGTTGCGAAACTCTAATAGAGATACCAAAAGCGAGATGGGCCGGGCCAAGAGGATGACCGGCGAGGGGGGCGGTGGGGGGGGGGGCTTCGTGCAATATAAAATAAAGTTAATCGGGGAGGGCGTTGTTCCGCGCAGCTATCGACGCATCTATCTATTCTTCATAGCGAAACTCGTGGAGGGGCGTAACGAACGCCTCGAGACAATTCTTTCGAGCCCCCAAATGAAGGAGAGAATCGCGGGCCCTCGAAACTCGCATTTTTTTTTTCGCTCCATCGCCGGGCACGGTTTTCGCTATGGAGAAATGCAGCCCAGCTCGTTAGGCGAGCGTGCACAATTGTGACGTTGAATTGAAATGATGGGAACGTTTGCATCGATGCGATAGAAATTAAGGGGGGGGATACCTTTAGAAGAGGAAAAAATTGCTAATATTCGTATTTTTTTTTTATAGGAAATATTTCTTATCATTTTTGAGACTTAGGGCATATTTAATTGCTACTTTTGGCTGTTACATGGTATTTTTTAGCATTGAAAATGCTTTTGAAATTGTACATATTTGTTGAGATAAGCTGGGGTTCCTTTAGGCAAAAAAAAAAAATTGCTGGTTTTCATGATTTTTGAAAGGAAAGATTTCTTCACCATTTTTGAGACTTAGGGTATGTTTTATTGCTACTTTTGGCTCTTACGTGGTATTCTGTTGGCATTGAAAATGCTTTTAAAGCTGTATATGTTTATTGAGGTAGGCTTGGTATAGGGGACTGAGTTAGCTGGGTCGGTTGAAAAATGCCCTCTCGCCACCCGATTCCAATCTTGTTATCAATTAAAAATTTTCATTACGCGTATATTCCAAAAGTTATGTATCAATAATTATGCCAAGAAATTCAAACAAACCCCAAAAAAGCCAAAACAAACCCAATTATGTACCTCAATGTATGAATATTTTTTTTTTAATAATAAAAACCAACTCATTATGTACATGTGCCTGTTTTTTTATTACCTGAAAAGTCTGATTACACTTTCCATGCCATGAAATAGTTGCACTGTGTGTAATATACGTACATTTTTATTGATCTTTTAAAATAGTGGCGGAATGGAACGGTCTTCTAAACGAGTTGCACATGTTGTCCGACGGCGTGACGCGTAGCGTCCGCGCAAATGGTCTGAAAAAAAACCGACGAACTTTTTTCTTTCATTAACACTCATACGCAGAATATGAACCAATAAAAAGTGAGAAATGTTGAAAATCGATGAAATGGTACGTTTCGAAACAAAAAGATCGAATTTTCGAGGAAAAAAAACACTTTTTTTTAAATTAAAAAACATTTAGGGTCATGTTTAAGAGTAATAAGGTTGAACAGATTTATACCGAATTTCATCAAAATCGATCGATCAGTTTTATAGCTATACGTCACGCCAGTTTTGTAATTGCAGTTCAGAAGACCCTGCCATATAACCGCCATTTTCAAGCATAAAAAAAAGTACCATGTAACAGCCAAAAATAGCAACAAAACTTACCCTAAGTCTAAAAAATGATACGAAATCTGTCCTTAAAAAAAAACACGAAAAGCAGCAATTTTTTTGCTCGCCTAAATTATCTCCCCCCGTAATGTGTCAAAGTGGGCAAATTATTTAATAAAAGAACATGATATTTCTGTTTCTGACAAATGAAATTGTTTGGTAAGTTCATTCAACGCGTTTATGATATTGGTAGACTACATTTTGAACTCAACAAATAATGTTCTTGTACAATCTACGTCAAATGCATCTTCTCCTGAAGGTGTTAAACCCTTATGAAAAGCGCGGCCAAAGTTGTCCGCAAAATCTAGGCCTCGGGTAAAAAAATCAGCAATATTGACTGATACGCCTGAAAAGAATGCTTTGGCTGAAGAAAAGGCAAGAAGGAAGAGGGGCAAGAGTAAGACAAAGCTCAAGGGAGTAGCTAAGAGAAAAGTTCAGGGAGTGGTCAAGGGAAAGGGTAAAGTTAAACGTAAATCAACGGATGGTAAAGAACTTTCAAAACGAAGAGTCCTCCAAGATGATCCTTCTGGAAGTGACCATGAAAATAATAGCCTGGAATGGTATTGTATAATTTACTGCGACTCCTATTCCAATTCACAACCAAGGATTTTTTTAATCAATAACAATATTTTAATAGAATGAAGATTAAGTGAAAATAAGATATGAAAAAGTTGAGATAATATAAAGACGAGGAAAATAATTTAAAGATAAATAAATAATAATAGAACGACGAATAGGTTCAAGGAAACGATTTCGAAGTAGTTTCCAGAAAATCTGTTTTTATATAGTTTAATGCACACTGGAAATCACATTGCCAGAGGATGCAAAAAATTGAATAAAAAGAACACAATTTTCAATATATTTACGTTAAAGGATTTTTTAAATAATAATATAAATGATAATAATGTTATTATAAAATACAGATAAAGTGAATATAACATTTAAAAAAATGGAATAAAATAAAGATAAAAAAAATCGTTTAACTATAAATGAATATTGCCCTTACCAATGACTTTCGCAAAGCAATGACGGGCAAAACTTCCAAAACTGATGAATATATCGTCTCGGCATCGTATTCCAAGCCCACAAGCTTAACTTCAGCGTGAAAAAAAAAAATAACGGATCGAAGAACCGGATAGCGCAAAAACCTATAGAGAGAGAGAGAGAGAGAGAGAGAGAGAGAGAGAGAGAGAGAGAGAGAGAGAGAGAGAGAGAGAGAGAGAGAGAGAGAGAGAGAGAGTTATTTATTTCGTACTCTGGAGCGTATGCTCCCTAAGAGTACCATGCAAGTTTTTGTACACAGTGCATATGCATATTTTTAGTACATGTATGATGGAACAATATTAGCTTATATAGGCTAGATAATAATTGAAAACAACATAACAAAAAATACTAACAAATACTACATAGTAAAAAAATAATATTAAAACTAAATAATAACGCTAATATCAAAAACAGTAAAGATGAAATTTAAATTAAAATTACTTCCAAAATTAATTCCATATTGGTATACCTTGTCTAATAATATTTCTCTACCTATTGTCTCAAACGCTCGTCTTAAATCCATGAAGATTACTCTTACCAATTTTCCTTCACTAATGTCCATTTTCGATTCGTCTACAATACTTTGAATCGCCACTTCACACGAATATTTTGCTTTCCAAACCCCGACTGATGTTCCGTTATAATGTCATTGGCTTCTAGATGTTTTTCGATTTGATTTTTCACAACTAATTCGAGCACTTTTTCGTACAGTGGCAACATATTAATTGGCCTGTACTGACTGGCTTGCGCGGCCTTGTTCATCTTTGGGATCGGTATAGTTGTGGAAGTTTTCCAGCTGTCCGGGCAACGTCTCTCTCTTAGCGACCCATTAATTATTTCCACAAATTCCTCTTTGATTGCACTAAACGCCATTTTTAGTATATCACTTGATATTCCTTCTTCTGTTCCCTTCTTTTTTGGGAGTTCCATCACTATCTTCTCTGAGTCCTTTATTTCCACCGGATTAAACTTGTCCATTATTCTTTCTTTATCAATCCCAACTCCCGTTATAATCCTTCGTCTGTTTGGACTCCCTGCCGTATCCCGCTGTATTGAATTAACTATATTATTTATACTTTGTACATAATACATATTAAATTTATCAGCTATATTACATCCCATCGTGTCATTCAATATCTCAAAATCTATGTTCTCTACTTGCCGTGCACCCGTTGGTTCTCCTCTAATAAATTCGTTGAGCGTTTTCCACATTTTTGTCGGGTCCTTAGTATCGTCTATCGTCATTTCACAATATACCTTTTTCTTTTCTCTTACAAATTTAACCACCCCATTCCTTTCTATTTTAAATTGCTGCCACCGCTCTTCCAAACTAGTGGTAATTGGCACTCTATATGCCTCATCTCTTCTTCTCGCTGCTACTGTAATATCTTCTGAGCAACATTTTTTCCCTTCCCCAATCCCTTGGAATGTTGATTGATCTTTTGGGTGCAAACTCATCTAGTGCACCCACTATGTTTCCAACAAGCACTTTTGCTCGTTGGCTTACCTCTAACCCTTGCACTTGTCTTGTGGTAGTGCTCAACATCTTTGAAAATTCCTTCCCACCAATTTTACTATAGTTTCTTGTTTTATGTTCTCCGTGCTCATTGTTTTCCGTTCTGTTACCTAATATGACTTTTATCCATCCATGGTCCGTTATCTTTGGCTCACGTTCCACCTGAACTTGTGCAATCCTATTAGCAAATAATAAATCTATAATTGTTCGCCGGCCCAAAATCCGCACCAAACAGTAACTTTTTGTAGATCCATTGCCACCTGGTGAACCTTGTGTGGGTTGGCGTCGTCCCATATACGGCAATTTTGCTTGTTAACATAGCCATCCGAGTCGAAATTTAGACCCTCCTTTAAACCTCCTTTCGATCCCAATTTGTCATTCAATGGAGATTCAAGAGGTTCAAATGGAAATCTCAAAAACATGTATATCAGAACCTACTGAACCTCCAAAAGTGGCAGAAATTGGACTTTTTCACTCAAAGGAGGTTTAGTAGGTTCATCTGAACCTCCTTTAAACCCTAGTGAGCCTGATTTAATGCTTACGCAAACCTACAGACCCTCTTTCAAACCTCCTTTCGCCCTACTAACTCTCCTTTGACTCCTTTCACCGGTGGCTCGCAGAGCCTCCTAGCCCTCCTTTAAACCTCTTCTGACCCTACTAACCCTCCTTTAAGCCTACTTCAATATGCTGCCCTCCGCTCCCCCCCCCTTTCTCTCCCATCCGCAGTTCACCAATATTCCAAAGAAGGGATAATTATAGTTAAAAAATATTTTCAGATAAACTATATATCATTTATTTATAATAATGAAATAAACTTGAAAACACACAAACAAATGTAGTACCGGCGTACTTTACTGGACTACTAACGTATACTATATTTGTACTATACTATAGTGCAAATATAGAAATATGGTAAACTTGAATAACACACAAACAAATGTATGGAACTTGAGTAGGTTTAATATAACGTTTTTTTAAGTTACACGAAATAATTTATAGTTGTGACAATGTATGTATATGTTTCCGAATAATAAATCAATCTTATAATAAATAATCAAACATCATATTTTTAATTCACACATATAATTTATTTTTCAGATATAGTTTGACCCTAGAGAACCTCCTTTGGATCCAATCTTTCATTTTCCTTCTGCTTTGGATTCAAAGGAGGTTCTGTAGGGTACAGATAGGACTTTAGGCCAAAACGAGGTTGTGTAGGTTCACGCAAGCCGAGCCCATAGGCCTAAAGGAGGCTCATGAGGTTGAATAGAAGGTTCAGTAGGGCTAAAGGAGGGTCGCCAACGGTGCAAATTTCTCCATATAGGTTCAAAGGGAGTCAAAGGAGGGCGGCGGTCTGTGCGTTACAAAGGAAATAGGTTCTCGAGCATTCAAAGAAGGGTCTAAATTTCGACTCGGGCATTCATCCAAAAATGCGCCTCGTCGCTAAAGATGATTCTTCGGCCAAAATTGGGGTCCTCTTCCAAACGCTCCGAAGCCCAGTCAGCGAACAAACGCCATTGTCTATGGTCATCAACTTTGAGCTCCTGGGTCAGTTGGATCTTGTACGGGTGTAGGCCCAAGTCCCGACGCAAAATTCGCCAAGTTGAAGTCTGCGAAAGGCCGAGTTCTTGTGCACGGCGAGGAATTGACTGCCTCGGCTTCTCCTGCACACTTTTACGGACCGCGGCGATGTTCTCGGCCGATCTGGCGTTCCTTTGACGTATGGGTGTTGGCTGATTGTTTACCGAACAGGTCGTCTCGAATTTGGCCGCCGAACGTTGGAGAGTCGACTGTGAAGGGCCACCGCGTCTGCCGTAAAATGGGCGCAACGCGCACAACGTTTGCACTAACGAACACTCATTTTCATAATAAAGTTTTATCATTTGGACGTGCTGTTCAATCGTGTAACTTGCCATGGTGATGTGGCATCGGTGACTGAACAATAAACAACAGATTAGACAGACGCCACCAAAACACCATGGCCGCCAACATCTATCCGCGCCAATTGAAAGACCCTTTATATTAAAGACACCTAATATCAAACAGTCTCCTTTTATTGTTAGTTCCTCCGTTATGTTTTCTATGTATCTTGTAAAATCGGCATCCGACGTACTCGGTGAGTGATACGCAACTGCTATCACTCCTTTATAGTGTTCGTCCTTGACCTCTATTCCAACACACCAATAGTTCGACTCTGTTTTACTTATTGGTATCATATCAAATTTAATGTCATCGCTTACGTATAAGATAGTACCGGCTGTGTTCCAATTCTTCGCATCACATCTGACTATAACGTAGCCCGGCATGTACACTGCACTATTTTCTATGTTGTTCGTCGCCCTGGTCTCGGATAACGCTATAATTGCAGGTTTCATTCTGTCCACTACTTGGTATCGTATTTCATACTCATGTGCTATAAGACTTTGCGCATTTCTATACCACAAGGTTTCTTCCTTCTGTAGTTGGTGATCGTCCCATTCTGCTCTCCTTTTCTCTCCTTGGATTGCTCTTTTGTACGTTGGGCATTCCCGATCGAGTGCGTCATGTTCCGTGTTTATCTCTAAGTTGTAGGCTTGGTTTTTGAACACACAGTTTTTGCACTTGTTTTCCGTCGCTGTACACGTACTCGCTGCGTGGTTTCCGGCACATTTATGGCACGTTTCCTCTCTTGTACAGTTCTTTGCTATATGATAAGAGCTCCAACATTTGTAGCGTCTCTTCACATTGATGTGGTTGTATACTGGACACTTCCTCCATCCCACGCTGATCTCGCCTTTCATCAATAGCTCTTGATGCGTTCCTTCATCTACTATCATTATTATTGAACCTTCGGGTCTTTCTTCTTTCTTTATTCTTTTGACAATTTTCATCTCCCTTCCTTCGTTTTCTTCCATTGCGTTCTGCTTCTTTGTTGTTTCAACCAGCTCATCATCTGCCAACTCTGATTCGTCCACTTACATGTTCACAATCTTAATTTTCGGTTTTTGTCGCATCGTTTCGGTGACATTAAAACCCTTGTCAATTTTCTCTTGGACCACGGTCTTTATCTTTTCTACTTCTTCCGTCGTTTCACAGCCTAAAATCACGGCTCCGTTACTGCCTTTGTTTAGCCTTGTTACTCCCACTGCCATGTTTTTTATATCTACCTTTTCTTTGATCGTTCTTTTTGTGGCCTCGCTTTGCTGTTGTTATTTAGGCTTGATAATTATAACCTTCTCTTTTTTCTTTTCTTTGACTGCTCCTGAAAAGGTTCTTGGTACTTCCCTTGCTGGACCTAGAACTCTCCCTTGTATCATCTTTTTTATTTCTTGGAATTTCCCTCTTCATGCCTTCCAATTCTTCTTGGACTATTTCTTCAATTATCATCTTAGCTTCTTTCTTGCATGCAACTTCATCCTTCAAGTCTCACAGTTTTCACCAACCGGGGTTTCGTCAACTAAGACGTTTTCGAGGGGCCCCTTACACTCCACTAATGCTCTGTTTTTATCGTACACCTTATACTTATTCACCCATCCCGGACGATAAAAAAGTTTCGTACACGTCTTGCATCGTACTACCACGTTTTTTTACCGCTTTTCGTCAGCCCGAGCATCGGTATTCATCATACTCAGTCGTCGTATCCATATTGAGTACGGTCGGTAAGTGACCATCTTGCACTGCACTAGTCGCCAGTGTGCGCGTCTATCGTGCCACCGTGGCAGCGATAATAGTCGCCGTCACCTTATTCGCGAATCGACGAATGTCAATGCCAAAAAAGGTTCACAACCCCGTGAGCCCGATAGGTATCAGAATCATCAATAGTTCAAACCGTTCACCACACAAAACCGAACACCTCCTTATAGTTTATATCCTTATTGCACACTTTTTTTTCGACTAAAAATTGCCTCAATGACGGAGCGCAACTGACACACGTCTCAACTCAAACTCAACAGGGAGAGAGAGAGAGAGAGAGAGAGAGAGAGAGAGAGAGAGAGAGAGAGAGAGAGAGAGAGAGAGAGAGAGAGAGAGAGAGAGAGAGAGAGAGAGAGAGAGAGAGAGAGAGAGAGAGAGAGAGTATTTAAGAGGGAATGATACCTTATCGCGGTCGGTATGGTAGAACGATTATAGATTCCCACGAATCTCTGAAACGGCTCTTCAGATCCCGTCGAAACTTTGCCAAACGACGTCAAATAGATAGACGAACGGCTGTCTTCTCCTTAAAATCAGAAAATTTGAGAAGAAGAGAGCCATTCATCTATCTATTTGACGTCGTTTGGCAAAGTTTCGACGGGATCTGAAGAGCCGTTTCAGAGATTCGTGGGAATCTATAATCGTTCTACCATACCGACCGCGATAAGGTATCATTCCCTCTTAACGATAGGTTTATAGATCGATCGCGAAACATCGATCCAAGCTCGATGATAAGGGATCGAGCTACTTCATCCATGTCGGTGTTTCGATACGAGTTGTTTGGTTTCTTTTATGAAGTGGAGAACAAGATCGAGAGAGATCAAGAGAGAGAGGCAAACAGGGTGTGTGTGTGTGTGTGTGTGTGTGAGAGAGAGAGAGAGAGAGAGAGAGAGAGAGAGAGAGAGAGAGAGAGAGAAGACGTTGTCTTGACTGATTGAGTGCAGACGTTCATGTACCCAGAGACTTTAAGTGTTTCATTGGAGGCTTTGAAGAAACTTACCGGTGTACTGCTCGCGCTGACAGGATGAAACGTCTTAACAAGGAGTCTGCCTGAGTCTCATTTCTATCTCGGCGGGAACTCTCCTAAAGTCCAAGAGAGAGAGAGAGAGAGAGAGAGAGAGAGGATAACGACCTCGATCCTTGCGTTCTCCGCTAGTTGTGAACTCGCAACGCGCGCCGCGGATATTCACTTTTCGCTAAAGGGGTGGGAGGAAAAAAGTCCCGACGAAGATAGTACGGAAGGAATAAAGAGAAAGCGAAATAAGAGAGAGAGAGAGAGAGAGAGAAAGAGGGGGGAACGGTCGTGATCCTACAAGAGACACGGAAGATCGATAAGCGTATCCTGGTTATCTTTTTGCGCATGCTACGAGCTGAAAAAGTGCAATCGGCAACACGGATCACCTAGTACACCGATTCCCTTTCGCACTTGCGGCCCCCTTTCGGTAAGCTTTTATGGTACAGTCGCATTAATCGAGAATTTATTTTCCCCGGCCTCTTCGATTAGAAGAGGTTTATTTATGCGTCGATGCGTTTCACTCACAATCAGAATATACGAATTTTTTAGTCCCGCGTAAAAATGCATTTGGATGTGGTACGGAAAGTAGCACAGGCACAAGTAACGATTTCTGAAAGAATCATCGGGCTGTCACGTTTCAAATTTTAATTTGAAAATTTTACAAAACGTCAAATTAATGGGTGAGAAGAGTAAAAAAAATGGGCGAAAATTGGAAATTTCGAAGCTCTTGAGCGACCACTAAATATTCATTGGCCGGCTGGAGTTTTCGCGAGGTTAACTTAAACACGATGAAGCGTAACATTCATTGGTGAGAAGTGGACAAAAAGCAATCGATTTTCCAATTAAAATTTGAATTTTCGGGACACTTGGGCGACCTGTAAATATTTTTTGACCACTCGTAGCCTTCGTGACAATTATTATTTTTTTCTTTGAAGAAGATAATTGGATGGTGGGAAAAAGGAAAAAAGTAGAGGTCAGATTTGTGCCCCCCTCATACATACACATCCAATAGAAATGAAGCGAAAAGCATTAAACATGAAACGAATAATCGATTCGATGCCCCGAAAACTCAAGCAAATTAGTAACAAAATGATTATTTTATGCACACGAATTATGATCCTCCTTTTAAACGCACCAAGAAAAAAATTACCAAAAAAAAATTAATAATTATTCACAAGCTACCAGGTGCAAATTGTCGTTACTCCTCTCGACAGACACCGACACCTCGGATGATATTGAATTTTGCATCGTTGCAACGCAACGTAAGCTTCGTAGCTCAATTTATTTAGCATATCTAGGCCTCGAACGTCACTCAAAGCTTTTCCAAGATGCTTTGTCGAGACCTGCAGCCTAAACGTAAAAGAAGAGATTTTGGAACATAATAAAAATGAGGAAAAAGTAAAACGTCAATGACAAAAAACTCGTTGCATTCCAACGATGCAAACTTCAACATCATTAAGGCGTTACCCCCACTTGTAGCGCAAAAAAGGCCTTTTTCATGAATTTTTTTAAAGAAAACTACAAAACTTTTTCAATCGATCAATATACCATCTTAAAGAACACATCTTGAAGAACTTTCAGTAATTTTTTTATTGAAAAATATTACATTGTTTAGTGGCAAATGGCCGTCAATGAAATAATGTTTTTATATACACGGTTTGCGGTGACCAACATTGCGGCGAAGTGGATCATCTGAAAAAAAATGCGGATGGATTCAGTCAAATATAAGTATAAACTAGTCTTTAATCGAAGGATTTAAAAAAATATTCATTTTTCACAAAATGGCGGACAGTCAAAGTTAATGGTTCGATTTTAACGAAAAAAAACGCCCGTTTTTTGACTATAAAACGGCCATTTTTTTTTTCGAAAAAAAAAATCGAACGATTAAAGACTACATTTTTATGTATTAAATAAGCCTGCAAAATTTCAAGAAGATCGGTTCATTAGTGTTCGAGTAATCTTGGTCACCGACTTCAGAAATGCCATTTTGAGAAAAACGCGTTTAAAGTTTCAATGAGCCGGACGTTTACACAACGGATTCGTCTCTTTCAACGCTCATATCTCAGTCAATTTTGTTCGGATCGACTTGCAATTTTCAGGACATATTCTCAGATACTTATACTTCAAAAAAATGCAATAAAAAAAAATCGATTTTTTTAAAATCGCAAGTGGGGGTAACCCCTCAATTCGTTCAATTTCTCAGACCGCACGATCCACGAGTGCACCCGACTGTACGAGTAAATTCCGCACCAAAGGAACGCGCGACTTTCGGTTTCAGCGCGATCTTTCGCGCTCTCGAGGAATCCCCGGCGTATACGGCAATTGGTGTATGCGCAACCTCCGCTCGTGCATGTCCGCGGGTACGAGTTTATCAGGGTACGAGGGAGGCTTTGTCAGGTATACATCAGCCAGACGGGTGGGAGACGCCACGAATCTTCCCCCCCCCCCCCCCGCCCTCCAGTGCCGCTGCTCCGGAGTATTCGGCCCTCTGCAACCTTTCTCGTTACTCGTTTGTTTGCTCTCTTTTCTCGCGCCCTCGCGCGTCTCTTCGCATCGGTGATTCAGCTTCTCTCAGCCCCTTTTTACCAGTTTTCGTCGCCTGCGGGGGCCAACCGATTTCTCTCTCTCTCTCTCGCTCTCTCTCCCCCCTCTCTCTATTGCACTTTCTTACCCGAACGAGAGACTGCCAGTGCATGCCTTGCGATAACACACACGCACACACACACACGCGCACACACACACACACACACACACACACACACACACACACACACACACACACACACACACACACACACACACACGCACGCACGCACGCACGCACGCACGCACGCACGCACGCACACACACGAACACACACAAGAACACACACACACACACAAGAACACACACACACACACACACACACACACACACACACATGAGAGCGAGATTTTCTCTGGCCAAAAAGAACTCGCGAAAGTGCCGCCTCCGATGCGCGGCATTGCACGGATCAGAGACGCTTGGCCAAATCCTTCGCGCCTTTATTCTCTATTTTTTTTTTTTTTTTCATCTTCTTTCGTCAAGAGTCTCGAGTTCGTCCTGTATAAGCACTTTTTTACTTTGCACTTTTCGAAAGAGCGGAAGCCCTCTCTCTCTCTTTCTCTCTCGCTCTCTCGAAGTACAAGCGAATCCTCAACTTATACGCCGATGAGCTGTCAAATGCTCACGGAGTGTGCACATTTCTTTCGGCTACACGAATATACACTGCTGACCAAAAACTGACGAAAAATCGAAAAGAAATAATTAAACGGCGTTTGAGCACTGCTTAAAAATGTTTGGACCTCTCAAATTTGGTATGAATTACTTTTTCATAACGTAGTAACATTTTCTGTTGAGAATCGCGAAAAAAATTAATTTTTTTTTTTTTAGGGAGAGAGAGAGAGAGAGCTCTATGCAATTTGCACTACACTTGTCGTTTACCTCAGAATACGACTGAGGCATAATAAACTGATCTGTCTATCTGTCCGTCTCTCTTTCTCTATTCTCGTCGAATTCTTGGCAGAGAAATGACGAGGCCCAGCCGGGGTCGCAGTCGCCTTTTGCATCGTTTCACATTTACAGGGAGCACACATTAATACGTCTCTTTTTATTCATAATTTTTTCGAAAAGTAAACATATTTGATTATTTATTTCGTCTTATTTTTTTCATGATTCGTACATCATTAATCATTTCGTAGAAATTGTTAGTTTCGGAACAGGATGGACCTTCATGAATAGATTCCGTTGTCTATTATATATGTGTGTTTGTTAATGGGTGTATTTATCAATTATTTTGTGAAATTGTATATTATATATTAATGGTAGAAAAGGCTATTTTAATAAATTAAATTAATACATCTATATGCTTATAAATTGTATTTTTTAAATATGTTTGTATAACAAACATTGCGAATATCCATTTTTGCCCGCATACTATTTGTTAATGGCGAAGTATTATATATTCCATTATATTATATTATTATACCTACAACACATATATTTTCGATATAATCGTTTGTGATGAAATAAGTATAAAACATTATTGAAAAAACAAACAAACTTTAATCATTATAATAACGAGATAACTATTAATAATAATCAACACAATTGTGACAATTATTACACTTCGATCACTTTTTTATAATAAACTATTATCATTATCAATATTAATAACCATTAATAATAATTAGTTATTTTAAAAGTAATCAATTTAATCGTTACGACCATTATATCGAACACTTTTTATAATAAACTATTATCATTATTAATATTAATAATCAATAATAATTAGTTATTTAAAAAGTGATCAATTTAATCATTACGACCATTATATTGATAATTACTGACAATTATCAATATAATTGTCATAATTGTTACACTTTCATCTTTTTTAAATAATCCATCAGTATCATTATTATTGTTATGGAAACCATAATGACCATTAATAATACAATGATTAATCGGAAACACGTCATACCTATCGGGTAACACGCGATACACTAAATAATTACGGATACCCTAACAAATAGTGAAATTTACAATATAATATTGGAAAAAATATAAAGTCATTGATAATACTAACTATTATTGTTATTGACATGATTATACAATGATTATACATCTGTGTGCGCTACGTGGGCGTGAGTTAATAAATAAATTATACATTGTCTATTGAGAGATTGAAACAAAGTTTCAGTTTCACTTGTACGGAAAAAAAAGAGCCACGGACGACCGGAAGTCTCGCGAGTTTCGATCTCTCGAGCCTGATAAACATTGAAAAATTTTCCGGGCTGCCCATCGACCCACACTTATCGCTAATACCCATCGAGTATAATCAATCGAGAGGTCGCCTCGCTACGTTGAAATAAGCATGTACAATGCCAAACGGAATGAAGATTAGGAGAGGGAGAGGGGGAGAGAGACAGAACAAAATCGAAGCACAGGAGGATAATTTTCTATCAATCGACGTCGATCGTGACTTTCTCAACGTCGTGATTGCAAAGTATCTCGGTTGATGAGGCTTCCCTTGGATATATGGGCCATTCCACGCCATTTCATCTAGCCCGTGACCCTCATCATTTTTGGTTTTCCAGATACTTTTTTGTAAAACTGTACCGCATGAAAGGAATATCCACACCAATTCTTAGATTTTTATCTCTCTTTGAGGAGTTATGATTTTCCAAAAAATTTCGATTTCGAAAGTTTTGGAAACGTTTAAACGCTGATAACTTCTGTACTAATTGAGATATCGACAAATGTCAGTATATACTTTTTTTTCGTTTCAAACCATACTTTCGTTAAAAAATATGAAAAAAATGATCGATTATCAATGGCAACGTTTTTTTTACTTCTAAAGAAAAAATGATTCTTTTTAAAGATGATCGACATTTTTTATTTAAAAAAAAAAATTCCGTAAAATAGAGTGACCCATTCTATGGGTTTTGAGGCTAGTCTCATCGTGGGCCCATTTTTCCGTCTATTTTTTTTCGAATTAACCACATTTTTTTGAGACGTTTTTTATCTTTCTAATTTCCAGTAATGCTATTAACGATTTTGTGCTTTTCAATTCCGCTTCGACATGCCTGAATAGGTTTATTTTTAATTTGTGCGGAATTCGACGAAAAAAAAATGATTTTGGAGAAAAAAAGTAATTTTATTTCGCTAAATTCAGCACAAATAAAAAATAAACTGTTTCAGGCCTGTCGAAGTCGACATGCTTCTCCATGGGACAGGCTGTCCCATATATATGGGTGTACCTACCTGCAGTGACTAATGGATCTCGCGTCGAAAGTTCCACCCACGTGAGAACTTGCCGCGAAGACGAGAGATGATCAGGGAGCGAACACAAACGCTGGATTAAAGACTGAGTGATATATCTGTCTTTCTCGCTAGAGAGAGAGAAAGAGAGAGAGAGGGGGAGAGAGAGGGAGAGAGAGGGAGAGAGAGGGATAGAGAGAAAGATAGGAGAAAGGAGGAAAGGGATTTCCAAAGGGAGGCCAAACAAACCCAAACAAACTTAGAGGCGGGAGAAAGAGAGTAAAAAGTCTCGCGTGGATGATCGATCGACCACGCGCTGCTAGTCGTCTGCGAAGGATCATCGATAAATCTCGATCGAGTTGGTCGTCCGGCCGTATCCGATACATATATATATATATATATATAAACCCACATTTATATAGAAAAAGGTGATTTTGAAGACATCCAACTTCGGAGACCGTCCTCACAGTAGCCATTTGTCCCCAAACTCAACATTACGTCGTCCCCAATGTCTTAAAAATCACCCCTGTCTAACTGCGAAGCATATTCATGAAAAGGTAATTTCAAGGACTGTGCTGTCCTCGAAATAAACGTTGCGTTAGAATAAAATTCAAGGACTGTCCTCAAAACAGCCAGATGTCCTGATAATCAACATTACGTGGATATAATGGGTTTAAAATATCCACACACATATATATATATATATATATATATCCATGCGAATTATAACGAATTATCGTCATCCTCACGTTCCTCGCCTTGTCCCGCATTATCGATCCTCTCTCTGTACACACATTCTCGTTTGCAAAAACACTTTTTATCGTAATTATTATCATTATTATTATTGCACCGATTTTCCTGTCTCACCCTTTCTCGCTCTCTCTCTCTCTCTCTCTCTCTCTCTCTCTCTCTCTCTCTCTCTCTCTCTCTCTCTCTCTCTCTCTCTCACGCTCACTCTCAGTCGATCGCCTCGGCAAAGGTGTCGAGTGCGCGTACTCTCCTGTCCGGATACCGTGTTCGATATTCCCCGATTCGTGTTGCCCCAGACGCGGGGCCACCGCGGGCCCCCTTTCGATTTTATTCCCTCGGGTATTTATTTTATACGCACGTATGTTCATGAGGGTCGCGGGGGGGCCCCCTCGCGCATGCATATAAAGTGAGAGTTAGGTTTGATTTAAGATTTTTGGTTGGGAGAGCGCACCACCGATCCGCCGGTTAGTCGCCGATCGCTATTATAAACTGGGTGTCCCGATCGGAGTCGCAGGTAGCGGGCAAAGTGACACGGAACGAAACGCATCTTGGGAAGAAGGAAAAACAGTTTTGCGGAAAGATTTTGCGCCTGCCGTGCGACGCCTCGATACAGGCGGGTCGAATTTGTGCACCGGGTGGGACGACGGAAATTAGGGACTTTGGATTTTTTCGGATAAATGGGTGTGGAAAATAAGGCACCGCTGAATAATAAACATTAAATGGGAAATGTGGCTTGGAGCATTCAGTTGTGAGAAAATGAAGGAAAAAATGCGGCGAGCGAAACGGAGGTGTCTTGACGAACGAAAATTGGCAACTTTAAATTTTGTGTATAACGGTTTTTCGATTTGTCGAAAGTATGAATTTTTGTAGATAGTAGTATTTATTCCAGGTATACCCCTTAGGGGTTTTTACACAGAGGTACATTTGATGTCCTTATCAGTATCGCCTTAAAACTAATCTTACATTACTAATTCCTCTCTAGCCTACATATGTTTAAAAATACCTATTTACATTTTTTTTTATTGCTTCGTTTTGTTTGCCTAATTTTTGTAGATATTTTTTCTTTCGACTACGTTTATGGAAATTTTCTGAACTCATTTTTTGTTTATTTTATGTGTTTGTTTTTTAATATATTTGTGTTACAATTTTTATATTTATGTTTCTTTTTTAGTATGTTAATATTATAATTTTATGTGGTAGTTTTTACTTCCAGGGTATAGCAAAGGGTTTACCCTTCGAGGGTCTTTACACATAGGCCCTCCTCACATTCTATTAATTTAATATATTTATTGCTTCATACATTTATATTGTAATTTGGATGTATTTATCACAAATGTTTATTTATGTTGTAATTTCAATATATTCATATTGTAATTTTCACATATTAACTTCTCGAATTAGTTTAAAACATTTTACGTATTTACGAATATAAATGTAGATCGTGATCAATTTTCGAATGTTCAATTTCTTATTGGGGCATATAAATGTGAGGATATTTCAGAAAGTTTGGATTACAATTTTAAAAAATGTTTCACACAAAAGTCGTTCCGTTCCAAAAGGACTAAAAGATGTCGTTTTCACTTAGGGTATAACCACCAAAATCCTATGAATGTCAACTTCAACATCGCTAATTCGACCCCACATTTGTTATCCTCCATTCTCATACCTCATCTCGAGCGGTTTTCAAACCAGTCTGGATAAGTATTTTTTTACCAAGTATTTCTTCAGTTCAGAGACTCAAAATTTAAGGGGGGAAATACATATAAATGGTCGAAAATGACGATAAATTGCGGGATTTTTTTCCAACGCAACTACTGGACCAATCATTTTGGAATTTGTAAGGTATTTTATTGTACATTAGAAGACACGGAAAACTTTTTTTTTATCGACAATAAGTGTTCATCGGCAGCCTTCAGCCAATTGTTGCTAAACGATTTTTCGAAAAAAAATATTCGAAATTATTCTAAAAAAAAACATTTATCGGATTCATTTCAACCAAAAGGGTTTTGACAAATAATTGCAAACCCTCATCGATAAACCTCTCCATTCAATAAAAAATTTC
>OX632364.1:35500234-35517734 GCA_951751655.1 Ophion costatus | reverse complement strand
CAACGTCGCTACTATATTCTTATATGTTTTTTGTCAAGTGTGATTTTTTTTGTATTTTTGGCATCATTTTTTATAACAAAAAAATAATAATAATTGCTAAGTTACTTCAGTTTCCATAAGTCTGCGTGTAATTTGTGAATTCTAATTTCTCAGTAGCCAGCTTCCTAATCGTCGTAAAATTTTTACACAACCTTTCAAATGTTTTACATGATGACCTATTAATTTTTTTTAATTTTGTTACCATTTTGAATTTTGGACACAACATCCTCAATTACACATCTATTTATTATGAATATCAAGCTGTTGGAAAATTTTTTTCTTTCGAGGTACAAAATGGCCGACTACTAATATTTTATTTTATCTTTTTTTAGGCGCTCCGCGACGTGACATTTAGCATCCACAATTTATGACCTAGAACAAAGAACTGTTTTCGTCTGGTGATGTGATTGCGAGTATGTATCAAAGACTATAAAAACAAATTTTCAGGAACTGTGCGGAAACAGTGTTCTTTGAAAAGTATAAAAAACACGTTTTTCACAATAACCTCAATAAGAGTGCCTTGGATACAATTTGACTCCTAAATCGATTCCTGAGACACTCTTGGACCGAACTTCCGTCATGCATGCGAGGATTTCAATAAATGCAGTCGTGCAACACGTTTTGAGAATGTGGTCTGAAGACATGATTCATCATGCGATGAAAATTATCAAACTCTCCCTTTTCTCTCCCCCCCCCCCCTCTGCCTCACCCACTCACTCAAATTTCTCATCCTATTGTACCTTTGTTACTAAAACGTTTCTCAAATTTACTCCCAGAGATTTGGATCTACTCGTAACTGGAGAAAAGATTATGACGGATGAGAAATTTACGTCCAATTCATAGTATGTGCTTGAATGATGTATTCATTATTCATAGGACCGCAGTGATCGTCAGGTCAATGACCCTCTTCGGTTGTCACGACAATATCTCGACACTATCGACGCACAGGCCATCAATGCTAGACTGACTGGATTAGAAAAAAATGCTCAATGACTGGATTAGAAAAAAAAACCAAAATAAATTCTATACCCGGATATTAAGGGCTTGGATCTAGATGTGATTTTTGTCAAATATCGTTTTTCAGTTTTTCACGGATTCTCATAATATAACATTTTAAATATATTCTTTAAACGAACTTTCACCCAAATCTTCAAAAAAATGTTACGAAAATTCAAGAATTACAGAAAAAGCACCCCTTACAGTTTTATTATATATAAAGACCGAGCTCTACAGATTTCCATATAAAGCATGCCTCGTTATTTGTCAATTTTCGTGAATCGCTCAACTTGGTCTTTCGTCAACAGTTTCCTTCATCCCACACATATTACTTATTAAAAATCACAAACTGCAAAGACCATTTATAAAAACGAAAACATTACACAGAGCTCATGATTGTTCGTAAATTTTCGTTTCATCCTTCGTTTGTTCATTTCATTATTCGTTTGTGTTCGTTCGTTTTATTCGGATATGACGATCGTTACGTTTTAAAAAAAAATTCATTGTAAGTCATTGTAAGTATCTAAATAGCGTAATGTCCATCAGCAGCCTACATCCTATTCCAGAGTCCGAGCTGCGTTTCTGTGAAAGATTCATCGAAATCGATTCGATAGTTCTCGAGCTAGAAATATGCGGACCCTATAGTTTCATTATATGTCAATATATATATATATATATACATACATACATACATATATATATATATATATATATATATATATATATATATATATACATATATATATATATATATACATACATACATACATATATATATATATATATATATATATATATATATATATATATATATATATATATATAGAGTTGGTGAATGCACGTTGTTTGAAGATTCTCGCGTATGCGGATGAGTTTTGCGAGCCAGGGGAAGTGAAGTGGTCGTTGCGGTTCTCCACGTCGATAGTACGATGAATGAAAGTGTGTTCTTGCGGCCTGATGCCCCTCGATTCTGCAGGTTCGTCGACACCAAGCGTCGAGACTCTCGATCCGGAATCGACGGACGTTCATCCTCTCTCTCTCTCTCTCTCTCTTTCTCTCTCTTCCTCTTGTACCAGCGGGCCCCCATCAACATGCTATTAATAGAATCCCGCCGGTGTGACACACTTCGAGAGTGCATGTGTGCAAAACGTATGCTACAGATAGTGAGACTATGGAAGCGTGAGAGAGAGAGAGCGAGAGAGAGAGAGAGAGAGAGAGAGAGAGAGAGAGAGAGAGAGAGAGAGAGAGAGGTTAGGTACAGTATGCAGAAAAGATCGCGTCTATACATCGTCCCTTGAGTTACGAGCCTTCCCAACTTCTATACTAAACGCCTTGAAACAGTTCGCATCTCGATGCTGGATATTCCTCCCTCGCCTTTAAATAGCACGCTCGGAAATAATCGCTGACTTCTCGCGTGTCTCTATCTCGCTCTCTTTCTCTCTCTCTCTCTTTTTTCATTCATTTGTCCAATTGTTTTGTGTCTCTCCCCTCGCCTTGGCTAAAAGTTAAATCCAATTAACGGCCAACCCGACCACCCTTCGCAATTCGTCATACGGGCACATGCGTTTCTCAACTCCATCTAAGAGCTTTGCTCAATTACGTGAACGACGTACAACCCGACGAGGGAATGTCAGACACGTGTTTTGTCGAGCCAAATTTTAGCGGGCGCGGCGAGGGTAAGGGAGAAAGGAGATGCGCGGTGAGGAAGAATTGGACCAAGGAAATATATATTTTTCGTTTATATATATATATATATTTCCTTGGTCCAATTATATATATATATATATATATATATATATATATATAATATTCTTATTTAACTTTAAGCTTAATTAAAGTTAATATATATATATATATTTCCTTGGTCCAATTCATCCAATTGTCCAATTATATGTATATATATAATATATATAAAATCCAAATACAAGTCCAAATATATATACGAAAAATATATATTTCCTTGGTCCAATTATATATATATATATAAAATATTCTTATTTAACTTTAAGCTTAATTAAAATTAATATATATATAGATATATATATACACAAGGTGTTAGGAAGGTCGACGCAAAGTCTTAAGGGGGTGATAGGTCACCTCGCTAGGAACATATCTAACCTAGGTTACCTCAGTCCAAAGTCTAAGGATTTCGAGTTGATCATGGTAAGTATGACTTTTGTAAAAGCTCCCAAAATTAGGTCCTCACGCGTTCATAATATTCAAACAGACAATAATTATTAACTAAAAACTTATTTGCGTCTTAGCTTAATGTGTATTCAATCGACAAACACCAATACAATCATCTGTCTCCACACAACAAACTAAATAATTGTTGAATAATTTGCAATAAGTGGTGAATAATTGAAAACTTGTCGAAAAGTAAAAAATACCTCTTATGTTAATGCTATTTTTAAGAAAAAGCATCAACATAAGAGGTAAACGAGTTAGTAGCTAATTTTGGGAAATTAGGTAGATGTGTGGATACGGATGATTGTATCGGTGTTTGTCTTGGTGTATCGGTGGGAAATTTTCCAAAAATCATACTCACTATGATAAGTCAAAATCCTTAGACTTTGCGATAAGGTAACCTAGGTTAGATATGTTCCTAACGAGGTGACCTATCACCCCCTTAAGGCTTTGCATCGACCTGACTAACACTCTGTATACGACTGACACTGGTGGATGGGCAGTCGGGATTCGGTTCCGGCGGTCCTTCCAGTTAAGGAGGGCACTCCCTAACGCCAAATCGTAGTAGATTTTCATGAATTTTTTTTTTTTTTCGAGGCCAAGACATGTATATATCTTTTCAGAGTCGTAGGTACTTTTTATTACATAATTCTAGGTTTCAAAACGATTTTTGTTGCTTAAAAAAAGTGAATAAACAGTCTGCGCAAAAAAATGAATTAGTATATACCTACACGTGGTCACTCGATGAACCAATAATATTGCAAAAATAATGGCAATCATCTGAAGGCCTTATTAGAGGCACCGAACAAAAAAGTCGATTTTTTCGGAAAAATTTAAAACTTTCACCCAACCAAAAACATGCTTATTTTAATAATTCTCATCACAGGATAAACTAATATACCAACGAATTCTGTTTGATTTTTCAAAATATTTGATTACCTGGTTCAGAAGGACATTGCCCACCGCAAAAGACTTTTCCGAGAAGTACTTTCCGGACATGGGCTGTAAATTCATTATAATTAAATACTTGTCCACAAAAAAATCACAGTGTTCTTCGAATGATACTTTTTCAACTACCTAATTTTTGTAAAAATGCATCATCACGATTTTCCGTAGAAAAATCTCAATAATAAGCTGTTTTGGACTGTTACAACTAGGCATAACCCCTTAAGAAGGCTGTGGATGCAACGAAAAGTTGGGTTAGATTAGCGAAGAACTCGCCGTCAGGTTATCGGATGAATACATATATAGAATTGTCCGGACAGAACGTGTTAAATTGTTAAACAAACTATCCGGAAGAATAATTGACACGTAGCCATCCGAAGAAAATCTTTATAATTTTGTTTGGGTTGGTTGGTTGTGTTTGGGTTTGGGTTGGTTAGTTGGGTTTGGGTTGGTTGGTTTTATTTTGGTTTTGGTTTTTTGGATTTGTATTGTTTGCGTTTGGGTTTGTTTGTTTGGGTTTGTGTTGTTCGCGTTTGGGTTAGTTTGTTTGGGTTAGTTTGTTTGGGTTTGTGTTAATTCGGTTTGGGTGTGTTTGTTTTCGTTTGTTCGGTTTGAGTTGGTTGGCTTTGTTTGGATTTTTTTGGATTCGTTTGTTTGGGTTTGTGTTGTTTGGATTTGTGTTGTTCGCGTTTGGGTTAGTTTGTTTGGGTTAGTTTGTTTGGGTTTGTGTTAATTCGGTTTGGGTGTGCTTGTTTGCGTTTATTCGGTTTGAGTTGGTTGGCTTTGTTTGGATTTTTTTGGATTCGTTTGTTTGGGTTTGGGTTTGGTTTTTGGAGTGGTTTGTTTGTTTGGGTTTATTCGTTTGGATTTGTGTGTTTGGGGCGTTATACAGCGTGAGCCGTGTGAAATTAGCCGCCATCCGGACGAATAACACGCGCTTATTCGTCCGATAACCGGACGGCTGGCCTCAGCGATACAATAATTGCCTATGCTCAAAATCGTATAGTAGAACCAACTACATTAGCAACAATTTTCAAAAATGTCCTCAATTTTTTAGGCATCCGACGAAACCGTGTCCTGACAATCCGCGCAACGATTTTCCATGGCGAAAAAAAAGTGATGGGATAAGAAAATAAGAAAATAGTCATCACCAAGGAATAAAAATATAGAGACTTGATAAATTAACAAAAAGCTAACAATTATCGGAATAAATAAATCTGAAAGAAAAATTGTGAAACAAAAAATGAGGAAATGTGAGTTGAGAAATAAAAAAATAAAAAAGTATACCCAACAAGCATAAACTAACGAAAAAAAATGCGACGCTCCCTAATCGTCGAACAAATACGCTTCAATCCCGCCTTCTCCTACCGTTGTGTACGTATCGACCTTATCGTATAATACTTATATGACATTACGACAAGTTGTCTCGTCATATTACTATGATATTGCCGATAAGTTGCCTCAGCGTATAGTCTTATTCAAATAAGGATGACTTGTCATTAGTTACACACGCGTACATATATGTACAGGGTGTGGCACATAAAGTGTTACAGAGCAACAGCACTCAAACTATCGGTCAAATCCAAAAATGTTTCAGACAAAAGGTTCAGTGTTCGAGAAGGCCGTCATACTGGACCACCCGATTTTTTTATCGGTGGAGGCGCTGAAGCTACGTCAAGGTCAACCCCACTTTTTTCAAATGGCACCATGTATTTTTTTTATGACATTATTATCGATTTTAAGACGAATTCAGCGACCTACAACACAAGGTCATAATGTCATCGAAAAAAAATACGTTTCCATTTAAAAAAGTGGAGTTTACCTCGACGTGGCTTCAGCGCCTCCACCGATAAAAAGAAATAGGGTGGTCCAGTATGACGGTCTTCTCGAATACTGAAACTTTTGTCTGAAACATTTTTGGATATGATCAATAGTTTGCGTGCTATTGCCATGTAACACTTTATGTGCCTCACCCTGTATATATATATATATATATATATATATATATATATATATATATATATATATATATATATATATATATATACAGGGTGATATATACCCGTGAGTGTTTTTACAATGACCATAATACATGACGTAGGGAAGCATCGGCCTTGTCATTGATACGAATCGATAGGCGGCTTTAAGACGGAATGACACCTCATCGCGGTCGGTATGGTAGAACAATTATAGACACCCAAAAATCTCTGAAACGGCTCTTCAGATCCCGTCGAAACTTTTCCAAACGACATCAAATAGATAGACGAACAGCTGTCTGCCCCTCAAATTTTCTGAATTTGAGAGAAAAAACGTAGATCAGCTGATGGTAAGCCAATCTACGTTTTTTTTCTCAAATTTAGAAATTTTGACGGGCAGACAGCTGTTCGTCTATCTATTTGACGTCGTTTGGCTAAATTTCGACGCGATCTGAAGAGTCGTTTTAGAGATTTTTGGGTATCTATAATTGTTCTACCATACCGACCGCGATGAGGTGTCATTCCGTCTTAACGCGGCGCGGTTCTCTACATGGCTGTGAAGATCATATGGTTCGTCTGATCGTTCAAGGAGGCGTCTAATGAGGATTTTGTGGGACGATAATGCCCTTAGGTTCGAATCTGCTGAGCGTGATCTGCAAAGAGCTTTTGTCGATGTAGCCAGCGTTGATCGAGTACCGGGAGAGAGACGGAGAGACGGAGAAAGAGTGAGAGAGGGGGGGGGGTGAGGGAGAGAGATGAGAAGAAGAAAGGGACAGCAAGAGTAAAAACGGAAGACAAAGAGAGTAAGAATGTTATTCATTTCGTACTCTATACAGGTGCCACCTAAGATCACCATGCATAGCAAGTACAAACTGCACAGACACTGATAGAATGGTAATTGCCATACCTTTACGATAATCCTAACCGTAACAACTATGAGTAACATTATCCCAAAATTATGTTATATTAATGATAATAGCTGTAGCAGGAGTAATAATAAATAACAATGATAATAAACATTGATGACCTTGAGAATGCAAAAACGGTGACCTTGACAAAAACAAATTTTACGCTATATTTTTTCTCGTAGACGACTCGAAAAACCCGTTCGACCTGATATCGGTCGCGAAATCTCCGCGCAAGACCCTTCGAAAACAATTGTCCACCTTATAATTGCCACCCTGTATATACCGGGTGAGGCGCGAACTATTAGAAGTAGGAATATTTTCCAACCTATCAGACTTGGGATAAAACTATTTGTATATATATATATATATATATACACAGGGTCAACCATTCAACGTGACCATCCCAAATATCTCCGTTGCCTTTCGAGTGACGAAAACAAACCTAAACGAACCTAAACAAAACCAACCAAATCCAACCAAAACCAAAATATATTTTTGAAAAATCATTTCAAGGTCATGATATCATAGGTCGTTGGATTCGTCTGAATATCAGCTACAACGTCTTAATAAAAAAAAAGCATGTTCCCATTTGAAAAAACATTGGTGACCTTGAGAACGCAAAAACTATGACCTTGACAAAAATGAATTTTTCGCCACTATATTAGCCCTTCGAAATCAATCAAAATACCTCCTGACATTTTTTTCGTCACTCTGAAGGCAACTCCCCTATTTGGGGTGTTCACGTTAAGTGGTCCACCCTGTACATAACGATATATAAAAAGAGATATATATATATGCGCACTCTTAGTCTCTCTCATGCCATACATACATATATAGAACATTTATAGAAGCTGCAAAGGAAGGGACAAAAAGAACGTGTGTGGACACACACACACACACACACACACACACACACACACACACACACATGCGGGGATAAGACAAGGGCGAAGAGCGCTGACAAAGGGGCAGGAGGGGAGGGCTTTGAGTAATTCAAATGCAAATGCAAGAGATCGCAATTGCCGGGTTCGGTGTGCTCGAAGCACTGTTATCTGATTTCAATTTCTCGCGCCGGGTAATCGGCTGCCGCAGAAGCAAAACGGTGCAGCGCCGGGAGAGCAGAAAGGAAGATGTGCAGGCGACGGCCAGATATGCACAATATCTCCCTGGGAACTTGGACGGTTTTCCGTAAGTATACAGCGGGGGGCTTGATGCGAGCGTGAGGTTGAATCACGGAGGTCCACGCTTCCCTTGCATACGAAGCGGAAGAACGCATACACTGTGAATCAAAAGTTTCATTTTTATTTTTCATTGAGAGGTCGGTACACGGTCCACAGTTACACAGTTTTTGAAGATTGATTTTTTTATTCTGGTAAGCTTGGTCTCATTGTTTATATTATTCCGTATGATAGGATTTTTGCTTATTGATTTGATTGTCTTTGTGGATTTTTTCTGATTTTATTGATTTTATTGAATGTAGTGATTTTATTGATTTTATTGATTCTATTGATTTTATTGATTTTATTAATTTTATTTATTTTTATTGATTTTATTGATTTGATTAATTTTATTGATTTTATTGATTTTATTGATTTTATTGATTTTATTGATTTTATTGATTTTATTGATTTTATTGATTGTATTGAATTTATTGATTTTATTGATTTCATTGATTTTATTGATTCCATTGATTTCATTGATTTTATTGATTTTATCGATTTTGTTTGTTTTCTTTACTTTATTCGTCGTATTTATTCCATTTATTTTATTTATTTTATTTAATTCGATGTTTTGTATTTATCATATTATTCAATGGAACAAGTCACTAAAGGAAACGAGTCTCGTAAAGCATCGAGAATTATCGAGTCGTACTTTTTATTTCCGTAGCTGCCTCAATAATGAATTACCACATATTTGTAGACGTTCTGCCAGTCGACAGAATGAGCGATCGCGGTGGTTTGTAACCAGTATTACAAATCGTTGATCGTTAAAGAAAAAAAAGCCAATTGGAAGAGAAAATATTGCCTGAGACAGATTGTAACAAATTAACAGATTTTTTGCTTCTTTCGCGTCGTCGAATTCGTATGTTAATCCTAATGTTCATTTTGAATAATAATTATTATAAACACGACTAATTATGTTAAACATATTTCATTTCAAAATTCTTATAATAATAAATATATTTCCCTGAATGGTGGATACTAATAATAAATAAATAATAATATACGATAAAGAAAAAAAACGAATTGGGAGAGAAAATATTGCCGGAGACAGATAGAAATAAATTGATAGATTTTTTTTCATCTTCTGCTTTATCGTATTCGTATTTTAAGATGAATATTAATTTAAAATATTCATTCTCAATAATAATTATTACAAAAATGATTAATTGTGTTGAACATATTGAATTTCAAAATTTTTATCTCAATCAATTTATTTTCCTTAATAATAATGATAACAACAATAAAAAATAATAATCTAGATATAATAAATAATAAATAATGATAAATAACAATGGTAATTCTTTAGATGAGAGACTTTTCCCAAAAATGAGCCGAAAATTATTTTATGCTTCTTTTTCATTTATTGGGTTATAAATTATGATATCCAGTAGGAAGAAGCTGAGATCCCCCACCCCGCAAATAAAACACAAACCCAATATAGGCGTCGAAATGTTCAAAAATGCCCTACTCTATCACGTGTTTCCGCGAAATTCACCGCCAGGGGGGGGGGTGAATTTCCCTTATGCCCCCCCCCCCCCCCTCATAAAACGTTATGGGGTTTTGAAGTTCGTGAAGTTCGAAAACACGTGATAAAATAGGGCATTTTTGAAAATTTTGACGCCTACAATAGAATCATTTCGGTTTTTGAAATATTCGAAATTATGCTTAACGATTTTTTGCTCGTAAAAAGATTCGTTAATCAAAAATGTCAGCTTCCCCTGACTGAATATCACCATTTATAATCCAATAAATGGGGAAATAGTAAAAAAAAACTTACTTCGAGGCTTTTTTCGAAAAATACACTCATTTAAAGAATTACCAATAAAAATAATAATAATAATAATAAACGTTACGAGTGGACCGAGGAGATTATTCGAATCTTCAATGCCATCGACAAATAGACGGAAATTTTCAGAAAAATTCTTGTATATTAATTGAGGAATGATGTTTGAACGTAGTGTGTAAAAAAAAATGAATGAACTTTTGAGGGGTCCCGACTAGAAATTTTGCTACGGGCCGGAACAAGCATGGATCCGGCATGCCGTATCCCGTACCGCGGCATTGATCAAGCTGCCGGATCAGGGCCGTAACAGGCGTGAAACGCTTTTTCGCATCCGGCCCGGATCCGGATAACGGACACGGCCCTGATCAGTATGCCTTTTCAGGCCCTGATCCGGCCGCCGTATCAATGCCTAAAATGATAAAAAAACAAATGATGAATTTAAGGCGTTAGGCCACAGTAACGGG
Organism: Ophion costatus; assembly: GCA_951751655.1. Classification (NCBI taxonomy): domain Eukaryota; kingdom Metazoa; phylum Arthropoda; class Insecta; order Hymenoptera; family Ichneumonidae; genus Ophion; species Ophion costatus. The sequence continues at coordinate 35,507,213 of OX632364.1, read as the reverse complement.
TATAAAATCATGTCCGAATCCGGCACGGATCCGGCGTGCCGTACCATGGCGCAACCTGGCGCCATCTGCCGGCCACGCAGGCCATGTCAAGGGACGCCGGATCCGTGCCGGATCCCGCCCGGATCGGGCGTGTCCTACTATGGCATTCCGGATTGCAGCCTGATAGGGATCTGGGCAGTCTTCAAGCAGCCGGATCAAAAATTCTAGTCGGGGTGTATGTGTCATCCAAACTCTAGGTATGGCGAGCGCACGTCAGGGAAGAGAGAGAGAGAGAGGGGGGGGTCAAATTATGCCAAGTGATCGCAACGAGCGATGTGCCTTTCGCGGTCTTTTGTGCCCCCCTCCTCCCCCCCCCCCCCCCTCCCCATGCACGTCGGGACGCCGACGCAGCCAAGATTATCTCGATGTGCTCCAATATTAACACTCGGCGTATCTCATTATTCAAATTGGAATTCACACGTTTGTACAAGCTCGTTATAAACGTGACAACGTCCGGGGATCAGAGGGTCCAGGGCACATGAAGCGAAACGAAGGGTGAGCGAAGAGAAAAAAAAACGAAAAATAAAAACCGCCCAGAAAAAAAATGAGAAGCGAGGAGATAATTGGCCAGTTACGGCGCGATCGGGGCCTCGCGCCTTGAATTAATAAATAAATATGTATTTTTCAAGAGAGGGAGAAAAAGGTGAAAAAAAAAATGATTTGCGAGTTCGCTGAAATTCTGTCGTATACGAGGGAGGTACTCGCTTATTAAACCGCTCCAGGAGACGAAAGTACGAACTGTACCTACCTGGCGTATTACGTCGTAACGTAAACAAATCTTCGGGCGTGTATACCCTCTTTGCGTCTTCGTCATTTTTTTTCCTCCTTTTTGTTGCCGCAACTTTTGAAGGATTTTTTTCAGTGGAGTTTGTACTTTCGGTTTTTTTTTGTCGGCGCAACTTTCGAAGGATTTTTTTTACCGGAGTTTGTACTTTCATTTTTTTTTTAGGCATATCAGGTATGGCAGAATTAATTGACGATTTTTGCTATTTATATGTCAGTGGGAATGAGGGTAACGCTTTATGCAAAAGTGAACCATTTTCGAGATATTATTTTTTTTGAGTGAGGAGTTGGCAACTGTAAAAATTAATTGTAGAAAAATTGTTGGATGGAATCATACTTTTATTTTATTAAGTATTTGTATCGGGTTGGTTGGAATTTTTCTCGCGGTACATTTTCCAAAAAAGCGCTTTGCTTGCAATTGTTACGCACCCGACAATAAAATACGTCAATGCAATCAATGCGAATCGGATTGCAAGCATGCGTTGAAAATTAGTGGCGATGACTTTCGGCACCTTTTACAGGACTAAGAGTTGGCACCTTTTTTCCATCGATTGTAGGCTAAAAACATGGTATTGAAGTATGCATGGTTGGAATGCAAAGAATTTTTTTTTTCCGTATTTTCAATTTTTTTTCGGCCCATTTAGGTTACGAAAGTCCATGAAACATTTTTGAAATTCTGTATTAAAAATTTACAACCAAAAGATGCAAAAAAATATTTCAAACAGTAATAAAAATGAAGAAACGAGAAAATCAAGAAAAAGTTTCGATGCGTTCCAACGATGCAAACTTCAACATCTTGCTGAAAACATTGAAATATCTTTTCTATCGATTTTCCATACTAAATCATGATCTTGATCGATCATCTTGAAATTCGGTGTGGGAACTTACTTTTAGTTCCTCGATGAAATTTTGATTAAAAAATAGTAGTCTTATTCAAAAGAATGGAGGTGACCTAAAATCTCCGAAGCGCCTCTACCCGGATGAACCTCGTAGCTACCACTCGAGCACCCCCTTCGAACTGTACAACTTTTGTAGGAAAAGTTTTCTCCCGGGTCTGATAGGTTGGAAAATATTTCTACCGCTACAGGCCGTCGGAAAATGACCAGAAATTTTGACTAATTAATAAAACGTGTTATCTATTAAAAAATTGCGAATATTTTTATTTCAATATAAGGTAAAAAAATTGATTTTTTTGTTTTGGATTATCCATCTCCGAAATTTCATCAACAGCCAAGACCTACCATATTTCTACGACATTTTTTAACTTCCATTTTCGTCTATAAATAATGACTTGAATAAATTTTTTTCAAATTGTTTGTTTCGAAAGTGGATCTGTTAAGTGTAACAAGTTTTATATCAATATCTATAATATAAACCTGTCGAAACAATTCATGAAAATAGTTTTTAGCGTCTAAAGTGAGAAGACTCCCCAAAATGGCAGGTCATCTTGAGACAGCCTTTAGTTGATACACACACACACACACACCCACACGTATTTCGTTCATGGAAGGAGCATTTGTCGGTGGATTTGATTTGTCTTTAATATTCAATTATAAAATGTAGTTTCGGATTGTTTTACGACTTTTACGATTCACAGTGATAGCCATTATATATATATATATATATATATATTATTTTTGCATTTTTGCAATATATATATGCAAAAATAATTGATTTTTTTTACTACACCTAATATATTACCATTACGAATTTATTACGACACCATTTATTACAATTACGAATATATTACGATACCTACTACTGCACCTACAACTACTACTATACCTAATATATTAGTTGTATTGCAAAAATGCAAAAATAATATATATATATATATATATATAATGGCTATCACTGTGCATCGTAAAAGTAAAAAACATAATGGTAAAAGTATAAAAGTGTAATAATGGATTTCTTTTTACCACAAATAATTGTTAATAATTCTTTTTAATACAAATAATTAAAAAAGAATTGATTTTTATACTACATCTAATATATATATATATATATATATATATTAGGTGTAGTAAAAAAAATCAATTATTTTTCAATTATTTGTAGTAAAAAAAAATCCATTATTTTTGCTTGAAATTGAAGGCAAAAATAATGGATTTCTTTTTACTACACCTAATATATATACACACACTCACACATACACATATACATTAATATCGTGACAGCGGTGCGACGATCCGAGAAACATGATATTCATGTTTTTTTTATTAAAATTACAAAATCACGCAGAGCCGCCTACGCGAGAGCAACATATCGCGTATAGAGCGAGACAATATTTACGACCCTGAATCGGCCTTCGAGGAGTCGCGCAAAACTTTTGTTGAACACAAAGTGTGCTCGTGTTTACGCGTGTGTTTGATAGCGGCGCCACGCGAGATTTCACTCGATCCTGCAGTGAAAAACGTCATGCCGCAGAGTTCTTCGTCATCCGGCAGGATGATGCGTTCCAGGATGACCTCGGTACTTTTGAAGGTCAAGGTTTTTGGCACACGTGGCCCCGTCTCGAAGGAACGTGCGATCGATCATAAGGCAAAATTTATGAGCGCCACCTTGACCACGTTACATGGAAACTGCAGAGAGAGATAGAGAGAGAGAGAGAGAGAGAGAGAGAGAGAGAGAGAGAGAGAGAGAGAGAGAGAGAGAGAGAGAATTTACACTAACCGGACAAATTAATGGCACGTCAATTAGCAACGAGACGCGAACGGGTTTGCTTTTGATCGTGACATTTTTCCCCTCTCGTTCTCTATCGTACTCGGGTCCCTTCTATTTTTTTTCTTTTCGCGAAAAAACAGAAGCGTTTTCTCGAGGGCGATTTTTGCCGGGAGAGATAAACACGCGGACGTGGCTCGTCTCTACGAAGAGAGCTATGTTTTATCGCCTACGTAAAGTTTACTCGACCAATTGGATCGTTCCGAGTCCTCGAGATCTCCTCGTTGAACTATTTTGTTTTATTTTTTTTTTGGTTTAAACCTCGTCGTCTCGAGTAGAGCTCGAGGATTCGAACGTTGTTGAATCCACAGACGTTGCTCGGACGACGCGCTCCAAGTGGCAGCTGCCTGTACGAAGACGCATAAATTAGACCCTTGATATATATATATATATATATATATATATATATATATATATATATATATATATATATATATATATATATATATGTATGTATGTATGTATGTATGTATGTATGTATGTATGTATGTATGTATGTATGTATGTATTGCTTGGACAAACTGTATCGCGGGTAAAGCGACCACTCGCCGTAATTGCCCACCTATATCCGTACACCCGCCTTTTTCTCGCACTCTCTCCTTCTTCCTACCTCCCTTTTATGACTTTTATATGATTTTGTAGAGTCTATGTGACCTTGTAGGACTCTTGAAAGAATTTTTATACTTTTTCGGATGTCATTACGATTTTCTATGATTTTGCAGAATTGATCACGATGTTGGATGGTTTTGCGGAATTTATTACGATTTTGGATGGTTTTGCGGAATTTATCACGATTTGGTATGATTTTGTGGAATTCATCACGATTTTATATGGTTTTGTAGAATTCATCGCGATTTGGTATGAATTTTCACAATTTATCACGATTTTGTATGATTTTGCGGAATTCATCACGATTTTATATGATTTTGCAGAATTCATCACGATTTTGTATGAATTTTCACAATTTATCACGATTTCATATGATTTTGCAGAATTCTTCACGATTTTGTAGGATTTTGTAAAATTCTTCACGATTTCATATGATTTTGCAGAATTCTTCACGATTTTGTATGATTTTGCAAAATTCTTCACGATTTTGTATGAATTTTCATAATTCATCGCCATTTTGTAGATTTTGAAAAATTCATCATGATTTTGTATGAATTTTCATAATTCATTACGATTTTGGATGATTTTTCATACTTCATCACGATTTTGTAGATTTTTAAAAATTCATCACGATTTTATATGATTTTGCAAAATTCTTCACGATTTTGTATGAATTTTCATAATTCATCGCCATTTTGTAGATTTTGAAAAATTCGTTATGATTTTGTATGAATTTTCATAATTCATTACGATTTTGGATGATTTTTCATAATTCATCACGATTTTGTAGATTTTTAAAAGTTCATCACGATTGTGTATGAATTTGCATAATTCATTACGATTTCGTATGATTTTGCATAATTCATCACGACTGTGTATGATTTTGTAGAATTCATCACGATTTTGTACGATTTTTCATAATTCATCACGATTTTGTACGATTTTGCATAACCTATCACGATTTTGTATAAATTTTCATGATTCATCGTGATTTTGTATGCTTTTATACATCGTTATGTGATTTTTATCACTCCGTTGGATTTTGTATGCTTTCATCTCAGTTTGTACAGGTATGATTTTTTACGATTGTTTGCGATTATTTATAATTTGGTGTGATTTTGTATGACACTTGTAGCATTTTACATGGTTTTTTATAATGTCGTTTAATTTTGTATGCTTTCATTTCTTTACGATATTGTATATGATTTCGTATGACTTGTACAATTTTGTATGTTCAAAATAATAATTTCGCTTGATTTTATATGACTTTGTTTAATTTTATATTACTCCGTACGATTTTCTTTAGTCTGTACAATTTTATATGACGATAACATTTTGTTTGATTTTCTACGATTACCGATGATTTAAGAAATAATTTCATACGATGCTATACGATTATGTATGATTTTCTAGGATTCTCTAGAATTTTTTTAAATTTCGTACTATCTTTTATGGGCTCAAGGACTTAGTATGATTTATCGTGGTTACGCTCTTTATACTCGATCGTCATAATGTTCTCGTAATTCTGTTATGATCCGTTTGCGTTTAGAATTTGACGCGTTATCAATTTGTTATTTTCACAGCACACGAGTCGAGAAGACTAAAATTCACTGTTTTTCCACTGACTTAGTCCCTGAATCATTTACCTAGGATACAATGAATCTATTAGTGAATCGATCAAAATCAATTAGAATTTTTCTCCAAAATTTGCGCTAATTCTCTTTCAATTAAATTCAAACTTATAAAATTTGACCCCCGGATCACTTCATTCATTTTTGACAAATCGAATCATACGTTCTGTTAATGAATGACGAATTTTTCTATTCATTGTTTGCTTCATTTTTTATTCATTTTAATAAATTAATCGTTTTATTTTAGTAAAGTTTAAAATAATTTTAACAAATTTAATTAAAAAGAATCAATTATAATTTAATTAAAAATAATTTTAAAAACGTTTTAAATAAATTTTAAAGTTAATCGTTTTATTTTAATGTCACTTGATGATTGATTAAAAAGAATCAATTATAATTTAATTAAAAATAATTGTAAAAACGTTTTTAATAAATTTTGAAGTTAATCGTTTTATTTTAATGTCACTTGATTAATCGTATAGTGTAATTTAACTTTACTGTAACTAATTGTTGAACTTGATTAAATTTGAATTTAATAAATTGTCGAATCTAATCAATTTTTTATATAATCAAGTATTTAATTTGATCAAATTTTAATTCAATCAATCATTTTATAAAATTTTATGTTATTTAAATTACTTTTCAATCAACTGAATTAGTGGATAATTATTTTTATTCCTTTTCTTCTCTTCATAATCCCGGTGAGCTGCCGAGCGGAAACGAATAATCAATATCCTGTGTACATTCAATGACACGTTTCCGTCCCTTCGTCCCGGCGTGCGAAGAAGGAGATCGGCGAAATTCCAAGAAGGAAGGATCGCGCGTAATCCGCGGGTGGCGCGTGTATATATCCGCGAGTACAAAATTCACACAGGGGCGACGAAACAACGCAATTTGCGAAGATTCCGATGCAGATAATCGGCGTGCACTCACAACGCATCCTGACAAGCGCGGGCTCAACACAAAAACGAGTTTACTCGAATAAAAGATACATGCGCGCGCGCGGGCGCGTGGACATTTTTTCACAATATATTATAACTACAAGCCGCTACCGGCTTTTCTTGCTGCGGGCCAAATAAAAACTGTCGCGTAAACACCGCGGGGAGTCGGACATATTTTATCCCGATCTTCAACAACCGCCATTTTGTGCACGAGGAACGACAGTGGCGCCCATTCGGAGATTTCTCGCACTT
>OX632364.1:35465234-35495234 GCA_951751655.1 Ophion costatus | reverse complement strand
AGACCAAAAAAATCATGTCGAAAAATTTAGTAGAAATATATATATATATATTTGTTTTAGTTGAATTTTGAAACAAATTTGTAACAAAACAACATTTCAAAGCAAAGTTTCAAACTTTGCTTCAAAACAAAATGTGAAACATTTCAAACAAATAATTTAGTTTAGATATATATATATATTTTTTTTTTCTTTGATATCGATTTGGTGGGATGAAAATCGTATTTAAAATTGACAGGCCAGTCGAGGTCTGAGAGCCGCGACTGTACCGTGCCATGAAAATTCTCCCGGTTCGCTCTCTATGATCGAGTTATCTTCGAGAATGCGAGAGGAAACCTGCATTTACCGCGAATACCTTGACCAACTGGAAAATCCGAGCTTACACGTTCGTGTTCGCGTATATGAAAAAAATCTAGCGCGTGTAATTGTACGTTTTGCAGCAACGGGAGGACGAGCTTCAGAAAGCGGTGAGATTGACGATGCGAGAGAGAAGATTCGTCAAATTCGCCGCGGTCGAGTACGACGGTCAGCTGTACATGACGCCTCAGGATTTTTTGGACAGCGTCATCGAGTCCGAGCCGAGGCGTGAGTATTGTTGAAAAAAAAAATTGATCAAATTTCGGTACGCTGGAAAAATTTAATTGCGCCGACCAAATCATTGGGGAATGCCGAAGGATTATTTATTGAGAAAATGGCATATTACGCTGGATTGGAAAATATTTATTTTATGGAATCAAATAATATTTGCAATCAAATATTTTAGAGCTTCACCGCAATATTAAGGAAGCTTTCCAGTGTGACAGCCCGAAAAATCGCTGTTTTTCGCGATTTTTTTTTTTAAAGAAAAAATAATCTAATCGGTCTGGTTTTTTTTTGTATATTAATTGGGTATTGAAGAATACAAAACAAATTTTTAAAGATCGATTTATTTATTAATTAATATCTATAAAAATGATGAATCAATTGTTGCAGAAAATGCACTTGGATGTGGTGTCCACGTTGGGGGTCACAATTTTGATCTGAAACAAAAAACACAAAAAGATTATTGATCGGTATATAATTGGCTTTCGTGCTATGGAGGCTTTTTTTTTTTTTTTTGCAAAAATGGCGCCGGTTTGAACAAAAAGTATCGATTTTAGCATTTTTTTTGGCAGTTTTTTTTACAAAAAAATAGGAAGATGTCAAAAAAAAAAAAGCTTCCATAGCACGATAAACAATGACGTTAAGAATATTGTGTAAAAAATTCAACTCGATAGCTTTAAAACTCTGCCCTGAAAGTTGGACACCGTTTTGAAAAATGCTGTTTCGAGAAAAACGCGTTCAAAGTTTCGCTGTAGCTGTAGCGCTCCGTTGCCTTCTTCCAAGAAATGCTGTACAGTAACCGAAATAATCTGAATTTCGGCATGAAAATTTCAGGGAATATTCGGAAGAGTGTATACTATTCGATAAAGCAAAAAAAAAAAAAAATCGATTTTTTGAAAATTTCACACTGGAAAGCTCCCTTAAGTTAGCCACGTGGGAGAGAATAATTCTGTTGATCCAAGTGACTTTTTTAAATTGATCTATGTAAAATTATTATAAATATAGCTCGATATTATTTGCATAAAATTATTATAAAACAGCTTGATATTATTTGCATCGAGTATAACTTTAATGGGCTGCGAAATTGTTCATTTTCCTAAATTTGAGATAATTTAATATTGTTTTGTTAAATTGAATTATTGTTGTTATTTTTTAATTTTCTAAATCTGCTGCAATCAGGATATTTTTCTAAATTGATGCAATATCTATTAAATTCAGACGATATTTTCGAAAATTTATGAAATATTTTTTTTAACTGATACAGTATTTGTTCGTTTAGGACAATAGTTATTTAATATACACAATATTTAATAATTGCACAATTTATACACCATAAAATAATTTTAATAAATGAATTGACAAAATATTGTTTATAATGAGATTTCCAATATCGATATTAATAAGAATTGATGATATTTTGCTCAAATTAATACAATAATTGTTAAATTGATACAATATTAGCTAAATGAGTACGATATTTTGATTAAGGGAATATGATAGTTGTCAAATTAATAAAATATTTATCATACAAGTACAATAATTGTTAAATTGATACAATATTTTTCATTCAATACAATAACGGAATATGTTTGTTAAATTTATTAAATTCTTTGCATAAAAACAACTTTTTTGTTAATCAATGCAATATTTTTGAATGTTGATGAAGATAAAATTCCATAAGCAGGAGTTTTTTGAGTCGTTGAATTCGAATATCAGTTCAAAATTGAACAATAAAAATGGCAGTTTTAATATAACACAATGAAACACAAATCTGGCTTGGTCACTGATACTAATCTGAACTTATAATTTAAACGTAAATCGCAATTGTTTTGCGACCTACCACACCTAAAACGATTTTAGTCTTTAGGTACAAATAAATATGAAAAAAATTTTAAAATATAAAAAATAAAAAAGCAAAAAAATATATAAAATAAAAAAGCAAAAAAATAAATAAAAAAGTATAAAAAACATAAAAAAGTATAAAAAATTTAAAATAAATATGGAGCCAGAAACTCGCTACGTCCTCGCCGTTAGCTCCGAATAATGCTAAAAGCGTAATTCTATTAGAAATTCAGTATAACAGAATCAACATATTGAGCAACTCCGACGTTTTAGTAATTCCAGTAACATCTCCCGTTTTGGTCCGCCATATCGTATTAACCATTTTGAATTTCTGGATTTTGAGCTCGAATTCGTAATCAGCGAGCCAAAAAACGTCTCTGAATTCATTTTTTGTGTATGGTTTACCTGCTAGGTTAGGCACAATTACATTTATTGTCTAAAAACGTGTTTTATTGTGCTCTAGTGATGATCAACATCCACTAACTGCAACATAAGCCCTTAATAGTGATATTGTAGTAACAATTGATCTCCTAACATCCTAAGCCCATTTACATTCGTAGTTATGCGCTAAAAAAATGTTTTATTCGAGAAAAACAGAGTGGAAGTAGGTGACATACCAGTATGTCACTATGCTCCAAAGGGTTAAACCAGTTACAAAAACAGAGAGGGGGAATCTCTGCTTCGAGCGGCAGACCTAAAGGTACCACTTTGGGGCCTCCATGTGCGCGTGTACCGACAGATGATCGCGCCAAAGTTCATCATCGCCCCCTCGGATTTATTTCCTCTCGAAAGAAAAATATTATTGCCCGAAAAAAAAAACATACGAATTCCGATCTTGGGCGTTCGCGCGTCGTTCGCCCGTCTTCGAGTCTTCGTTAGCGCTCGTCGGCATCGTCGACGAACGAGCCGTAAACATTGTCTCAGTAAACAGGCCCGCGTCGCGACGAGAGCTCGCGGTCGAGAACGACGGGGAAGGACTAGGGATTTTTTCCACACCGATGAGAATCCTTTTCACTTTCAGCGAGGCACAAGAGGCGCGTACTTTCGGACAAGGAGCTAGAGGTGATGAGAAACTCGACGCCCTCGCTCCGCCAAGGGAGTTCACATATGTTTCGAAACCTCCGGGACAAAGGTGAATAAATATAGATATAGATCCATATACAGGGTGAGTCACTAGAATTTGGTCAATGGAAGAAAAAGGGGTTGCGAAAAGGGTCCGCGTGTGATTCAGAAATCGTATGAAATAATGTTTCGTCTGCATAACTATAGCGCCCAAAAAACAGGTCGATTTTCGATATTTTTTTCTGCGGAGAGCATTGCGATGGCGAGGTCGGCATTTTACAAGCAATCAATACATAGCCTTGCCAAGTGTGAGTTATTTTTTTATTCAGTTTTTTAATTAAGTTATTTTATTAAGTTTATTAAGTTTTTAAGTTTTTAGTTTTTAGTTTTAAGTTTTTTTAAGTTTTTAAGTTTATTAAGTATAATTATTATTTATTATTTATCTTACCTTAGACGCTAAAAAAGGCTGTTTTCGTAAATCTTTTTTGCTAAGTTTAAATTACAGATATTGATATAAAAGTCGTTGCACTTGACAAATACATTTTCGAAATACATTTAAAAAAATGTTTACGGATTTATGTCGCCCAAACAAACTTTAAGGGGGGAAATCACAGTAGCACACAAAAAAATAGGCATACTTTCGGGAATTAATTTTGGCTGAATAAAAGTATCAATCGAAAATCTGTAAAGTAGGTTTTATAGCAATACTAAAAAAGTACAAAATGTAATTTTTTCAATAAAAAATATTTAAAAATGGCGGCTGCGCAGCATATGCTCCAAGGCGCCTATTTTTGAACGCGTGTCGATGGCCGAAGACGTAGACTCCTTAATTTTTGACCTGGAAGAAAAAACCAACATTTTTTAGTTTCCATATAACAACAGCTAGCGAGCTGCGTAGGATTTTTTCGATACATTGATTTTTCGCAAAATGGTGCATGTTTGAAAATAAAGTTAAATTTTTAACAAAAAAAACGCCATAAAATCGTCGATAAAAAAAACTAAGCCATACAAAATAAAAAAATCCTACGTACCTCCGTGGAGAAAGATGTTTCGAAGCTACTGTCAAAATTTCAAGTCGATCGGTAAATATTTGCTCAAGTTATGTCTTCGGCGAGCTCAAAAAAAGTGGTTTCGAGAAAAACGCGTTTAAAGTTTTAACTACTGAGAAACCATATGAAAATTTCATATACCTCTAATCTGCAATGCCTGCACCGTACAGTCGATTTTCGTACGCAGTATCCTTTTTCGTCCCTTTTCTAACACGACTCGACGATGTGTCACTCGTAATGACAATGATTTACAAATATCACTGTTTTTTATAACTATTTATGTTATATATGTATGCATGAAAGTGAAGCGTCGTGAAAAAGCGTTGTATTCAACGCAAGAAATTTGGGCACTCGGACACTTTTGCCGTATTCCATCATTTGGTATATTATTTTTAAGATCCTAAAGCACCTTTTAAACGAAATTTTTTTTTTTCGACAAATTGAAAATTTTACTGTGATTTCCCCCGTAAACGCGTTTTTCTCGAAACAACGTTTTTTGACGGCTCATTGATAAAATCTTCAAAACTACGGAACCGATCGTCATGGAAAAGATTTTTTTTTTAATTTTGATATTTACGATTTTTATTTTGCCAAAAACGGTGAAAAAACCAGGTTTTTTGTTTTTTTGTCGAAAAATATCCGCCATTTTGTTATTTTTGCATATATCAAAAATCGTTTGATGTGGGCTATAGCCATTAACATACTGAATCTAAAACCGTTTGATCTTTTATTTCGGATGATCCATGTCCGAAATTTCATCAACAGCGCAGGCCCACAATTTTTTTAGCACATTCTTCAACTACCATTTTCGTTTATAAATAGTGACTTGAATAAATAAATAATTTTTTTTCTTTTTCGAAGTTGTATTTATTAAGTGTAACTTTTATACCAATATCTATAATATAAACGTACAGAAAAATAATGAAAATAGCCTTTTTAGCGTCTAAAGTGAGAAGACCTCTTAAGGAATATTGATAAACAATGAAGTTATTATTGTATAAAGAAAGTGCCGCATGGCTAATCGATATAGGTGCTTCTGACAACTAGGCTCATCTTACATAAAAAATTATAGAATGCACTGTTGGTATAATGATGGAACTTTGGCATGAATACTTTTTTGAAGTCTTGAAAATTACGAAAATGCCAAGATGTAGAAAAAAAAGTACGATTTTGGACCAAAAAACGAGGTTAATTATTTATTATTAACAAATGGATGAACATATGAAAGTCATCCAGTCATGCGATAGAAAATGTTATAAACTATGCTTCGTCCGAGTTTGACGGGAGTCGTGAAAAACGTTTCGGTGATTTTAATATTCCGCAGTCGCGTAGGAAAATAAGGAAACTCGGAAAATTATTTTCCATTGCCGTCTGACGATGCAAATTTCAACACCGTACAAACCATTTAAATTTTATTTATGACTTTTCCGTCGAAAATCGATATCTATAGGAGTTTCCGAGGGTCTAATTTCTAGTGACTCGCCCGGTATATATTAGAATAATATTATCATAATGATATGATAAATTGATATTACTTTTAAATTGTCTGATATTATTTCTTCGATATTGACACCTTGTGAGACATTTTATACTATTTTAAATTGATATTCTTTCTAAATCATTTCCGGTGACTCACCCGCTATATATATACATTTCGTTGATTTGTCCCAACGACCACACGTGAACGCTCGACTCGCAACGGCAAGACCCAAAATTACGAGCACATCGCGTCAAATTAAAAAAAAAAAAATTATTGGATTATCCCGCGGTTGGTTCCCTTCGGGGTGGCTTAGAGTCGATTTTTTTCCCGCGGATACCTCGATGCTTATGAAGCGAAACAAATTTTATCGTTTTACCAACCGCGCGCGACGAGCCGGCACGTGGAGCTCGTTTATCTTATTTTTACCTTTTTCAACGTTCAATGAATTCTTCCCGGGCTGTCGCATCCATTTGACAATGATCCTCGTAATACCGAGCGATCCGTTTGAAAATTCATCCGACTTTGTATACTTCGTGTATAAATACGAAGTACCGACAAACGAGACATCGAAACGAAAAATTCACTCAATAAAAAAAAACATCGATCGACAGCAGCCAAATGCGTTTGTTGGTTCTTTTTTATTTGAATTAATCAAAATATCCTAAATCAACTAAAAAATTAACGAATTAACGAAAAAAAATCAAGGTTTCGTATCTTTACCTTTATCTTGATTTACTTAAATCAAGATCTAACTAACGCCGTTGAGTAATGAATATTTATATGCTTTTAATCGTTTTAGTATTTGGTATTGATAACGCCAAAAATATTCCGTCGTATAAACTAAACGGGTCTTTTTAGATATTGTCATTTGAATTAACTAGGAAATGACGTAGTAGTACGCTCTGCGGCCGCAGTGTGGCGCAGGACGCGAGTCTTCTCCCACAAGCCATAGGCATTCCGAACGAGCATATAATCGAGTCCCCGAAGCGTATCGACGCACCATGAATTTCGCGCATTTGTCGCTCGTACTCGGCAAAGTGTATTCGAAAAGTCGTGGGGAACTACGCATCTCGCGATGCCCATGCAAAAACATCCTCTTGTACATATCAAAATGGTGGCAATGCAAAATATTTTTTCTAACCCTCCACCATTCAGGATTTTTGACAACCCGGATAAGTATGGATTGTACATGAAAAAGTTCGAATTGAAGACACTTTTGCGTGCAAAAGTGCATGCAAAAGAAGATCCCATTTTTTTATTAAAATTTACATCTTCTACGTTCGAACCAACAATGCATTTTGATCAAATACGTATTTATTGAAAAATTAAAATCAAGGAATGCTTGAAGCAAGTAAAAATAATATATTTGAAAAAATATTGATTCGAAGTAGGTCGTGAGGCAACACAAAAAATTGCAGTCAAATACATCCTAGGTAAATTAAATATACTTTTTTAACGGTGTATAACTCAACCTTTTGCGCGGCGACGATGAGCCGCGCGTTTGTGAAAACTTGATCCGGTTCTAGCTCGACTCTTTTTCTCTTGCAGGCATTCTATCGTACACGGAGTACCTGTTTCTACTTTCCATCCTCACGAGTAAGTTCTTTGCGACTATCTTCAACTGGCCAATTAAATATGCAAATTCGAAGGGACAGCGTGTGTACGACACTCGGGGATCCCGGATTGCGGATACAGGAGTTATGATGTTACCTCTTTGTAAATTCGTTAAGACAGATCTATGGGAGAACATTTTATATACGAGGGAAGCGCGGTTGGCTCGTTTTTTTTTCTTCCAATATTGTACACTCGAGTCCAGAGACTAAGAAACTATCAGACCCTTGTACGTTCGAACTGTATATAGGGTGTCCCAAAAATATCCGATTTTTGCAGGGTGAATGAACGATGAAATTTCGAAGAAAAAAGTTCTTACCCACTTGTCTCTGCGACGCACCGTTCCTCGGATATTCATCGTTTAGTAATAGCCAATCGGATGACGTGGCGCGGCGAAACGCACCTAGTGGGGAGAAGATAGCGTGCAATTGGGTGGGCTCGATTCGCCCCGCCTAGTCGCGGGTACCCGGCTCGAGCGTGGTGGGGGCCGGTGGCGCACGCGGATTGGCTAAAATTCTTTTATTGATATCTATTGAACGGTGCATCTGAGAGAAAAGTGAAAGAAAACTTTTATCTTCACAATTTCGCGCTCTATCTGTTTATCTCCACTCCGGGAGGGTCAGATGCAAAATTGGGACAGACTATGAAAAAAAAAACACGAAACTCGAGAGTGGATACTAAATTTTGCTTCTCGTCAATTATAAAAATTATATGACGCAATCTCGGCTCATTGCAGAACCACAAACGGGCTTCCGAATCGCCTTCAACATGTTTGACACCGATGGAAACGAGAGGGTCGACAAAAACGAGTTCCTCGTGGTAAGATAGGAAACAAAAACCAACAATTACATGGTAGCATATATTTTCGGTACAGGCTCGGGGTAATGGTATTGAGCGGGAATAATTCTGGAATTAATAACGTCGCACGGACTCGAATGGGCGAAACATTGCGATGGGAGCTCAACGGCGAGGCTTGCAATAATCAAACACACGTATATACATATCTCTGTGCATGACGAAATTTTCACAGATTCGGAGACTCTTTGGGGTTAGCCTAAAAGAAAGAGAATTGGATGAGTGGACCAAAAAAGTCGTGAGTTTCTAGGAGACAAAAATTCATGAAAAAAAAACTAACATTCACAAAATAATGCTACTAATGTTCAAAATAATATTTCGAAAAAAAAACAATATCTTTCGGTACTGCATCTTGAGCTTTGAAAATTTTTAACCATCTTCCACCCCCCAACCGTACTGTCGACGACCCTTTCCCGACGGCAGACGCAGCTTTTTTTCCCTTCGCGAATATTCGCTCTCGTTCTCTGCTCGACCGATCCCTCGCTCGGTCTCATTTTTTCTTCCACCCACACTCTAACAATATTCCTCAAATGGCAAACTTTAATGGCACCCGAGCTTCGTCCCAAATTCTCACAAGTTCATTGCGTACCGCACGATTTTTCCTTTTGTCATCTCTAAGTGGTTTTTTGAGTTTTTCTTGAATCAAGGTGATGACGCATACTGATTCGACATTCCTCATTAATTTTATTATTTTCTTTCGCTATTACTTTGACACATTAGCTACGTTCTCTTGTCGCGCCAAGCGAAGAGGCTCTGGCAACGAAAGCAAAACTTCGAGACACCAATGTAGTCGAGACGAATACGATCATCTCCAATTCTTACGTAAGTTTTGTCACGGACATTATGATAGGGACAAGGAAGAGGATGCTCCACAAAACCAGTCGTAACATTGAAACAATAACATCGATGTATCAGCGAAAATCAAAATCGCACACGAATAATAATACTTGATTTTTCCTTTTGTCCGAAAACTTTGAGGGACGATATTTCCAGGATTAATTCTGGATCGTATCTTCTATAGTATGAAATATTTTTTGCATGAAATTAAAAAATACGACGATTATCGACGTTTTTGAAAAAGCGAGCAAGTTTGTTGATGAATCTTGCCGTAAAGATCATCAAAATAGAAAAATGTTCATATATACCCAAATATTTACGTAGACACGTGCAGGGTGTGCCATTTAAGTTAAGGGCGGGGTAAAGTTAATTCGGCGAAAAAAGGCATGTTTTTAAGATTTTTTTTTGGCGTAACGAATAGTGTTCGTTTATTGAAAATTTTACATATAATAAAGTAACATTTGAACAATATTCTCCTAAATTTGCATTGCAAAATATTCAAAATTGAGCGAGTGAAAATTAAACCCCGGAGGCGCCTCGAAAAAAAGTTGGTCTGCGGTGTGCACCATAACTCGCAACAGAATCATCTGAAACAAAAAAATCAAAATGCATTTGTTAAAGAAGATGTTTCTCGAGGTAATGACGGGAGGATTTTTTTTCGCTTTTTCGTAGCACTTGGGAGCCAAAAACCCGATTTTCGCTAAAAAAAATCGGCTACTTTGTTGTTGAAAAATTAGTAATTATTTAAAAAAACAAAAAAGCTCTCGACAATACCTGGTGAATTATGTGAAGAAGTACTGTGCAAAATTTCAAAGCGATTGGTCCAGTAGATTTTGAGTTATCGTGCACACGGACTTCAAATATGACAAGTCTCAGAAAAACGGGTTGAAAAACGCAGAAGAGTTTGGTCGCTTAGCGCTGATTGCACATAAGTTTGAGAACACTTCTCGATTGCATAAAAATCTGAGAAAATTCATGCATATTAAAGGTACTCAAAAGATTAATTTTGCATAATAATAATTCCAAAATGTTATTAACAAAATGATGAAAAAAAATAAATTATTCAACAAATTTCCCCGCAACCCAATTTTTTTTCGTGATTCGTTCATTTTTCTGAATACGTATGAATTTTTTCAGATTTTTCAATTATCTTTGAATTTTTAGAAATTCAAAATAAAACTCGATAATTTTCTTATACTCACTCAAAGTCGTCGATGCCAGGTCCGTAGAGCAAAAGGCTTCCATCAATCTGATCGAGAGCATCTTTTTGCGTTTGTCTACGCAAAACTCTTTCTTCTGTGTATACTAATATACACCAGTATGTGTATACTAATATACACCATGCCTCGAATATACATAACGGGACCGGAACAGGCCCGTTTATCAAGAAATTTATTCCGGGTCGAAAAATACAATAGCGCGCCGCGCAGCTGCCGCCCAGGTATAAAACCCGGCATGGAGCAATAGACGCTCAAATACTCATAACTTCGTCAATTTTACTCCGGTCGACTTGAAATTTTAACACAATATTCTTGATATATTATGCATGCATTTCAAAAATTTTAAAAAAATGAAGAAAAAAAAAATTTTAATACTTTACCCCGCCCTTAACGGACCGGAATACCCCGAGAAGAATGCATTTTATAAAAAAGTGCTATAAAAAAAAATTAAATAATTGTAAGCAACAAACTGATGGTGCTGGTTACTTCTTATCTGGTGGCAATTTTTCTCGCATTCTCAAAAAATACGATTCCTTTCATCGCGCTTCATCGACGCCTTCAACATCATCCACCATTTACCATACTCCGTCGTCACAATCATCCATCTATTTCGTCCCCATTATTATTACGATGATCGTTTCCCAATTCCTTCGCCCCCAGTATCCATCCATGGAGCAAAAAGAGCAACAGTTTCGCATCCACAGAACTAAACCCAAACGTCGTCTCAACGTTCGTGAAAAACTTTTGAGCCGATGTGAAACTCATTTGCTTCTCCTGTGGTTGGAAAGCAAACCCAAACAAACCCAAACTAACGCATAGGCTCCTCCCGTGAATGTAGCGCAAACCCAAGCAAAGCCCAAATAAATCTACGCAACCCCAAACAAACTTTCCTGCTCCTCCCGTAGATGGAGAACATTTTCAGCCATGCCTGGCGAGGCCGTCACGGCATGGACAAGCGAACGGACCTAGCGACGCTTTCAAACACGAAGAAACCGTCGGACAACGGTCATCAGGAATTCGGCGATGATAAGGTAAAACGTCTTCGAGAGACAGGATGAAAAAGACAAGTATTCTGGGTTCCCTGCCTAGCGAGAAACCGGTATAAAAGTTCTACAACGTTCTTCAAGGGTCTTCAACGAAGACACTCGGTCGATACCACGCTGATGGTTCACTTCTTCGGCAAAGATGGCACGACGGAATTGAGGTACGAGGGCTTTCGAAAGTTCATGGAGAATCTTCAGCAGGAGGTGCTCGAGCTAGAATTTCACGAGTTCAGCAAGGGCCACGACACCATATCGGAGCTCGACTTTGCCAAGATATTGCTCAGATACACCTACCTCGATATGGACGAGTGAGTTGCCACACATATCACTTATATATACGATACACGTATCACGGTATGTCGGACTACCTACACATTATATTGTAATGCATTGTCAGGGGGTTGCATTTGAAATCGCCCATTGTTTGAGCGACAAAAAGTACGGTTGTTCGGTAGGAAATCGACTGACTTGTTTATTCAAAGTATTGCCCACCGCAACGGACAAGCTGGGCCCATTTTTTGGCCAACAATCGAATACCACGCGGGAAGAGTCCGGCTTCTTTATAGGCAATCCAGTTGCGTAGCCATTTCTTAGCTTATTGGTACGAGGTGAAGTACTGACCAGTAGACGCTGACCGCATCGAACGACACAAATAATTGTCGACGGGAGCAATGACTGAGGAATATGGCGGGTACGGTAGGACTTCCTTTTTCTCGGTACTTGTCAACCGGTTGGTCAACACGCGGCCTAGCGTTGTCCTGCAGCAAAGGCAACTTGTCATGGCGATTTTCCCATTCCGGCCTCTTCTCGTGCAGAGCACACTTCAAACGCATCAGCTGCGGTCGATAAGCGATCCCTAGTCATGCCTGCCGACGCTTTCGGCAGCTCGCAAGGCATCCCCATTTCCGCTGGTTTTCCACGGTCCTTGTTGTTCATAGAGTAATCACGACTTTGGACGCGGCACTCTTTGCATACGTTGTACTCGATAGAGCATCTTCCGCATACACTTCCTCTAGCAAACGATACCTTTACGCGACCCATTTCTTCGTCAGGTTTTAACGGACAACGCCACTGTGACCCCCTGTTTTTTTGCCATTTTTCAAGAATTTTTTTTTGTGGGAAAAAAAGAGATATTCGAAATTTTTTTTTTTTGTTTTGTTCGTTGTTTATTGAAGATACATAAAAAAAAATTTCAAATTTTTCACGCCCCATGGTGACGCTGGGGAAGCTCCCGCGTCAGGTACTGTTGCCTCTGCAGTGGTTCGCGGCACGCAGCAGAACTCTCTTCAAAGTCGATCTGAAAAAAAATACCGAGTGTTCTCGTTAATAATATGATATTTTGAAGAGAAGTACACAGGGATTTGAAAAAATATTGATTTTCAAAAAAGAGGCACGCTTTTGAAATTAAAGGACGATTTTCGAGCAAAATTTCTCGTCGAAAATAGGCTATAACTTTTTTTATTATTGAGATATCGAAAAAATCCTATGTACTTCTTTAGATAATCTAGTTTTATTGATGCAGTCCAAATTTGAAGTCGATCGGATAAAAATTGCTCGAGTTCTGCTGCGTGCCGCACTCTAAAAAGTGGTTTTGAGAAAAACGCGTTCAAAGTTTTAGGTTTGTTAATTTATGCGATAAATTGGAAAAAATTGTTTACCTCAAATCAGCGATGCCGGCACCATATGCCTGGCCTTCAAGAAGCAAATCATTGTCCCTAGCATCTTTTCTCGAACTTGTAGAGGCTCTTCTTGCCTCTTTTGCAGCGTCTGTGAGCGAGCGCTCCGCCAGCTCGATCCGCGCTGCGTCGGTTTCAACGCAAAAATTGAAACAATTTGGGCCGATAGTTATCCCCAACGTCTCCAAAACTTTCATGAGGCTTCTCAGGCCATCATTGAATAATAATACCGCGATATCAGCTGCAATATCGACGATTTTTTTGCTCCCGGACTGACACTTGGGGGCTATTGGCCAAACTGATTTGTTGTAGCTTTCGTTGTTGTTTTGCGTGAAGCCGCCCAAACAACGCTGCAGCAAATCGTCTCTGCTCAAATTTTCGAAGACTGGCGTAAGTGCCTCCAATACTTCCTCAGGAAGAGGCGGCTTATGGCGATATTCAGAAATATTACCGCGCTGCACCGCTCCACAAAATATTCAATATCTCCGAAAATAATTATTTTTTCGACCTGGGTCCAACGGCATCTTAATCTTAAAAGTATTTTAGATTTTTCTAGATGGTTTTCAAAAAATCGATTTTTTGAAGCCGTCACAGTGGTGTTGTCCGTTAATGGAGCTAACTTGCCGCAAATGACACTTATTTGGAAGCGAACTTGCCATTGTAAAGACAATTGAAACAGATGATGTTGACACGTCGCACAAATGTGACCTATGGCGTTTTAGCGGGATTCTATGGACCTATCGTGTATATTGCCATCTTTTAAGGGGAGGTACCTGAGGAAACGGCGAGAAAAGCAGGCAAACTTCGGGAATTTTTATCTCAAAAACCAAAGTTTTCATTGGATCCGGATTTCTTTTTATTGGAAAATATGTACACTGAGGTACGTTTAGGATTTAAAAAAAATAAATTCGGTGGCTGGAAGCGCCGTTGTTGTGATCAGCGTCAGACAATATTTGCCGCATTTCGCAGAATAACCCACAACTTCTTCAACATTGCGAATTTCTACATGAAATTAATATACAATATTCTTTGAACGACAAACTACAACAAAAAAATCGATTTTTTGACCAATTTACTCAGGTACCTTACCTGAATTTGAGAAAACAGTCTACCCAACGCCATCTATTTCCAGCGAGCGGTTTCATATGCAACCACTTATAGGAATTTTACAGATTATTAGACTATAATAAAGTGTGGCATTTTTTTTAATTATAAAGGGTGTCTCAAAATGACCTGACATTTTAAATTGCGCGCCATTTTTTTGTGGCGAATTTTGAGTACTAATCTTTGACAACGGGCATCGAGAAGTATTGAGGTTTAGCCATGGAGAATTACACGATCTAGCAACGCATAGAAATTCCTATTTGCTGCATTCGTACTGCATAGTTACTGCAGACGAAGTTTCGTAGCAATGTGAAGCCATTGAACTTCTTTCTTTGGGGTTTTCTGAAAGCATATGCCAACGATCCACATACCATTCCGGAGCTCAAGGAAACGATTGGACGCACCATTAATGAAATTAGTCCGCAATGGTGCCAAAAGGTTAAGGTAGTCCTATCGACAGGCTTCAATTCATAGGATTTTCATAATTTTTTTTTGAGCTTCACTAAATATATTAACAATTGTCTGTGCAAAATTTCAGGGTCGGCTATCGACCTTATTACGGAGAAAAAAATATATAAAAATTGCGTACTTTTGTGAAGGAATCCCGAGACGACGTTTAAAAATCCGTTTTCCGGTCGCTACAAAAGTGTATACAATAGTGAGAACCCGTCAGATTCTTAAAAATAATCAGATTTGCATACTTAACACTTGTAGTGATCCAATGCTCTCGGAAAAAAATACGCTTGTTGACCTAATTTTCGTGTAATATCAAGTTTAATTTGAACTTCCGGTATTGGATTTATTACCACTCGCTACGATAAAGAGACGTGACAGCAAGGCAACAGCTGACTGTAGTCGTAACCTCATCTCACTCGTTCGAATTTCCACACATATTTCATTTTTAACCGACATATTTCGCCGACACAAATATTCCACGCTTTTTTACCAGTCGTGGCCCGAATACAATGCTTTACATTTCCCGCACCTGACATTGTTTTGAAAGATCGACGTTGAAAAGCATGGAGGTCAAACTCGCCAGAATGAGTAAACAGAGACGGATATAGAACCAACGTTCCCAAATATCGAGCCTAGAAATACTACGCGAATCGTTGAAATAACTATTTTTTCATTTTTCTAATCAAATGTCAACATTCATTAAACAGTTCACAAATGGAAAATTTTAGTTATTACAAATTATTTTTTTTGCTTATGTTACAAATATAAATTGTACAGGTCTCGAGTATGACTAGTGTGAAGCGATAGGACTACCTCAGTGGAAATTTCGTCAAAAGAGTCGACATTGCAAACAAGGACGAGGCGGCCATTTTTCGGATATTGCATTCCACACATAACCTCCATATTTTTACCTTATAATAAAGTAAAAATGTTCGTACTTTTCAAATAAATAATACGCTTTATTAAGGGGTTACCCCCACTTGCGATTTTGAAAAAATCGATTTTTTTTATTGCATTTTTTTGAAGTACAGGTATCTGAGAATATGTCCTGAAAATTTCAAGTCGATCCGAACAAAATTGACTGAGATATGAGCGTTGAAAGAGAAGAATCCGTGAATTGAAGAACCGAAATTGAAACTTTAAACGCGTTTTTCTCAAAATGGCATTTCTGAAGTCGGTGACCAAGATTACTCGAACACTAATGAACCGATCTTCTTGAAATTTTGCAGGCTTATTTAATACATAAAAATGTAGTCTTTAATCGTTCGATTTTTTTTTTCGAAAAAAAATGGCCGTTTTATAGCCAAAAAACGGCCGTTTTTTTTCGTTAAAATCGAACCATTAACTTTGACTGTCCGCCATTTTGTGAAAAATGAATATTTTTTAAAATCCTTCGATTAAAGACTAGTTTATACTTATATTTGACTAAATCCATCCGCATTTTTTTTTCGGCTGATCCACTTCGCCGCAATGTTGGTCACCGCAAACCGTGTATATAAAAACATTATTTCATTGACGGCCATTTGCCACTAAACAATGTAATATTTTTCAATAAAAAAATTACTGAAAGTTCTTCAAGATGTGTTCTTTAAGATGGTATATTGATCGATTAAAAAAGTTTTGTAGTTTTCTTTTAAAAAATTCATGAAAAAGGCCTTTTTTTTGCGCTACAAGTGGGGGTAACGCGTTAATAAATTAGAATGTCAGGTCACTTTGAGACACCCTTGATGATGTTATATCATATATAGTATATTATATTGTACTGCGTGATACATGTATATGTGTCGGCTCATCCATTACGCATGTGACTATAGTTTATCGGTGGTAAGAGCCGATATTTATTTTCGGTAGAATCGCACCTCATTTGGAACTCGTCGCAGGTACGACAAGTACTTGGAGAGGATGCTGGATCGCTCGGATCGCCAAGTAGATATCGGCTTCGATGAGTTCCGAGTGTTTTATCAATTTTTGAACAATCTCGACGACTTCTCGATCGCTATGAGAATGTACACGCTCGCCGATCATCCGATATCCAAAGGTAGACACTTTTCCCGCCACGTTTTCGTCGCTTCGTGGTGAAATCATAAACTTTACTTTAAACTCTCTCCTTTTTCAATCCCGAGTGTCCCGATGACCCGATCTAATAGCCAAAATATTCTAGACGAATTCTCGCGGGCAGTGAAAATTTGCACTGGCACCGATTTGTCGACGCACATAATTGACACGGTATTCGCGCTGTTCGACGTCGACGGGGACGGCCAGTTGTCGTACAAAGAGTTCATCGCTATCATGAAGGACAGACTTCATCGAGGATTCAAGGTAAATCGTTTTGGTAATTTACTAGCCTTTTTTTGCCACAATGAGGCGTATGTATAAATTCAGAGGTGAATTTCATTAACGAATCAATATCTGATACATCCTAAGAAGAGGTAACAAGTTAAAATCATATAAAATTGTCGCTACGATTCATGAAAAGTTTTTTGTTTCTTTCTATTTTTATTGTTTTGTTTATTTTGTTTATTTTTATAATACGATTCATGAAAAGTTGTTTGTTTATAATTTTGTTTTAAAAAAGTTATAGTTTTATAACTTTTATAAAAGTTTATATTTTGGGGGGGGGGGGTGGTACCCCCACAATTTCTCTTAAGAATAGTATTATAGGGTTCCTCCCCCACCATATTCCTAACCCCGCAAGCACCTCAAAAGGTGGGGTCATACCGAAAAACTACCATCGTTTTTTATCATTTCTCGATTTAGTTATCTATTTACGTATTTATGCCTTTTTCACTTCAGTACTTCGATAGGGCTGTTACAGGCGGGAAGAAGGGAGGATTAACTTTCTTTTGTTCACTGTCAGTAAAAAAAATCGTGGTTCTCCTGTTTAATTAAGAAACCTAAAAAATATTAACTACCATAAAAATTATGGCAACAAAAAGAGTAATATTTTTAAAAATATTATTTTAATTTTAATGAAATATTTATATATTTTTATTTTAAATATTACTTTTTAATAATATTTTTCAAAATATTATTTTTTTTGGTACCATTATGTTTATGGTAAGAAAAAAATAATACTTTTTTAGGTGTAATATAGGTATAATATATTTCTAGGTATAATAGGTATATTTAGGTATAATATATCTTTGAAGGTATAATATTTTTTTAAGATAAAATAAAAATATTTTACTTTATCTTAAATTGTAATTATCTTACTTATCGTCGTAATCTCTGGATGGTCGTAGCAGGGAATTTTAAGGATGTTGAGTCCCCAATCGCAAATGATAATAAAATTCTGAAAATTTGCTACGCTTTTGTATGAAGTATTTCAGAGGTCGTGTAAAAATTTCACGACGATTAGGAAGCTCGTTATTGAACAATTAACATTCACAAATTAAATGTTGTCTTATGGAAACTGATGTAACTTTGCAATAAGTTTTTTTTACCTCTCAATTTTGTAATATCTACAATATACTGAAAGCAACTGAAACAAAACGAAGGTTATTGATAACTCTTTTTTTATTTTTAAAAATTTTTCTCAACAAAATTTTAATTTTTCAATAACGAGCTTCCTAATCGTCGTGATATTTTAATACGACCTCGCAAATACTTCATACAAAAACATACCAAATTTTCCGAATTTTTTAATCATTTTTTATTTCAACCCTTAAGGAGGTTGAAGTAATGATGATAGAATGATGAAAATTTGGTATGTTTTTTCATCAAGTATTCAGGAGGTCGTGTAAAAATTTCATGACGATTAAGAAGCTATTTATTGAACAATTAACATTAACATGTTTCATATGGACTCGACATCCTTAAGGCGTTACCCCCACTTGTAGCGCAAAAAAAAGGCCTTTTTCATGAATTTTTTTAAAGAAAACTACAAAACTTTTTTAATCGATCAATATACCATCTTAAAAAACACATCTTGAAGAACTTTCAGTAATTTTTTTATTGAAAAATATTACATTGTTTAGTGGCAAATGGCCGTCAATGAAATAATGTTTTTATATACACGGTTTGCGGTGACCAACATTGCGGCGAAGTGGATCATCTGAAAAAAAAAAATGCGGATGGATTTAGTCAAACATAAGTATAAACTAGTTTTTAATCGAAGGATTTTAAAAAATATTCATTTTTCACAAAATGGCGGACAGTCAAAGTCAATGGTTCGATTTTAACGAAAAAAAAAACGGCCGTTTTTTGGCTATAAAACGGCCATTTTTTTCGAAAAAAAAAATCGAACGATTAAAGACTACATTTTTATGTATTAAATAAGCCTGAAAAATTTCAAGAAGATCGGTTCATTAGTGTTCGAGTAATCTTGGTCACCGACTTTAGAAATGCCATTTTGAGAAAAACGCGTTTAAAGTTTCAATTTCAGTTTACACGAAGAACGGATTCTTCTCTTTCAACGCTCATATCTCAGTCAATTTTGTTCGGATCGACTTGAAATTTTCAGGACATATTTTCAGATACTTATGCTTCAAAAAAATGCAATAAAAAAAACGATTTTTTCAAAATCGCAAGTGGGGGTAACCCCTTACATACGTAAGCGCCTTGGCGATGGTTGTACGGCGCGACAGCCGTGCGTGCCGTGTTGCCTACTCGCAGGCGCCAAGTGTCAAATCTCAGGCTTCGTTCCACAACTCGACTCAATCGAAATTTAAGGGCACTCGGGCCAATCAGAATCACGCTTAGCGCACTAACCTCGGGTTGACGGGTTGCACGTAGCTCGTGGCACGAAAAATGACGAATTTTCGTGAATTTATTTTTGGAAAAACGTGGGTCAGGTCTAGAAATGCTTTTTTTCACACTACAGAATATAGTACGAAGTAGGAGAATTCGAGGCAAGATGATAATGCTAAGATCATGTTCAAGCACAACAAAACATATATGAGTCAGTCAACTTTAATTGTTTTTTTAACTAATCAACATTTATCAATCTTTCAACTTTCGAAGCAAACAAATCAGTCTTTTTTATTTGTACCGTAAACTTTATATTTTTAATTAAACCTTTATTTTTCCCATGCTGCCCCGTATGCGGGGCAAGATGAATAGAAAAGAGAATCCTGTCGCTATTCTATTCTTCCTGCTTTTGCGTTGTGGGCAATACGCCGATTTTTCTCGTTCCTTTCCAATCCTATTGAATTTCTTTTTCGACTTTTGTTTTCGTATCGTTTTCCATTGTCCTTTCCATTTCCCTACACCGTAATTTTCCATTGCTCTCTATATATATTTCCCCCTCCTGTTTCCTCCGTATCGTATGAAATAGTATTTATCGTATGACGTCGTACTATATTATAGAGGACGATGAATTTTAACTGTTCCAACTGACAATTACAGTCCCAGCCAAGGAGCGAGGGCTGGGAAGCTTTCAAATTCTGCGTCAAGCAGGAAATGAAAGCACCTTGAACGAGACACAGGCCCAAGGGTAAGAGAGAATCGACCTGCGAGCTTTGATATCGCCAAGGCTCGAATTCCAACGAATCCAACTCCCACACGATTTAACTTCGACCTGTCTCGCCCAAAGATTAAATATACGAACGAAAAAAAAAAAAATATTACCAAAGCCTCACCGCATAATTAAAAATTCGCATTGAACTGCATTACGTTGCGCTGCGTCTAAAAGTAGAAAATAAAAACGATAAATTCGAGACAAAAAAAATACTGGATAAATAAAATAAAATGAAGAAAAATAAGAGAACATTTTCAATGGTCGATGTTCCTGAAACGTGTAACCAACGCGTGTAGAGTGCGAGAAACAAATAAACGTCATACATTTGAATGAATGAATGAAATGAAACGAATACATTTAATAATTTATACATACAATCTGAGACTAATTACTATTTTATGAATTTCTGAATTATTTCATTATTAATTTATTGTATTGTTTGCGTTGTAGATCGTGTTGTACTGTCTGAGATAATAAAAAATAATTTATGGTTGATGAGTCTGCAAGGATTATTTACCACTAGTAGCGGTAATTCTATTTCCCAGGTAAACCATTTCGGATTTTCACTTTGTATCCTCTATATACATATTTTTCCCGTGGAAGATTATCATACAGCGCAATATTATTTCTTTTGCTTGCTTACAATTTTTTTCATACGTTTATATCATAGATATTGATGTAAAAGTTGTTGCACTTAATTAAGGCGTTACCCCCACTTGTAGCGCAAAAAAAGGCCTTTTTCATGAATTTTTTTAAAGAAAACTACAAAACTTTTTTAATCGATCAATATACCATCTTAAAGAACACATCTTGAAGAACTTTCAGTAATTTTTTTATTGAAAAATATTACATTGTTTAGTGGCAAATGGCCGTCACTGAAATAATGTTTTTATATGCACGGTTTGCGGTGACCAACATTGCGGCGAAGTGGATCATCTGAAAAAAAAATGCGGATGGACTTAGTCAAATATAAGTATAAACTAGTCTTTGATCGAAGGATTTTAAAAAATATTCATTTTTCACAAAATGGCGGACAGTCAAAGTTAATGGTTCGACTTTAACGAAAAAAAACGGCCGTTTTTTGGCTATAAAACGGCCATTTTTTTCGAAAAAAAAAATCGAACGATTAAAGACTACATTTTTATGTATTAAATAAGCCTGCAAAATTTCAAGAAGATCGGTTCATTAGTGTTCGAGTAATCTTGGTCACCGACTTCAGAAATGCCATTTTGAGAAAAACGCGTTTAAAGTTTCAATTTCAGTTCTTCAATTCACGGATTCTTCTCTTTCAACGCTCATATCTCAGTCAATTTTGTTCGGATCGACTTGAAATTTTCAGGACATATTCTCAGATACTTATACTTCAAAAAAAATGCAATAAAAAATCGATTTTTTCAAAATCGCAACTGGGGGTAACCCCTTAATACACTTTCGAAATACATTTTTTTTAACTCTGCTTTACTTGAGTCACTATTTATAGACGAAAATGGTAGTTAAAAAAGTGCCCAAAAAAATAGTACGTCTGTGCTGCTGACGAAACCTCGGAGATGAATCATCCGAAACCAAAAAAATCAAACGGTTTTAGATTCAGTATGTTAATGGCCATAGCGCGTATCATACGATTTTTCATATACGGAAAAATAACAAAATGGCGGACATATTTCGGAAAAACGAAAAAAAAAACGTATTTTTTTCACCGTTTTTGGCAACAAAAAAAGTAGATATCAAAGTTTTAAAAAATCATTTTGTTGTTGTTGTTATTGTTGTTGTTGTTGTTGTTGTTGTTGTTGTCGTTGTCGTTGTCGTTGTCGTTGTCGTTGTCGTTGTCGTTGTCGTTGTTGTTGTCGTTGGTATCGTTGTTGTTATTGTCGTTGTCGTTGGTTTTGTCGTTGTTGTTGTTGTCGTTGTTCTTGTTGTTGTCGGTGTCGTTGTTGTTGTTGTTTGGGTTTGTTGTCGTTGTTGTTGTCGTTGTTGTTGTTGTCGTTGTTGTTGTCGTTGTTGTTGTCGTTGTTGTTGTCGTTGTTGTTGTCGTTGTCGTTGTTGTCATTGTCGTCGTCGTTGTTGTCGTTGTTGTTGTCGTTGTTGTTGTTGTCGTTGTCGTTGTCGTTGTTGTTGTTGTTGTTGTTGTTTCAGATTACATTCTATGTCTGCATAAAAAGAGAGAAAAAAAATGACGACGAGTCAATGCACCGGGCCGATTCGTGCTTTTCGCAATTGTTGGTAATTGCTATGCTGTTATCGCACTCGTCGCGCTGATTCAAGTCTCGTCGCAACGTCGGCACGATTAAACGCACGCCGCCCGATAAACTCATCGTCGTCGTCCTCGTCCTCGTCGGCGGACGATGCACACGGCGGCTCCTCACGAGACGAGCAATTTACGATGCTGAAACGTGCGTCGTTGGAATTTGCAATGAAAAATCATGATTCTATCTTCGAATTGCCCAAACTTTTTTTCTTTTTCACGATTTATACTTGAGAAACGTCATTCGCACTTTTTCTTCTCGTCCCGGTATGCCTTACGGAGATTCGAAACCTAAATCCGCGGCAAAAAGAAAGATTCGCGACGATGATAATAATGACGAAATTGAAATAATAAATTCTAGGCAATTTCGTTGGAAATCCAGCGCGATTAGAGCGCTGGAATTTTGACGTCAACGACCGCAGTTGACGTGTCTGCAAGAGGTTTTAAATATTGTCGTTATTTGTTGAAATTGTATCGTGGTATAGGTTGATTCATTATCTTTGCGATGCTTTATAAGATTCATTGCTCATTTATTAAGGCGAGATATCCCTTTAGGAGCGTGAAAAAAAGGTATTTTTCGAGAATTTTTTTCGAGGGGATAAAATAATCTGATCATTTTCAAATTTGTACATAAGTTCATTATAACTGTCAAGTTTGAAAAAAAAAATTTTTTTTTGGGATGACCAACAAAATGGCGGCGTTATTAAGGGTCTTCGTACGCCTGTTTTAATAAGTTTTAAAAAGATTTAATAAGTGTCATTCGTTTAATGACACATTGAGGGGAAGGATATACATACAAAATAATGAAAAAGTGCAAAATTGCAAATTTGGGAGCCTCTTTACTCCAAAGTTCAAATTTTCGACCATTTTTTCGACATATTTGGCCCCAACAAAATTATTTATTTACACGCCACCTTTCAAACTCTAGGTATATCCTTCCGATAATATTACTGAGAGTAACCTCCCAAAGTTTCATCCAAATCGGTCCATAACTTTTTGAGCTACAACACGAGCAGTTTTTGAAAAAGTAGTTTCGAGATAATCGCGTTTAAAGTTTGCACATGTGAAAATTATTGTAGTGACTTACCCCGCGCTCTAGACTATACGCGATAACTCCGCAAATATTCAATATTTCGAGTTTTCCTTTGGTCAGTGTATTCTTTGGGTGTCATACTTTCGAAATACGTAATTAAAAAAATCGATTTTTTGAAAATTCTAAAAAGATTTCTCGCCTTAAGTTAGTATCTTGACGACGTGTTGGTTGTTATTAAAAATTAAACGTTGTCATTAATTAATGTGTCTGCCAGAGATGTTTATTATTATATCTTTTTAAAAGGAACATCCCTCAGGTGACACCCTTCGATTTTGTTGAAATTTGGATATGTTATAAAGCACCGAAAAGTAAGCGATACGTATTTTTTTGATCGGCGGAAAAACGGTTCTAAGGGATGAAACGCACCCTCAAAAATGGGGATGTTTTTCGTTTTTCGTCGATAACGTTTTGACGGTACGATATAGAAAAATGTCAAATTGCAACAATGTTTATTTTTTCGTGTACTATACATTGGATATGGGAACGATAACGTTATCGAGGATAAACGAAAAACACCCCTATTTTCGCGGGGTGGTTTCACCCCTTAAAACCGTTTTTCCGCCGATAAAAAAAATACGTATCGCTTACTTTTCGGTGCTTTTTAACGTATCCAAGTTTCAACAAAATCGAAGGGAGTCACCTGAGGGATGTTCCTTGTTAGGATAATAGATTTTATTGCTTCGAGCAGCGCACTTCGTCAGTATGCACAAGGTAACATAGACCGGTACAATAATTCTCGTTATTTTATTAATCTTAATATAGACTTGAACAATATTCATTATTATTATTATTGTTGTTGTTGTTGTTATTGTTGTTATCATCATTATCTTTACCGTGTCAATATCTATTCGTTTTACTCCATTTTTCGATTATTTAAGATCAATCACGAGTTTATGAATGAATGCATTATTTTTATTTTACTAATTTATATTATATTTCGAATATTACAATTAAAAAGGAAAACATGAATGTAAGTAGTAATGTAGTAGTAGTATTTTTATTTTCCAGGTATACCCTTTCGAACTTTTAAACCAAGAAGCGAATGTAAGTAAACGAATGGTATTAAATACTACAATTATTTGGAAATAATTATTGGCTGAGAAGTCTGTAAGGAATTTTAACTGTTATCATTATTATGTTTATTATTATTGATCCAGATTATATTATTTTATTGGTTATTTATTTTTAAGATTGATCGAGGAGCCGCCCGATCTTCGTTAAGGGGATAGGCTACTGTGACAACGTGAAAATCGGAGGTACTTAAAAAAATTAATTTGCCCAATATAAGTAAGATCATTGAAAAACTGTTTGGACATTTATTTCTATGTGCAACAACAGAGTTGTTTGTCAAATTTCATTAAAGAATATTAATAATTAAATAAGTTACAAAGAATCTCGAGAGGGTTAACGGTGTACTTGGTTTTGGCCACCCAGTTGATCTGAGACGGAAAAAAAACGATTTTTTTTCTTACAATACACAGTATTGGCTAATTGTAAGACTTTTTTGTTGTTTTATTTCAAACATCAAAAAATATTTAATTTTTTTCGATTTTTCGAGGAAAAATTGCATTATTGATAATTACTAATGAAAGAAAAAGCCAGTCAAGACTAAACTACTCTTTCACTAAACGGATGTATGAAATTCCAAATCAATTCTTTCTTTACTAGCAGTTCTACGATTGTAAGCATAAGTTTACCTTCAATCTACGATTCCAGCACCATATCTTGAACCTTCGTTTTCAATTTGAGCTGTCTCAAGCTCGACGAACGATTTTTTTATATTTTCACAGTAGCCTAACCCCTTAAACTCTATTCCCAAAAAAAGTCCATTAACTGCGAATGGCTCGTGTCGAGGGCTCGGAAAAAGGGTCACGAGTTCTCACAGGTATATAGCCTCACAAATTTAGGCAAAGTTTGCCGAAAGATTATTCATTTAGCAACAGGGAGAAGGAGAGGAAGGGAGGGGGAGAGAGAAACCCCTAACGGAAAGGTATTTATAAAGAATTATTTTCCAATAATGACAGCTGTCTCTCTCACACATCACGTGGTCTTCAATCCTCAACTTTTTCTCAATTCCGGAAAGTCTACGCCTTTCGAAAATACCTGCAATGTATTTTTCCCAAAAAAATGAAGAAAAACGGGAAAAAACGTGAGATTTTTTATTCATGTGTTTTATCACTTGTTATTAATAACACATGATACACACACACACACACATATATATATTTATACCGCGTGTCCCATTTTATTCTTACACCTCATTTATCTCGAAAAATACTGCTCCGATCAATTAGTGAGTATACTAAAACTTTTACCGTTTAAGGGGGTATGTTAAAAAAAATATTTTATGGGCCAAAATTGATTATTGCGACGTTGAAATGGCCGACATGTTTCTTTTCAATGGGATCATGAATTTTTTTTTGCCAAAACGTCAGGCCAAAGCTAACAACTTTTGTAGGTAAAGTTTTCGGTAACGTTCATAATTTTTAGGTTGGAATACAATGTTTTACTACTTTAGCGCTATGCAGAATGTACCATGAGGAGATAAAGTCTTTAAGGGGTGTGAATAAACTTGAAGTTGAAAAAAAAAGATCGAATTTCAATTTTTTTTTTCGTCTCGCGTATTGGGATCATAAGGTCGATCTTTCGCACACAGATAGTGCATATTCTCGAGATAATACCGTTTTTTTTTATTGCTAAATGTATATAAACAACGTAATCATTGTTATTTAATCTCAGGGCTGTAGCCTGTAAGTGGATCAATTCAAAGTCAAAAATGGAAAAATATACTTTTAGTACAATGGTCAAGCTACAAAGTCGCCGGGTGCTTTTTCGAAATTTTAGAAATTGCATAAATAGCACTGTTTTTAAAGAAAAGGTCGATTTTCGAGCAAAAATAACGCCTTTAATCGTTTATTATTAACAAACGGAGGAAAATATGAAAAAATCATCCGGTCGGTCGATTGAACGTGTTATAAAATATATCCGATCCAAATTTGAAGTAAATCGGACGATTAGATTTCGAGATGTGACGTACGCCAATTTGCAAAGTATACTTTCGAGATAAACGCAAGAGAAAAAAACGTACTGAATCCACTTTTTCCGGATACAATTTTCGTATAAATGTTTAGGTCTGCTCAATATCTTCGGTGGTTCTTTATGGTTTCGGGTACGGGCAATACGAACAGGACATTTATTTTGTTCTAGAATCGTTTTTTTTTTCGTTATAAATAATTTTTATTTATAACGAAATTGTTATAATATAATTATAACAATTATAATTATATTAATATAATTATATTAATTTAATAATATAGTTATAACAATTATATTATAATATAATATAATTGTTATAACGTCGATTGTGACGAAAAAGTGCATTCTGTAGAAAAAACGTTTCAGATTAAAGATGTTTCTTTTTGAATTGACAATAAAAATCGTTTCTTTCATTTTTTTTTTGCTCGCTCCGTTAGTAATGGAGATATGAAGAAGGAACATTTTTATGAGACGGACAGAGCGATGAGTGAGAGGTGATGCGATTTATTTTCGTCGCTTATATCTCCATTACTAAAAGAGCGGGTGAAAAAATTAAACATCTTTTATCTAAAATGTCTATCTATGGCATGCACTCTTTCGTCCCAATTGTTATTTGAAAAATTTATGGACTACTTGCTTGCCATAAATTCACAATTACTTTTCGTACTTTCAATGTGCGATTCCTGCACCGTATAACAATCAAACAGCCTGGCTGGACAAAGTCATATCAATGGTCAGATCAACGGGACATTTCGACCTGCTCCACTAAAATCGTCATAACTCGGTCAATTTTAGGAATTTTTACAATCTTACGAATTTTTACAATCTTTTTAGGAATTTTTTATAATCTTTTTGCAAATTTTTACAATATTTTTAGGATTTTTTACAATTTTTTAGGAATTTTTACAATCGTTTTAGGAATTTTTACGATTTTTCTTAGAAATTTTTACAATTTTTACAATTTTTTAGGAATTTTTACATTTTTTTAAGGAATCTTTACAATTTTTAGGAATTTTTACATTTTTTTAAGGAATGTTTACAATTTTTTTATGAATTTTTAAAATTTTTTATGAATTTTCACAATTTTTTAGGAATTTTTACATTTTTTAAAGGATTTTTTACAATTTTTTAGGAATTTTTACATTTTTTTAAGGAATGTTTACAATTTTTTTAGGAGTTTTTACAATTTTACAATCTTTGAACCAAATCGAAGTCAAGACTCTACGCAATAAGAAAATAAAATAGATCGAAAATTTATTTTTTGAAATTCCGAGGTTTAAGCATATCCCTCGACACCCCTAGTGTAAGTGTACGTGTGTGTGTATGTGGTTGCGAGTATTTTGGGATTCTTTGCGTTTCTTTGGATCTGTTCGATAACATACAATTTTTTTAGGAATTTTTACAGTTTTACAATCTTTGAACCAAATCGAAGTCAAGACCCTACGCAATAAGAAAATAAAATAGATAGAAAATCGATTTTTTGAAATTCCGAGGTTTAAGCATATCCCTCGACACCCCTAGTGTAAGTGTACGTGTGTGTGTGTGTGGTTGCGAGTATTTTGGGATTCTTTGCGTTTCTTTGGATCTGTTCGATAACCCAAACAGGCCCAAACAAGGATTCGTTCTCTGCGGCCCGTCACTTCCGTTATGAAATAAACCCAAGTGTAATTGTGCGTGTAAGTTTGTTTGGGTGTGTTTGGTAACGGAAGTGACGAGCCACAGAGACATAATCCTTGTTTAGGTGTGTTTGGATTATCTATTATTTGGGATAGTGTTAAAATAGTAAAAAAAATAGTTGCAAGGTGGAAGGGGGAGGAGAGGATTAAACTAAAAAAAGAGAGAAATGTTGAACAGTGACAAGGGAAAAAGTAAGCACAGTGGAAAATAGGTTAAGGTAGATGTAAGACAAAAAATAGCGATTTGTAAAATACAAATATGTTAAAAAAGTTGTGCGAATAAAACTCGCCTTTATTGACGGTGAAAAATGGCATTCGAACCTAAAAATAATAAACGTTATCAAAAAACTGTTTCTACAGAAGTTATTTTCAGGCCTGACAATTTTTTTGTGAAAAAAATTCGCGATTCCATCTCAACAAAACATGTCGGTCATCTTCACGTTGCCATATTGAATTTTGGACCCAAAAATGATTTTTGTTTTAAACGTCCCCCTTTGAAGAATTTTGTAAAAAAAAAACGTTAAAAAAGTTGTGCGAATAAAACTTGATTTGATTGACGGTAAAAATAATATTCTAACCTAAAAATTATAAACTTCATCAAAAACCTTTTTGACGAAAACTTGTTTTGAATGTCCACCTATGAACCCTAAAAGTTTTTATTAAACCCAATACTTGCTCGGAGCAGTATTTGTCAAGATAAATCATTTGTAAGATTAAAACCGGACACCCGATACGTGTACGATTGATGAAATATCGATCAATAATTTTTCACGTAATAAATATTGTCCGTTCGAATACCGCGCCAAAATTGTTTGTGCAGATGGGCGGAAGCTCCGCCGTTAAACTCGGGTATGAAGGTCGAGCCGAGGTCGGGCGATCTAAACAGTACCGAAAAATATGAGAGTCCTTCTCCTCACGCCAGTCTGTTCCCTTCTTTCGAAACGGCGAATTCGTGATATGAGACTTCTTCCATAATTTACTTGTCGTTAGATTGGGAGAAAACGACATTTTGAATCGCATTCGAGAATCGAATGATACAAAAAAAAAGTAAAAGTAGAAAATTTAAGCGAAGGGAACGAGAAAGGAAGAGAAAGAGAGAAGTGGAAGACTGAAGAGAGTACGGAGACTCAGTACAGTCACAAAATAAACCAGTGTAAACGCCAAAAGTACGAAACTACGAATCGTATTGCAATACGTGAAAAACGAAAAATTGAAGATAGAGAGAGAGAGGCAGAGAGAAATTACGAAAACGAAGTACAGTAAAAAAACAACCAGTGTCATAAAAAAAATCGTCCAAAATATATATATACATATATAAATTTAGGGCAAGAGAAAGTGAGAGCAAAAAGTGGAATAGCAAAGAAAGTGTAAAGAGTCCTATAACGAACTACAGTAAAAAAAAATAAACCGGTATTGACGAAAAATAAAAAATAAAAAACCGAATCACATTTTCCAAATTGTCAAAAATACGTAAAAAAATCAAAAAGTAAAGCAAAAGAAAGGCTAAAAAGTAAAAAAAAAATACAAAAACGAATAACAGTAAAAACAAACTAACCAGTGTGATAAAAAATAAAAATAAACATAAATTACGAATCGAGCCCAAGTGGTCCAAAGTAAGTGAAAGAATAAACAAATCCAGATAGAGAGAAACCAAAGACCAAGAGAGGGAGAGAAATGCAAA